>JAJGRX010000831.1:0-600000 GCA_025461125.1 Carex kokanica | reverse complement strand
TGTTAGATGATGCACGAAAAAACCCTAAAAACTCTAATATTGTAAAGAAAATTCGAAAACTCTATATCCGACGGTCGGATCGGGCTCGAAAGGAAATTAGCTTGGTTTTTGAATTCGGGATTTCTTGTCAAAATTTCAGCCCGATCCGACGGACGGATTAAAAGTTACGCTCCTTTTCGTGAAGCATGCGCAGGCCCATATTGCATAATTTTCGATTAAGATTTTCATTTCTATTCTTCAATCTACGTAGCTCAATAAATTACCGTATTTTAGCATAATTCTACATAATTATTGTAATTTCAGCATTTTAGTAAATTTACTGTATTTTAGTATAATTATTGTAATTTACCGTATTTTAGCACAAAATCGGCTCTATTCGTAACGTATTTTCTAACAAATATTTAACAAAACAATTCGATTTGGACATCAAAAGAATTAATCTAACAAATATAATATAACAAAAGAATTAATCTCAGCATTTTAGTTATTTAGTCAAGGGACCGGCCGGTTTGGACATTTTTATTAATCTTTAATTAACTTTGGGTATTTTTAAAAATGTCGGTTTATACATCAAAAGAATTAATCTAACAAATATTAAAAACAAAATTCGAATTTTTGTTATTAAATTTCATTCATATCGTCTCTCAAATCTAAAAAAAAAAAAAAAAAAAAAAAAAAAAAAAAAAAAAAAAAACTGAACCGCCCAACCATTGGGCGGTTTTCTTGGCCGTGTGGACCGCCCAATGATTGGGCGGTTTGGTGGGTAGGGTGAACCGCCCATTCATTGGGCGGTTGGGTCATTTTTGAAATTTTTTTGGAGTTGAGGTTAGATTTGATATTTTTCTTTTGTTTGGGGTTATTAATAAAAATTTCGGGTGCTTGTCGAACGTAAAAGAGAATCATTTGATGTAAACATGAATATATATATATATATATATATATATGACATAATTCTTTTTTTTTTTTTTTGGCATACATAATATATTGTTTTACACCAAGAAAAGAACATTTTTTTTTTTCAAAAAATATATATAGAAACGAACCGTACTAATGACCCAATCAAATAATGCCTGCAGATAACCTTCATTTTGTTTTTTGTTTTTTGTTTTGTTATTTTTGCGCCCAAGTTATGTAGGAAATCTATACTATATACTTAATCCTTGATAGGAGTGCTACAGTGTAATGAACAGTGAGACTTCCAATTAGGTCCCACTGTCAGATTTAATTGCTACAGTAAAATGGACAGTGAGGCCGACCATTGGGACCCAATTTTCAGCGGAAAATTCGTGATTCTTTCCTTTCTTCGCTTCTCGCTTTCTCTGGAAACTTCAGTTTCGATCTTTCTTCCATTTTTTCATTCTCTCCTTCCTCTTCGCTTCTTCAATTCTCAGTCTCTCTGCTAAAAAAAAAAAACTCAAGTCTCTAATAACCGAGATTTTTATTTTTACCCAAAAAAAAATATATTTTAATATAATTAACCAAGTTTTTGAAAAAATTAAATTTATACCCAAACCGTAAATTTTATTTACGGTTTGAATTCAATTTACGGTTTGAAATCGGGTTTAAACCCGCGTGACCTCTGTCTCTTCTCTGTCTCTCCGCCAGACCCGGGTAATCAGCGGGACACGTGTAAGGGGAGGGAGGAACAGATGGATGGGATTGGGACAAGTGGAGAGCGAGAAACGAGGCGGACGTGAAGCCGCAGATTAAATTGGATTCCAATGAAGAGGTCAAGTCCGCGAATGTCCCGATCCTCCGAAGTAAATCAAATTGTTGGTTTAGATCTTCACCGTCCGATTAGAATCCGGTTCTCTTTAATATTCGTGCTGGTGAAGATCGGACGGTTCTAATGTAAAGGCAATATTTTAGTTACATTTGGTGATATGGGAAAAGGGAATTGGGGAAGGCAGAGGATCACGGAACCGAGACAGCAGTCAAATTGGGTTAAGAGTGCGAGTCAAATCAAAAGCGCTACCAATCGGAAATATTCCGAATTCAAACCCATCCAATCCTCCACCCAATCCCATCCATCTGTTCCTCCCTCCCCTTACACGTGTCCCGCTGATAACCCGGGTCTGGCGGAGAGACAGAGAAGAGACAGGTCACGCGGGTTTAAACCCGATTTCAAACCGTAAATTTTATTTACGGTTTGAATTCCGAATTCAAACCGTAAATAAAATTTACGGTTTGGGTATAAATTTAATTTTTTCAAAAACTTGGTTAATTATATTAAATTTTTTTTTTTTTGGGTAAAAATAAAAATCTCGGCTCTAATAACCTTTTTCTCTTCCTCGGTCTGTTGTGCGACACATGCTTAAACGTTGTGTGATTCTTTTCCCCCTTTCAGCCTTTCTCGCATTTCGTCCTCTCTCGAACCCCTGGAGCCCGATTCTCCCTCCAAGAGCGGTCTAGAAACGCTAGCAGGAGTAGCGCCACCATCACGAGCAACACCAAGGAGGAAGCTCAGGTCCAGTATCCTCTCTCCAACTTAATTTGCTCGCTCCTCATTTTTGTAAAATTTAAATATTTTTTCTAAATTGATCGCTTAGTCCCTTAGTTAAGAGCTTCAAAGCAGCATATACTACCTCGAGGTAATATTTTTTTTTCTATTTTATTTTTTGACACTTACTAAAACTAATATAGTACTAAAGGTTTGTTACATTTTTTGTGCTATGTTTTTGTTCAAAATTAGAAAAATTTAGGTCTTGATTTGGCCAAAATGGGCTGTATATTCGCTAATTTGTGCAATGGCAAGGTGTTTGTGACAATTGTAGAGGCTGAGGGTGCTCCCCAAGCACCGAATGTGAGATCGATCGATTGAGATCAAATTGCAATTCATGCAATGGAAAGGTGTTTGTTTTCTTTTCTTAATTTCAGTCTCCTTATATTATAAATGGAAAACCAAGGACTAGATTACTTGATTTTACACCCTTTTATTTGGGTAAAGCATCGTTGTGCACATTTTCATATATACAAATTTTGGATGGGGGCATTACTGTAAGAGATATAACTAAATATATATTAGAGATTAGTTTTGTAAAAGGTTCAGGTCTTCCAGCAACAAATAAATGGAAATTTTTATATGTAGTTTGATATATACTTACAACATTTGTAGCATTTTATGATAAAAGATGCTGTCTTACAACATTTGTTGCATTTTATGATAAAACATGCAGTTTTCTTTTTAAGCAAACAATTTTTTTGGTATGTGCCACAGGTTTTTCTTCTAATTATAGCATTCTGGTCAATCTAGGTACAACAAGATCAGCTTTGCATATGTTCAGTAAACTAAATTAGTTTTGTGTCAATATGTTAAAATTTAGGGACATACATGAAATATTGTTGAATTCATTTTAATTAGTTCCTAATTTATGAGAAATTTTAATAAGCAACAATTGAATGTATTTCTTCTTTTTTATATGGATATCGATTTGCTTTTAATATTGCCTTTTGTTATAAAATAATTCAACTATGTTTTGAGTTACAAATGGTCACTGGAATATTTTCTTTTCTTCGATTTCTCTGGCATATTGTGGTTGCATTTTTTTATATATTCATTCAATAGTATTACGAAGGTCATATACTGAATTTTACCTTTCAGTGGTATATTATGCAAAATTAATTGTTGTTCTGAAATTTTGGCTATATTCTCCTATTTTGGGTGTTATGTAGTTAAATCTTTTGCGCGCTCTTTTGTCTCCCTGCTGTCTCCACCTCTCTGCTGGTCCTATATTCAGCCTCCGATCCACTTCCGTCTCCGAGCTTGCCTTCGCTCACCTACTCCACAACTGGTACTCTCTCTTCTTTCTTCCGCACCTTCCCTTTTGCCTTTTCCTTTCTTTTATTTTCATCTAACTTCTGTCTGGTTGCGGATATGTACTGTTTCTCAATTGAAAGCCGTAGGAGCTCGGAATTGGGAGTTTTACGATTTTTGAGCCTCCAACTGTGAGTTCATTCCTTCACAAAGTAGAATCCTAAAAACAGGTACGAAGAAAAAAGAAAAGATAACTATAGACATTGATGAATTGGTACATATCTCATATAATTATTTTTTTAAACCTTCTATTAGGTTTAGTTTGTGATTGGAGCTATTATTTTGTATAGTTCATATAAATTCCTGTTGGTCTATTATGTTTTGTTTGAAAACCCACAGGCACATGCTGAAAAAAAAATTGGAATAAACATTCTATTAACATTTCCAGTTTCTTCCTTTGAAAATGTGAAATTTGGATTTCTCTGTATATGATGACTATCTTCTTTCAAATATAAAAAAGAGAGTAGGATGTTAAACAATCAATGATTGAAGCAAATTAAGTAGCATGTAGTTTTTAATACTCGATGTTTCTTTTTAGCTAATTTTTCTGTTGTATCATTTGTATATCCTGCTTTCTAGCAATCTTTGCTTATTTTTAATATTTGTTCATTATTTCAGCTTGCACATACTATTATGGCCAAGTTAGCTTAGAGAATCTCTTGCTAAACACAATAGCTTCACCTTGATGAACTTTTGGTGTTCAAATTGTGTCCAAATATTTGGAAATGATTTGTATGTATGCACTTCTTGCTGCTGACCCAGTTAGTACCAGTATTGCCTTGAAATCTTGGTACGATTTGGGATATACTAATAAACCAATGGTTGATTTGTGATTGTGCAAACTAACCACTTAAATGTGATCCTTGAGGTAAAATGGACCTTTTAGTAAAAGTTGGATTCGAATAAAAAACTTCCTTGATTGAGGGTGGCATTAATTACTTCTTATGGGTATTTAAGTGATATTATTATGCAATATGATCAGTACATACTTTAGTTACTGTTTGTTTATTTCATGCTTTTTTTTTCTTTTACTTTGCTGCTTATTTGCAATATTTGCTATTTTAATAAAACAATTAGGGGGACATTCATGTTTCTATGGACCAGTCAGATGAGTCTCCCTCTTAAGGTTAGTAGTCTCTTAGACTCATGCTTTTTTTTTTCCCTAGAAGTCATGATTTCAATAATTATCATAAATTTGTAGTATGAAAATCTGCAAGATAAAAGAAGTTGATAGATTAAAAATAAATAAAGCATTACAGAAGTGATTAAAAAGGGAAAAAAAAAAGATAATAAATGACTTGAAATCCTTCGCAGTGAACTCAAATCATGATTTTCTCTGCATTGCCGGCAGTGTCACCAGCCTTTCAAAAATTGAAAGATGCAAAAGTTTCAAATTTGACAATGTTATCATAATTGCATTGATTATAGTAGAACGTTTTATTCTTGATTTTAGAATGTTGTTAGCTAAGAGTTTATATGTTTTCTTATATTTTTTTTATTTTTATATGGACAGTTATTGTACAATCTGTTATACAATATTCAAGCTCCTGAGCTCAATATGTAGAAATTTGAAGTCGTATGATTAGGTCGTGCGGATCAAAAGATAAAATGAACCGGTAAGTATTTTATTTAATTAATTCTTCTTACTTTTTATGTATTATCTTTTATATATTATATGATTAACCAAATAACTGTGATGTATGGCAGCTAAATTGGTAAGTGTGTGTTTTCAGAATCGCCACAACTAGATGCTATCTATCTTAATTGTTGTACCACAATTAACATAGTTTAATCCCTCCAATTTAGTAGAATTACCCAAAATAATACCTTTTTCTATTTGCATTTGCTGAGATTTATTCAGGTCTATTAGCTGGGATTGTGTGTTAATAACTGTGCTTTCATGTTGAGATAAATATAATCCAAAGCAAGTAGTTTTTTTTATTAACATCTGTTAGCTGTTGTACATGACAAGTCTGTAGACATGACTGCGAGATTATGTAACTTTACTCTCTTCCGTTCATGGATCATGAGAACATTTGTTGTAGAAGGTGAATTTGATTGGTAAATTTACTCTAATACAATTTATTTGTTTGAATAGTAATTTCTACAAAGAACATTCATTATTCTTGCCGAAGCAACGCGAGGCTCACTTCTAGTATAATATAACCTTCGTTAACAAAAGGAATTATAAGGGATGGTAATTATATATTCACTAGCCATAATTATGAAACATTCCACATACAACAGGTGAAGCAAATTAAAAAAATTGGTAAAGAAATAAGAAATAAAAAATAAAAAACAAAATAACAGCTTACATTTTTCAATAAAAAAGATCATCATTGTCCTAGCTTGCCATAGCAAGTTGAGCATTAAGAATAATAAAATATATATAAAAATATTTTAATTTGCTCTATCTTTAAATATGCTTAACTTTACTCTATCTTAATTCTTAAAGCATCTTAATACACAATTATATAATATATTAAAGCTCCGTAATATATAACGCTTAAATCACATTTACTTTATTTTTCAGACCCATGCTTCGTTTTTTCCCCTACTGTACAAGTTCCATCTGTCTGAGCTGTTTAGGCCGAGTAACCGTTGAGTTCTTTGACCTGGAGAGGTGGCCCCCGGACAGCTCACTTTTATTACAACATCTCCAGTTCGTCCAGCTTCAGAATCCATTCCTTGGTTAAGGTGGTGTCATATGTATTTCTTGGCATTTTATTTTAATTAGATCTGTTAAATATTTATAGAGGTGTAAACAGAGCGCATAATGCTGATACTAAATCCGTATCCATCTTTCAATGAGCGGTGACGGATACAGATACGGATAGTAAACGAATGTCAAAATTTAAAACTAAATCCGTCTTAAATGGATACAAATATAGAGCAGATAATTCACAAATACGGTTACGAATACAAATATGAAAAGAATAATTATCGGATAACTGAGTAATATAAACTTTAAAATATAAATATCAATTAAAAATATGAAAATTAGAAAAAAAAAAAAGAATGTAAGGAAATGTAAAACCAAATAAAATAACAATTTTTAGAACTTAACTTTAGTAAGAAAATTAAATGGGTCTACAATTACGATCCATGCAAGTAGAGTTCAAAAGAAGATAATTTGACTGGAGCTCAAGAAAAACAAATTAGTTCCACTATCGTAAAGAAAAGAAATATGAGACATTTATATATGAGTGAGGCTATGGTACTTCGGCTAGTGTACTATGGCTAGTGTACTACGGCTCATTATGGTACTTTTTAAAATCCTAATGGTTGATCCGACCGTTCAATGTGATATCTATATGAATATGTACTTGCAAACTAAATTTTATATTTTTTCGAATTTTTTACTATTTTTTTAGATAGATAGAATTTTGATGGTCCAAAATTTGTATAAAACACTGAAAATTCTACCTATCTAAAAAAATAGTAAAAAAATTCGAAAAAATATAAAATTTAGTTTGCAAGTACATATTCATATGGATATCACATTGAACGGTCGGATCGACCGTTAGGATTTTAAAAAGTACCATATTAAGCCGTAGTACACTAGCCATAGTACACTAGCCGAAGTACCATAGCCTCACTCTTTATATATAACTTCGGTCCAAAGGAAATTGAAGAACTGGAAGAATCCAGATAGTGCCGGATATCCGCTCTGTTTGGGCATCTCAACCCGTATCCGTTTCCGAATCCTGAGTTTATTCCTTATTCAAAAATTATCCAAATTCGAATCTGAAAATTATTCGATCCGTTTAATCAGATTCATATTATATGTGAATTCGGAACGAATTATCCAAATCCGTTTACACCCCTAAATATTTCAGATCTAAAATTTTTAGTGCGGTTATTTTTTAGTTCTTTTGACCTTTAGATACAGTTATGTTGAAATAATCTGGATTCCCAATTTTAAATCTCGGAATAAAAAATGAAAAGCTTGCTCATTTTCCTATATATAGAGCATAAAGTACAAGTTGGTTTCCTCCATTTCGTTGGAACTGGAGATAATTAACCTCTGTACCAGCTCCAATTATGCTGATTTGACGCACTGAGACCTGGTTTTTTTTTTTTCTGACCTTTTCCTCCCGACCGTTGTAGCTCTTAGCTCCGAACTTCCATAAATTTATGAAATCTATGCCCTTTACTTGAATTGTCCAAATTACCCATGAGGTCTTAAAAAAACCACTTTTAGTGGGGGCCATTTGGAAGGACGGGATCAAATTGTAACATCATAACCTAAGAATGATTAACTTGAAACCTACCTTTATCAATTAAAATTAACAAAAATAAATATTAACATATTAAAAAATATATTAAAAGCTTAATTTAGTAATATCATAAAATTATTAATCATAATTATTAATTCCATTATTTTAAAAAAAATATAAATTATTAACTAAATAGAAACATATAAAATATCGTATCAATCAAATTATCATTAAAATTATTATGGCGCTTAAATTGTAATTTATTAAAAAAAAAATCGAGTCAAAAGAACCACTGACACAGGCATAAATGTAATTAATGTCCTCAGTATGGTCAAAGAGATAGGAGTAGGTCCGATGGGCATCGGACCTACAGTTAGGTTCAATTAGCTCTATTACCATACGATTAGCATCAAGATCTATGCGCACTGAAACTGATAAGACTTGCACGGATATTGATGCACATCACACGAATCTTGATGCCAATCGGATGGTCATCACATCCATCGAACCAAGGTAGGTCCGATGGGCATCGGACCTACTCTCATGTAATGGTCAAATACTAACTTTGCTTTGAAGTTCAAACCGTGGCGCTCGAGAAAACAATAAATATGCAAACAAGAATATAAAATAAATCGAAGGCCAGCTCCAGTTTTACTAGACGCCAAAAAATTTAAATTACAAACTGACCAACTATTTGTCTACAAATATTTACTAAATGACGTGGCAAAATTTTAAAGGCCAAGAAAGTATTATTGCGCTGTATTACCCAGATGTACAAACACATGTAAAGATTGACTGTGGTAAACAATTAATCCGAAATTGCAGGACGCTCCTACGCACGACGCACCTCGGGAACAATCCGTTTTAGTTACATGTGGCTCGTTTTTATTGGAAATGGTGGAGCCCACTACATTAAAATCTATGAGAATATATTGGAAAATAAATCATGCCTTGTGAATTTTTAGAGGGAAGAGTTCTCTCTTTCTCTTTTGAATTGTAAGAAGAAAGGAGGGGAAGGGGAAGGTGAAAAAGAAGACAAAAGGAAGACGAACGAGGCGAAGGAGAAGAACAAACAAACGAAAAAGTAAGGTCTCTCTCTCTCTCTCTCTCTCTATGTCACTCCCCCTCTCTAGCCTTCGCCATGGCTGCCAAGTGTCTGCTCCCCCCTCCTTTACACTTTAGATGTCGATCTTTGTCTCCTGTTCTTGACTATATCTGAAACTTCGGTTGGGTTGACACATCACTTGTTCTTGATCAATTTTTGTCTTAAATCAGAGCATTTCAGAAAATTGCAGGAGAGAGCACACAAAAGATCGATCCTTTATTTGATATTCGATACATATTCTAATATTTGGACTAAAATCTTGATAGCTCTGTTCAGGTCTCAAGATTTTTTCTTTTTTGTTATTATTGCAGCTTGGGAAAAACAGTTGTTACGAGGGGACTTGTGCAGATAGGAAAAAAAGTAAATAAAAGAGAGAGATGGTACGAAGGGACCTTCCTCAGGCATGGTGGTTTGATAGCCATAATAACAATTCGAGACAGTCTCCATGGCTTATCTCCACTCTTTCAGGTACTTTTTTTTTTATTTTTTATTTAGTTTCTAATTGTAATTAAGGTTTTTCTCTGCAAACTGTGCACT
The DNA here is from genome assembly GCA_025461125.1 of Carex kokanica. Classification (NCBI taxonomy): domain Eukaryota; kingdom Viridiplantae; phylum Streptophyta; class Magnoliopsida; order Poales; family Cyperaceae; genus Carex; species Carex kokanica. The sequence continues at coordinate 590,324 of JAJGRX010000831.1, read as the reverse complement.
TTGCATAACCTATTCAATGTCAGTAACTGGAGTCAGTCAATGTACCTTTTTCGGTCTTATTTACTTGTTTGAACTTTATGGTGTTACATGCTTACATTATTTATGGGGTTTATGCTCTGAGAAAAACCTATAATATTAAACTTACTCCAGTAGTCAGGTCAGATGTCGGTGTTGTACTCATTAGTTATTACTGCTGACTTAACTATGTAGCAAGGATAAGAACATGAGTATCCTACAAGATACAGCACACCATTTTCAATTCAATTTCTATTTGACATGACCATCAGTGTTGTCTCAGATATAGACATGGCACGACTCTAATGTCCGTGCTACATAGACTGTTGCTTTGAAGTAATTGGAGCCTGAACTCACTGGTACTAGCAGATATGTGCCAATGTCATTACCACCAGGGCCGGAGCCCGGAAATTGAGATCAGTCAGGCTGGATAATCTGATGTAGTATAAATTCATTTTATAAGGGGTTGGTGCATGCAAAAATTACAAATGTTAGTGGACACAATTATAAATTTTCAATTTACAGGGGGCTTAGCTCTTCTTTAGTCTTTACCCTCACTTCCCTCCGCCAGTGATTACACATGCACATTAGTTTAATTTTAATACACATGAAATTTGTAGTTATTTAGTAAATTTTTTTATTGCTGTGTTTAAGCTAGAAATTAATCCACTGATGGTACAATTTCGAACTAAACCAAATTGCATGTGCAGAGTTAGAAGAGAAGACGAAACAAATGCTAAAGCTAATAGAAGAAGATGCTGACTCGTTTGCACAACGTGCTGAGATGTACTACAAGAAGCGGCCCCTTCTAGTGGACATGATTGGGGATTTCTATCGTAACCACCGTTCCCTTGCAGAGCAATGTGACCAGTTAAGATCATCAAGTACTGTTCCTCGCATGAAATCACTTGGTGGGCCGACTCTGTCAGCTCTAATCCCTACTAGTTATGTTTCGTCAACTTGCTCTTCTGAATCTGATTCAGAAGTGGATGACCCAGAACCTGATAATATCTCGGAGACAGATTCATCAGAATTTGATAACAGTTTGGAAACAGAGTTGAAAAGGCTCAGAGAAGAGACCAAAGCATTGAAAGTCAAGTTGGAGGTTAAAGATGAAGAGAAAAGGGAGGTCATAAGGCAACTTTCATATACTATTGATATACTGGAAAAAGAGAATAGGAGCTTGAGGAAGCATGTCAAGGAACCAGAAAAGAGAGAAGGCAGCGGTGGTTGGTTTGATGCGATGAGATGGACGAAGGAGATTGTTTCGGGGAAGATTTTTATGGCGCATTGCAAAAGTCAGACCACAGTTGTGGCTCTCTAGATTGAAAAAAATTAGGTTTGCAGATTTCATTAGTGAGTGCTGAGCTCAACAATATCAAGGAAGAAATTAAGTGCTCTAGAGATGTCTGAATATATATGTTGTTTTTGTTTTGTAGAAAATTGAACTGTCCTCTATTTATAGGCATATGTGGTTAAGATGTATACTGTGGTCTCTTAATGCTTTTATATCTCGAATTTATGTATAGTTGTTGCAGGGAAATGTGTCGTATATGTTTCCAAATGTTGCAATTCTCATGGACAAAACAACATTGGAAATATGGAGACTGTAGGGGGTCTGTTTTGAGATTCGTGTCATGTTAAAAAAACCGTCCGATTGTAATTGTCTTCAATCAGGTACTTGGGAGGATACGAATCCGGGGCGACTCGGCATCCTATGCATTAATGCACAATTTGAGTTTATATTTAGACTGTTAGATCATAATTCGAATCAATCCAGCCCATACTCATAATGGAATTCGTATTCTCTGCGGAGCCGTGCGGAGCTTTTAATTTAGTCCGTTAGTTTTGATCAGACGGATCAGATTAGATCTTGCCCGAATTGAAAACAAAAAACAAAATTCCCTTGCCTGTAGATCTGATCTGGTCCGTCCGATTAAAACGAACGAACCAGATTAAAAGCTCCGCAACAGAGGATACTGGTCCACTCATAATGCAGGGGCTCCTTTAAGATGTTGTTCTAATATGTATCGAACGTTATCATCTAAAACTCAAACGGTATGTTAACGTAGAGGATATAAATTCGGAGGAGGTGGGTCAAGCAGAGTTCTGACGTTTACAGTTTTATACATGTACTGTCTTTAATTTGCATGTTTTAATAATAAAAAAATTTACAAGTAAAAAATAATTAAACTGTAAGATATGGTCTGTAACAGTGTTGTAAAAAAGGGTATGCGCTTATCGTACGGCTGGGTATCATCAAGCAATTAATCAGTATGTGATCGATTAATCAGAATTTTACTGATAATTTTATATTTTTATTAAAATTATATGAATATACTTGTAATTATTAAAAATGATTTAACTTATCAAACTTATCAAATAAACTTATTTTAATTTAGTTGTATTGTTAATTAATAAAATTTTATGAAATTGTCATTTACAAAACTCAGATAAAACAAAGCATAGTACATATAACAGATAAATACAAAAAAGAAGAATAATAAAACGACCAAATAATTGGTAGTATAAACGAAAAACGGACGATTTGTAACAGTTTGGTTACCGCCAACGACTAATCAGCTGATTAATCGAACTAAGCGGCCCATTTTTTACAACACTGTTATGTTGTCTTTTTTTCGTAAATATTGGTTGGTGGGAACAATTTATTTTTAAGCGCTGATTTTTGATGGTTTTATCATTTATCAAATTCCATTAATTTTTCCTCACATATAGAAAATATAAATTAGATTACATCTTAAGATGTGTTTTGATATTTTAAATTTACAATTTTTATTATTATGGAATTAAAATGAGGAGACACAATTAAGGTATAAAAACGTAAGGGGTGTACATGCGGATAATTAATTTGTTTTTACTCAAGACTTGACTTAATAATCTTGACAATAATTTTCAAATTAAGCCAATAAAATTTAAAAAATGGAAAACCTATAAACATGCCGTTGATACTATGAAAATTTTAAGGAAAATATAAATTTGATAATATTACAAACTTAATAATTATTTTGGAGTAAAGCTAAGGTGCTCTTAAGCTCACCAAGCTTTCCGTGAGCTTAACTCAAAAACCTATCAATCCGACTTCAAACGACATTTTCAAACCGTTAGATGTTCAATCTATATTAAAATGTGCTTGGAGAACAAATTTTACATTTTTTGGAATTTTTTTACTATTTATTAAGCCGGTTTGAAAACCGCTGTTTTATTAAAAATCTGCACCATTAGAAAACAGCGGTTTTCAAACCGGCTTAATAAATAGTAAAAAAATTCCAAAAAATGTAAAATTTGTTCTCCAAGCACATTTTAATATAGATTGAACATCTAACGGTTTGAAAATGTCATTTGAAGTCGGATTGATAGGTTTTTGAGTTAAGCTCACGGAAAGCTTGGTGAGCTTAAGAGCACCTTAGCTTTACTCATTATTTTGTACTCTCAATAGCCGGCCCAAAAATTGCTTTTTTCCTCAGCAGCCTGATTATAACCATCGGGTCCCACCCGACAGACGGATGATCCATGATCCATCTGCTTCCTCTTAATTAGCGAAACCTACCTACATGGCTACATCACACTATAAAACAAATCGAATCTGAAACAAACTAGAAGGAACTAGAAGAAGAATCGGCGTAGCTCGCACGGTGAGTCTCTTCCGATCCAAAGAGTTGTTTCGTCCTAAACTCGGCCAATCGGTTTGGAAAATCGCTCAATAATCGGTTCGTGAGCTGCCGATAGATTTTCCAAACCAGATATGGTATAATAGAAGAGCAGTCCCTCAATTTTGGAATAAGTGTTGAAAATCCTTTGACTTTGTACTAATTATTCGGATATGAGACTAGGACTATGATATAACAGTATAGTGAGATTGTTGATTTGATTTGTACTGTTTACCAAGTACTCTTTCACTTTTGTGGCTGTTGATTTGTACTAATTAATTATATTCTCATAATTCCTTGTTATAGAACAAAGAGAAAATGGTGAAGGCTGTTGCTGTGCTTGGAAGCAGTGAGGGTGTCAAGGGCACTATTTCCTTCACCCAACAAGGAGATGGTATATTTTACATCACTTAACTTTTAAGAATAAGTTTCTGTATACTTTTTTCTGAGATAAGAGACTAAATTTCATGTAATTTGTTAATTTTAATATTTCAGGTCCCACAACTGTATCTGGTAGTATCTCTGGACTCAAGCCTGGTCTTCATGGATTTCATGTCCATGCACTTGGCGACACCACCAATGGTTGCATGTCAACTGGTGTGTCTTTCTCCCTTTGTATTTCCAAGGATATTTTCACTTTTCTTAGAATTACTCTAGTCATTATTTTTTCAGTTGGAATAAATACATGGATTTGAGAAGTGACCATCATCAATTTTGGTCGACTGAAAGGTAAAAGAAAATAAGAAAATTTTCTAAACGAAATCGTTTAGAGAACCAAGTCAAAAGGATAGCGACATTGACAATTAATGTAAAATACCAACTCGTGAGAACTACTCACAGCAGAATATGATATTGACATCCTTGTTTATTAACTTTATTTACTTTATGCAGGCCCGCATTTCAATCCTGCTGGGAAGGAGCACGGTGCACCTGATGATGAAAATCGCCATGCGGGAGACCTTGGAAATGTGACTGCTGGAGAGGATGGTGAGTAAGCACTTACTTTTTGATGTATTGGTTTACTGATGATATTGATTGCACCAGACACATTGTTCAGAATTAGAACTGGTCATGACCCCATTTGCATTTATAATGAAGGAGAGTATTGAAAACTAAATAATGCCTGAAGGAAAACCAATAATTTTTCGTTTTAACTGTCTTTTTGCTTGATCTATCGCAAAAAACTGAACCATATGTTCTGGTTTAGTGGGAAATTTTTCTTTCTGTATAGCAAATGAGATAATAAATTATCTAAAGTTTTCTGAGTGTAGCAAAATTTCTGCTTACCTAAAACATGATACTTTATTTTCCAAAGCAGCTGTGGCAGTTGGTAAAAAGAAAATAAAAAACTGATTTTGTCAATTTTAGTTCTCTTTCAAAAGACTACTGAAGGACAACTTTCACCAAAAGAAAAGAATTACATAAATATTCGGTGGCCAACTTCTATTTTGCCTCGGTATTGCAATTTGACTGTAATTGCTGTGTTCTTGATTGTTGAAGTACTAGTGCATATGATGTTTTGTTCTTTATTATTGCAGGTACTGCTACCTTTACAGTTGTGGACAACCAGGTAAGATTCTGTTATTGTAGAAATATTTTTTTGTTTATCTCATTAGGCAACCTCTTTTATTTTCTCGATCGTTGATGTCACGAGTTTATTTATAACAGATTCCACTCACTGGAGTGCACTCCATCATTGGCCGTGCTGTTGTTGTCCATGCTGATCCTGATGACCTTGGAAAGGGTAACATTTTCTTTTTTCCAATTTCTCAGTCTCGTGTTATTTACTGTAGCAATGCTGCTGTTCCGTTTTGATGAACTATGTAGTGTATTGAAACATTACTAATAGAATAAAACTCAAAACCCGAATTATATATCAGTTTTATTCTTAACTTTTGATTTATTCTATATATACCTTTTTTTCTCATGAGAGGTATGCTTATAGCTGGACTATGACATACATGCTGGTAAAAAAGAGTGCTTATGGTTTATGGTTGATACCATCATTTTTTATCTCATGTCAACTCTGTAATTTCATGTCGTTTACACAAGTACCAAATTGCACTCTTGATTATCATTTTCTTTTTGTCATTGATTTAGGTGGACATGAGCTCAGCAAGAGCACTGGAAATGCTGGGGGAAGAATTGCTTGCGGTAATTACATTTCCTTTATTACACCCCTTCTCTTCCTTATTTGTGTCCATTGTTGGTCTCTATTTTTGTTTTAAAATTATTGCTATGTTTTTTTGGGATGAAGAGAGAAGAAATTTAAGCCTTTATTAATCATTTGGTGACAAAAATCCAATTCAACAGACAAGTTGTTTGTTTCATTTTGTTGCGAGGAACACAAATTATTAAGCAATTATAACAAAAATTTAAGAATGAAAATATACTTAACCTAGCGTGGTGTCCGTCTTTGCAGCCTGAACTTGTGATTATTTCTTATAAAATTATTAGTTGATAATTGTTGTTGTCTGGCAGGAATCATTGGGCTTCAGGGTTAGAGCACTATTACCTCTACAAAATATTATGTTGTTGCCATTGGATCATGCTTTGTATTTTGACCTAATGTTTGGACAACTTTATTAGTATTAGAATAAGCAGTCTGGTTTTTCATCAGGCTATTTATGCGTGTGCTGTGAAAAAACCTGTTTTGAAAAATACTGTTTTGATGCGAATAGTCTCCTCGTGGCTACGGAATATTAGTTCCTTTCTTATATCTTGTTTCAGTAGTTTTAACTGGCATTACCCTGCCCGAATTGAAAACAAAAAAACAAAATTCCCCTGTCCGATAAGATATGATCTGGTCCGTCTAATCAAAACGAACGGACCAGATTAAAAGCTCCGCACGACTCCGCAGGAATAACTCTGCAGAGGATACGGGTCCTCTATTCCGTGGGTGAATTACTCTCAATCATTTGGCATAGCTGCATGATTTATTGATTGTTGATCCAGATGAAAATTTGATATATTGCGTTGCAATCTGCAGAAAAATAACTGCTGTTTGGTTGGATCCATCATTATACAGTTATTTTGCAACATTCCATATATAATTAAAAATAAGAAAACAAATAGGTCACTTGCTATCAATATGTTACTTGAAAAAGGAAAAGGAATGCTCATGTTACATCCAGATAATTACAGATAGCGTTGCAGGTCACAACCACGACAGCCTAATATCAGTTTCTGATGAATTGACATAATATAAGCATCATAGCAGACGCGAAATTATATACATACTAGAACTGTAGAACATGACGATTGTTAGATCACTGAAAATGGCATTTCAAAGCCTAATAACAAACTCGGAAGCAAATATCAATATGAATGATTCCAAACGCAACAACGTCTGCATGGGGGAGGGTTTGACAGAAATCTGACAGCTTCAGCCCCAACAATGTCCACGGGGTCCACAGGGCGGATCCAGGATTTTTGTCAGGGGGGCAAAAAAATATCGAATTGGGTTTAAATCCATTAACTAATTGGATACTCGATAAAAAACAATACTTTGACTTGTAATTTCTAATGCTTTGACTTATAATTCTAATTATAAATCAAAATTCAACAAATTTATTTCAATTTTAACTCTAAATTTAATCCGAATTACAAATCAAACGTCCAGAGGGGCAAAAAAAAGTTCCGGAGAAGGGCAAAGTTGGTCGAAACCGATAAATCTCCACTAAAACTCAAAATTCAGGGGGAGGCAGCTACCCCCCTAGAACCACCTGGGTCCGCCCTTGGGGGTCCAAATACTTGGCAAACCTTCAGTAGGAAGTATAGACAAATGAAAATAAATGAAAAAAGCGCAACAAAACTGGCCAACTCCTCAAAAGCACCCAGAGAGAATTAAGGTGGAGTAACATTCAACCTTTTGAAAGAGGTAAAACCACCATCCACCACAAGGTTATGCCCGCTGATATATTTTGCGTCATCTGAAGCCAGGTAGACAGCCGCGTCAGCAATATCAGCTGCGTCACATCTGGCCCCCTTGAACTCCCACATATTGTGTGTTATCTCAGCAACTATTTTCTCATCATCAATATTCAAAAGCTTCTTCAAGGCATTTACACCAAATGCCGTTGGTAATGCATGCGGCGATATGCAATTCACTCGAATACCATGTTGGCTCAATTCTGCTGCTGTTGATTTTACCAAACCAATTACAGCAGCCTTTGATACTGCATAGTCATGTGGTGCCATGCCTCCGAGCATACCTATCGACCGATGAAGCATATGATATTGATGTTAAAATGATCAGTCTACAAGTTAATTTGAAAGTTTATGTTATGTAGAGAATTTTTTTTTTAGTTACACTGACAAAATAGGTATGTCTTTCTGACAAATCATACCTCCTGTTGTATGCTAATTTGTTTTATGGTGGCATTCAAGCTTTCAATATAAGCGTGCATTATGATCATCTCATTAAGCACTGTGGGCTACCTGACAATAACTGTACTGGTTGCTACCTGAAGTCAAGTAGGATACTCAGTAATTGTATACGAGGTAGCCAGTCATTAGTGCAAAAATTCAATGAGAAAATCCCCAATAAACAATCAATCAAAAAATGATCAATTTTTTACTGATTGTGATCCACTTTATTGTGATCAGTTATACCAAGTACCAACAACCCATTCTTATACAACCAATAGGATAATACCAAATGCATCTAACCTGTTGTGCTGGCTGTGCAAATGATACTTCCAGCTTGGCACGGGATCATTACACGAGAAGCATGCTTGATCCCGGCAACCATCGAACGGACATTAACTGCCATGGTCCGGTCAAATCCCGCAAGCTCCAAATCAATTATTGTTGGTGCCAATGTCCCAACAATACCAGCATTGTTATACATTACATCAAGCCGTCCATACTGGCCCACAACGTGATCGACTGCACTGGAGATTTCTTCCTCATTAGTGACGTCACAGTGAATAAAGATGGCATTTGGGCCAAGATCATTTGCAATTGATTTTCCTAAATGATCTTGCACATCTGCAAGGAGAACTTTTGCACCATTTTCTATAAATTTGATGGCAGCAGCTTTGCCGATTCCACTGGCTGCACCAGTTATCAGAGCAATTTTTCCTGCTAGCCTGAATTTGTGCAAAATTGAAACTATATTAAGGCCTATGGCATGCAGTACAAGCAAACATGTAGAAAAGGAAAGATTTCAAACAATAATTAAATGCAGTGATGAAATTGTGTGCTTTGTTTTATTAAAAAAAAAATGGCACTGCTAAGAAAGGCAGGTGAAAAATGTAGCTTATGAGAAAATTTCTGCCTGACAGAGAGAAGAAAAATAAAATGCTACCTTCCTGACCATGAATTAGTAGAAAAGAGTTTATGCTGTTGGAGCCTATTAATATTTGATTTGGCCAATACATCCAAAGCTGCTTTATTCCCCTTCAATCTAATCCAAAAGATGGAGAAAGCATCATGTGAAATAATTAGTTCATAGGATTAAGATGGAACTTGTTACGCAGAGTTAATTATAGATTATAGAAAAATGATTGGGTTTGTTTCAAGCGTGAAGTTTTTTTTTTTAAAATTTTACCAGATAGGACACAGTTATTCCACTTTAACAGCAGCCCAATGTTAGTTGAATAATTGGGCCATTATGGCTGTGAAAAAGCCAATGGTTAAGGGTGGTTCTAATGGGTCGCGGGAAGTTGTCTTGTGAAAAGCCTTACACAACAGAAGCGTGCATTAAGGCCGCATCGTAATCATAAAAAAGATGGAAAGATAACTCTATTCTTTTCTTGTTACTCCAGTTGGTGCCAATTTTTTAGCAGTTGAGAAGTGAAAATAGTTCTTATTCTGTTGGAATTCTTAAAATTTGAAAACCTTCTTTCTGTACACATTCGTACACACACACACACACACACACACACGTGTGCGTGTGTTACTACCATTAAATAACCAAGTCGAAAAAGAAGACAATACTTTACTTCAGAAAATAGAAAATTAAAGCAAAAATTAGATGGAAAAAAAAAATTAACTTGATAGCTATCCTCGACATTGGGAGCTTCTTTATCCTGCTTTCTGATTTTCCTTTCGTTTTCCCTGATAATTTTCTTGGATGGAACAGCCACTTCTCTAATTGCAAAAATGTAATAATAAATTGTGAGGAAGAGGAATAGAGTTATAGAGACAGCGCCGACTTCCGAGTTGGAGGAGATTGGGAGGCTAGAAAGAATATTATATAAAAATATAATACATGAAAAGACAACAAGGGCATTTGGTCTAGTGGTATGATTCTCGCTTTGGGTGCGAGAGGTCCCGAGTTCGATTCTCGGAATGCCCCCCTTTTAACCTTTTCTCTCTCCCTTTTGTCTAACAACGAGACAAATTGCTCATGTTTTTTCAGTCAAACGCCAGTACTTTTTTACCAGCAACTTGTTCTAGTGTTTTGATTTAAAATCTAATCAAAAGCTGTTTCTTTCTTGTAAGCATTTAACTGAACTTAATCTAATATGTTTGAATTAACACAATTAATTCACATGTCCATGAGAATATATATGTAGATTAGGTAAAATGCTTCGATAAATGTGTGTTAGCCTGTTGAATCTTTTAATCAATTTACTTGGCCAACAACGAGACAAATTGCTCAGATTTTACACTCAGTCAAACACCAGTACTATTTACCAGTGTTTTGATTCAAAGGCTAATCAAGAGCTGTTTCTTTTTTGTAAAGTGGTGTATGTATTGTTCAGAGGTAAACATTTAACTGAACTGAATCTAATATGTTTGAATTAACAATTAGATTCACATGTGTATATAAATCATTATTTTTATTGCATATATGTGAGTTTGTATTAAATTTTTTACTTGTATTGTTTCAATAGGCCAACATATTTATCTAAATGTTTTACCTAATCAACATAAATATTTATGATTGGCATTTCCAAGAGAAAAAATATTTCTAACACGTTTGTGTGCCTATTATTAAGCTAATTTAAAAAAATTGACCAACATTTTTATCAAAAATTCTTATTTAGAAAAATGCATTTAAATAATATATATTTGTGCACAAGTCCATATCTTACTTTTATTTTTGCTAAATTATTGTTGGATCTTACTTCTTACTATCATATATTTGTAGCCAAAACCTCAAAATTTGCACAACACACTGTACACATACAGAATGAAAACAAAAATAGACTATATCATCTTCGTAATCCTCCTAACTCCTAAATCTCATTGAAATAAACTTAATTAGGACCCCAGCAGCTCAAATACATAACCGTCCTTAACGACTCCTCTGATCTCTTCGCCTTCTCATTCAGATCAACTCTAGAAGAAATCTTTCTAACTTGAGAGAAGGTTCCCAAGTTTTGCTTCACTCTGCTTTGCATAGATCTCAAGGCATAATTCCATCGGCAAAGCCCGACCTGATCCTTCAGAGCTTCGACTACACCGACGCTCACTGCTACAACAAATGAACCTCTCCCTTTAGATGCCATCCTGCTACTTCCTCTGATTTTTTTACAATTAATTGTTAATTTCGATCGTAGTTTTTTGGTTTGAGCGGAAGAAGGAAGAAATGTGGCGTGTATTTATGGAGATTGGAGGGGTTTGTGGAAATTGGTGTGCTTCACTTCACAATCACATAGAAATTATGGGAGAAGAAAACGAGACGCTGGTATTGAGGATTCAGGGGCTGTTTTATTTGTTTATTTTCCTACAGAAATGGATAGCACTATGCTGGCGGTGTGCTATTTTCAAAGGTCCTTTCTAATGACATGGGGGATAAGAACAAGATGTAATGAATAATCTAAGTTTTTCCCTTATAACAGTTTTTTTTTTTATAAAGCAAGTACCAAATAAGCATTGCATATTTCTTAAAGAGTGAGGCTACGGTACTATGCATAGCACGGATTGGTCCGTGCTACGGCTCAATATTTGAATTTTCAAAATTCTAACGGTCGATCCGAACCGTTCAACATAATTATAAAATGAATATGTACTTGCAAACCAAATTTTATATTTTTTCGAATTTTTTTACTATTTTTTTAGATAGGTAGAAAATCACTTGATCTGAAAATTCTGGACCATCCAAAAACAGTGATTTTCTACTTATCTAAAAAAATAGTAAAAAAATTCAAAAAAATATAAATTTGGTTTGCAAGTACATATTCATTTTATAATCATGTTGAACGGTTCGGATCGACCGTTAGAATTTTGAAAACTCAAATATTGAGCCGTAGCACGGACCAATCTGTGCTATGCATAGTACCGTAGCCTCACTCTTTCTTAAATGAGGAAGCCCTGAAACCGTGGCCCGACATTTTTATTTATACCCAAAGTTAATTACAAATTAATAAAATTGCCCAGAAGCGCCAGCTTTTATTAAAAATACCCAAACCGGCCATTAAATGGCCGGTCCTTGATTTAATTTTTTTATTAGAGATAAATAGCTAAAATGCTGAAATATAACACTAAAAAATCAAATTTTTTTAAATATTTGTCAAATTAATTTTTTGATAGCATATTTATACTAAAATACGCTAAATTACTTGAAATTATGTTTATTTTTTAATTTTTTTTTAAGAGACAAATAGCTAAAATGCTGAAATATAACACTAAAAAATCAATTTTTTTAAAATATTTGTTAGATTACTTTTTTGATATATAATTAGCATATTTATACTAAAATACGCTAAATTACTTGAAATTATGTTAATTTATGCTGAATAACATATCTAGAAAGGAACTAGATTTGGGATATTGGTTCTTGTCAAATCAAATTCTCTCAATTTTAGGATGAAATTGAATATAATTGGAATTTTTTCATATCACACGGACTGTTTCTTGTTTGAACATCCAAAATGAAAGATACTCAATATTAGGATGCTGGTTATTGTCAAATTAAATTCATTAGCCGCATGCGAACACTAAACATCATATCAGTAATTTTGATACAAGTTCTGACTTTTACCATGCTGCATACGACACTGTCACTAGCCGCAAACGGGTCGTTGTGTGTCTACCGATGATAAAAAACTTTAACTCAATTTTTGAGGCACTAAACGACGTTTTTTTGCAATTCTGATTCCGTCGGCTCCTTAGGAGTGACCCCATGGCGCCATTGCCCCCGTCTCGTCTCAAGCTTTTCGAATTGGGGTCGTACGCGCAAATCCGAGTTTCCTAGCCAAAGTTATGGCCATTTAAAGTTTTTTAAAAAACAACAATGCTTTCGTACAAAAACACCGATGATGCACCAATGCTTTATGCACGGCTTGTCGACAGCAGAAGTGCATCGATGTTTCATTACAAAAACATCAGCGACGCACCGATGTTTTTCAACACTACCCTGCTTAATTGCCAATGCTAAGGCTAACGAAACATCGATGTTTCATTGCAAAAACAACGATGTTTAAGTCTCAATGGATTCTATGCTTATTAACAAATTTAACAAGGAATCATGTAATCAAATTCTCAATCTCATTAACAAAATTGGCCTAATTTAGCGTAATTTTGCGTAGTTTCATTATAATTAATGAAATTTTCGTAGTTTACCGTAGCGTATTTTAGTATAAATATGCTAATTATACATCAAAAGAAGTAATCTAACAATTTTTTTTTTGAGATTTCTGAGGGTATTAATAAAAAAATCGGAGCTATTTGTCTCTAAATCTAAAAAAAAAAAATTAAATCAGGGACCGGCCATTTAATGGCCGGTTTGGGTATTTTTAATAAAAGCTGGCACTTCTGGACAATTTTATTAATTTGTAATTAACTTTGGATATAAATAAAAATGTCGGACCGTGGCAAGTAAAAAGGAAGGGGACATGTGAGGAAAAGGTTCAATATTGCTGCATCTGGCCCCCTGAATCTGGCCCCCCTGAATGAGGGTAGTTGATCCTTCTATATTTAGATTGTTTGATTCAACTTGCATGGTTCATATCATATATTTCAAAATAGAAGGTGATACGTCCTATCTCGGGAGATGAGGCCGTATGGGAAGTTGGGCTGAGTAAGATTCGTCCTGCCAAAAGATGGCAGGCCGAGGTGTGAAAGGAGTTGTGAACTCGAGGTGGATTGTGAGAGATTCTGACTCTATCCTATATGATCTCTCTTGTGGTTGGAAAAGGTGTCCCCGCTTCATGGGAATCACTGCCTTATATAGTCCGTCCATAACTGCTATCTCGGGCATTTATGGAGGACGTGGGTAGTTATGTCAGCCGTTACTGGGATGGGAGGCATTAAGTTAGCCGTTTCCACTATCATCCCGCATGTCGGTTAACATGAACCCCATTTAAGGCATATTGGGGCCGCTGTATTGGGCCCCGACTTGGTGGATCTTTGGGCCTTTCATATGACTTCGGGTTGGCCTCTTAGAGAGGTCCGAATCCCAGTCGTTTATGGCCCAGTTTAAATTAGGTAAAAGGGCCTGTGGAACATGGCCCTATCATTAGCCCCCGAAGTCGGAATGCATCAGCGAGATGCTTTCGACTTGAGGGTGAATAACTCGTGAAAGCACATTTATTTAAGTTATTAATATCCGTGATGTAACATCTTCGGTTGTGAGATGTGATTGTGATATCGTGTGATGTACGACATCGATGTTTAAAAATATGCCAAATATATAAATGAACCATTCTTTTAATTAATAAAGATCCATTACAACTCGGGCTAAACTAAGGATTCAAGCGAAAATAAAGGTTACAACGCGAGTTAAACTAAGAATTCATTCAAAAATAAAGGCGAGTCTACTTAGCCTATAACTATTATTCTCACAAGTAATTTAATGAAATCCTGGAGGTGAAGGGATGAAGTCCATCATCTCATTATCAGGATCTTCAAAATGGTCATCTTCCCAAATCTGATCCGGAGTAGCTGTGGCCAGTGTGGGTGCATTGGGATGTCGGTTTTGGCAAGTTTGACATCTGAAGAATCGACGTCGGGGGTCCGACCTATCATGAATCAGAAAATGAGAGGGATGCCACCATGTGCGACAACCCCGACATTTGACCATGTCTTCTTTTGGGGCAGATTTCCCGCATGCCAAGCAATCACGAAGAGGTCCGAGGAATTCGACGATGTTAAATTCGTCGCCCACCTCCCTGAATACCGCCAGCTTGTAATTTAAAAGGTCTCGGATGGTGACGGACTCGTTATCCAGCATCCAATCCAAGTCATTGGGAAAGTCTTGGATCAAGTCCTCCCTCTCCTCGGTTGTAAGTACACGTCGCTGGGGACCTCGGCTGGAGCTGGATGAACCAACAGGGCGAGATGGGATAATTCGACGCTCAATAGCTCGACGTTGCCTTGCACGTTCCGCTAGGAACTCTAAAGCATGTCGGTTAACAGACATGATAGATGCAAGGTGGAAATGTTTTTTCTAAGAAGCAAAAGCAAAAGGGAAAGTATGTAGGAAAAATATATCCCCCTCTCTGGAAGGAATACCTTATTTATAGTCGTTCAACCGCCATCTGCCCAACTGTATACCATTAAATAGGCAGGTTTTAAAATAGGCAGGTTTTAAAATAGGCAAATTGTAAAATAGGCAAGTTTTAAACCGCCATCTCCCTTTTTTTTTTTTTTTATTTTTTTATTTTTAAGACGGAGGTCGGGATGGAACTCGACATAATCAAGACAAGAAATGAAACAGTTGAAGAAATTTCATTAATATCGCAAAATCATACAATACGACATGCGACATGCTATTTCTAACTAAAACTATTCCTGACGGCAACGCTTGTTCTGGCGTGCTTGAACAAGGCATTGCTTGCAAGTGAAAGATGTGAAGCGAGGGTCATGATGATTCCGAGGTGAACGTTGAGCCGAACACCCGGGATGAAAAGCTTCTTCGCAGTCGTCACAATGAAACATTTGCGGAGAGTACCCCCTCAACTTGCAAATGGCACATCGGTCCCAAGCTAGTGGGTCGCCTTCTTCGTTTGATTTGTTGATGGCGACCTCGGGGCATGGATGTGGAGGGAGTGGTGGAGGTGACGGAATATCACCTTTCTGACTGGTAACCTCATCATTCACTTGATCAGTCATCTCGTGATAGCGCGAGGTAGAAAGAAAAAAGTACGGTTGATGGATCGTTAAAGGGAGACGGAGGAAGTTTATATAGTATATCGGCATTGAATGCCTGACGCCTCGTCTTCCGTTAACCCGCCGTCAGCCATCAAATCACCCATCAAATCAGTCAGGGAAACGAGGTGATGGCGCAATCCTTGCTGGACACGTGGCACGCGTTAACTCGGTGAGAGCTCGCGACCGGTGAATGAGCGCGGGAATCGAGGCGTCGCCATGATGAAAAGGGACAACGCGACGTTTCGTGGCGTCGTTTCGAAAACTACGCAAGTATTGAGCGGGAAAAAAGGAAACCGCTATATATTTCGGCCCCCCCCCATTTATGCAGTATCGTTTACTTACCATTTGATATCGGAGCGAAAGAGCAAAAACAATCTCGGAATTCAGGAGCTGCCAATCGCGAAGTGGACGTCGGACGAAAGTCGAGCATTTCAACCTCCAAAAAGGTAAGCCTTTATCACCTCGGTAACTGGCCTTGAATTGGCACATCCAGCATGTTGTAATGTTATTGGCCGAAGTTAGGGAGTAAAGTAAGGAATAACATAAATATGGTAATGTTATAGGAGTCTATTTGCCTACCATAACTGTGACATCTAATGTACATCAGTAACATAAATGCTTTTAGAAACTGATATTGTAATAGTAAGGTCGGTGACTTAAGCCAATCCTGTTTATTCGTAAATTTAGAAATGGCCGAAGAACACGGTGGATCTCGGGACCAATCCCCCAATACCTATGAGGCGATGTCCCCACTATCCTTTTCACCCCCCCGCCCTGGTAGGGGCAAGAGTTTATATGGGATGACTCCCGTACATTCTGACGCAATGTCGGGAGATAATGAAGAGGAAGAATATATTGAAGGAGAGGAGCACGAAAGTCCATCTCGGGGTGAACTAGTTGACACCCCCGTGGGAACATCACAAGGGCCTTCGAAACCCAAAAACCAAAAGGCCAAGAAAATAATAGTTCCCCGAGATGGCCACGCAAATGATACTAACTTCCCGACATCTGCTGGTATTTCACCCAAGCTGGTTGTCCAGTGTGAAGATTATTGTAATGCCTTCTACAACGAACTTGTGCTGGAGGCCAGCAGAGAAGAGTATTCTCGAGAGGTAGTTCGGATGGTAGCTCCGGGTCCAAATGACCGAGCTCACGACTCAGAGCGCGGCATGTGCATATATTGGAAAATGCCAAAGTGCGGGTTCAAGATAAGGTTATCCAAATTCGCACGCGAGATGTTGCGACATCTCGAAGTGGCTCCTGCACAGTTGACCGCACCCGCGTGGTGTTACATCATGAGCTTCAAATATGTATTCGACTACTTGCCCGAGTTAAAGAAATATTTCCTGAGTGTCGGGTTATTCTTCCATTACTTCACCGTGTTATATAACAGTGAAAGTTATCTCGCGATACGGAAGCGCCCTAATGTTTTGGCGCTTTTTGAGCAACTGTCCAAAGCGGACGAGTGGAACCACGGGTGGGTATATCTCGAGAACCCGGAGGAACTGAAATGTTTTTCGAAGGTACAAAAGGAATGGCGCCGTCTAGAAAAGAAAAAATTGATGCCGACCTCACCTGATCCCCTGACTTCAGCTGATTTAGAGGCTAAAGAAATTCTTGATTGTTATTTCACAAGTTAGTGTTTTTTGCTTTTAATTTACACCGGTATACCTGTGCATCATATTTATTTATCTAACTTAATAACATGAATAATGTACTAACTTTCGCATGCCCTCAATGTCGCAGGTCACGGTTATATGGCATTGCCTTGGAAGGCCGCTAGTTCCTTTCCACTCGTAGCTAACCCGGAGGGCGGGGTTGTTCAGAAGAAAGGGGTTAAGAACCCATCCAAGCCGAAGGCGGCTATAGTTCAGAAAACACCGAAGTCGTCCTCTACCCCGGTAACTCGTCAGCCGAGATCGGCACATACCGGGAAGAGTGTCAAGAACAACACCTCCGGTTCTTCCAAACTCGGGGGGTCTCAAAAGAGGAAGGAAGTATCTTCAGACGTTCCTCCACTACGCCTGACAAGGGAGCAAAAGGGAAAGGGTTCAGCTTCTGGTCATCCCGAGGCCAAAAAGCAAAAGATTCAATCCGAGATTGTATCAGGTAGACCACAGGAGGTTGTAGAGGAACCTTCCCAAGCCCAAGTCGACGCTGCTCAAGGGGAATTAGACAAAATTATTGACGACGCAGCCGCCAACGTGTGGGACCCCTCAGAGGAACATAGGGAGTACCTGAAGTCGCGAGTTTCTGACCAGGCGCGACAAACTGGTTTTGTGTGGGGTGCAAATATTTCTCGGGGTTTCCCGGACAGTATTTTGGCCTATCTCCCCGGATATTCGCTGATGCAGGACGAGGTAAACCATCCCGAGGTTCATGCTGCCTTTTCTCGGGAAACCTTCAGGTTAACCACCACTCAGTACCAAAGGAAATGGGCTGAGGAGCACCCCGACCAAGTTATTGGTCATGTATCAAGCTTACTGCATGATGCCGGGGTATACTTCGGGTTTCTGAAGGACTCACTGGACAAACGGGATTCCCTCGTCATTCGTACTGACCAAGAGGCGTTGAACAGGGCTGTCCTGGAGAGGAACTATTTTTTGCAAATGGCCGCAAAAAAGGATAAGGAAATGAGAATAGCGCATGGCCAAGCTGCTGTGTTTAAGGCCAAACTCGAATTTGCAACGCATGTGGGCGTGCAAGCGGATGCCCAGCGTAAGGAGGCAGAGGAGAAATTGCAGCATCAAAAACGCAAAGCCGAGGACTACAAGGGCAAGTCGGCACGCCTTAAGACCGATCTCGAGGCCCGAACTAAAGAGTTGGAGGAAATGAAGGCAGAGAACGCCCGTCTTCGGGCCGAGATGCAGGAGTTGCCAAAGACAACACTTAGCAAATTTCTGGGAAGCAGAGCTTTCACACAAGCTGTCCCTTATGCATGTGTTGATATGATGACAGCAACCGTTTATAACTATCTCTCTGCATTAGCTGGCCATTACCCGTTTAGACCTGAGCAGGTAGGGTTTACTGAGGTGGACCCCGGAAAAATTATTACTAAAAATCTTTCGGGTTACCGATGGGATGAAGAGGGTGATTCATTATTGAACCCGGATGGTACTCCTATTAATGGAGAGCTTAGGCTTGAGAATCATCCGGCTTCAGGTATCGTCCATCCCTGGCCTAAGGAGAAATGGCCCAAGCATCTCGACTTGCCAGATGCCCCATCTGAAGAGCTAGATGGTTTGCCTTCTGAGTCTGAAGGTAATAGTGTAGACCGCGAGATGAGGGCAACTGAAGAAGATGAGGCGTTCGACCCTGATGGGCAAGGAAATGAGGCGACTTTAGATGCTCCCCTCTCACCTCGCGAAGGAGGAAATGAAAGTCCTAAAGAGGCGAATCCATCTATTTGTAAGTGTAAATTTACATATCGTATTCCTCGAGATGATGTATTCTGGCCTATGCTCACTAAGTCTTTGTTTTTGTTTATATGCAGGATCATATCGAGCTGAGGAAGCAAGGAATTTTATTTTGTTTAGGAATGATTTTATACCCCCGAGATGTGGGGGTTAACAGAACTGTGATGTATTAATGTATTCATACCCCCGAGATGTGGGGGTTTTAACAGAAATGTTGTAATATGATGTTGTACACCCCTGAAATGTAGGGGTTTAACAGAAATTTGTGTAATCCGAAATTATTATTATTTCGTAGTTCTTAACTTATCTTGATTTCTCCGAGATGTTTCTTTCGATTTTTATCTCGGTTCATGCTTTGTATATATCCTTCTTGCCCCCTTTTTTTTTATTTATCGACATCGGGGAAAAGGGAGGTCGCGAGAAACATATACGTTACCCCGAGGGGTTTTCGATTAATGTCGCGAACATAAAATCATATTACTGGTTTAACAGTCGTCGTCTCGTAAGACTACATTTATTTGTTGTGTATCTCGGGAATCTTAACCAAGACTTATTTCGTTGCCAAAAAGGCTTTCGTTCATATATCTCGTACCCCAAATAATAAGAACACAAGCAAATATCATATATAAATTGAGAACAGCCTAGGACCATACAAAAACTTGTATCTCGGTCTAGGTAAAATACATGAGATGTAACAGAAAAAAGGGCTTATCTCGCCCATAACATTACATGGAATATAGGAAGTAAAACAATGTTAAAGGAAAATCATACATTAAGTGTAGAATTTTCGAAGGTGGCAAGCGTTCCATGGTCGAATAAGGATGAAACCACTCGGATCTTCCAACTCGTATGCGCCTTTTCCTCGGGGTCGGATGACCCTGAAGGGACCTTCCCATTGAGGAGCGAGTTTACTGACATGTTTGCCAGTAGCTTCAACAGTTTTAAGAACCAAATCACCAGGTTGAAATGCACGAGGTACCACATGTTTGTCGAATGCACGCTTAACTCGATGCTGATATTCCATGGTGCGTATGCGAGCCGTCTCCCGACCTTCGGTGATGAGATCGAGGTCAGCCGCCCGTGCATCCTGGTTGCTTCGGTGGAATATGCCAAAGTACGGAGAGATGGTTCCATCAGTTCAATTGGAGTGACGGCTTCCATCCCGAAGACGAGAGAATACGGTGTCTGCTGTGTAGCCTCTCGGGGTGTTGTGCGATAAGCCCACAAAATACCATCAAGAATGTCGGGCCAATCTTTCCTGTTTTCCGTAACTTTCTTCTTCAAACCGTCTAAGATTGTACGATTGGTGACTTCGGCCAATCCATTGCTAGCCGGGTGGCTGACCGAGGTGAAATTGTTTTGGATACCCAAGTTGGAAAGAAATGCGATGGTGCGAGCTGCATTGAATTGAGTTCCATTGTCCGAGATAAGTGCATGTGGTATGCCAAAATGACAAATGATGTTCCTCCAAATGAACTTTTCTGCTGCTGCGGCTGTAATTGTGGCTAGTGCTTCGGCTTCAACCCATTTGGTGAAATATTCTACCGCAACGATGATCCAACGGTGCTGTCTAACAGCTGTGGGAAATGGCCCGACTATATCTATTCCCCATAAGTCAAAAGGCCAGGCCCCCGAGATGGATATCTGGTCGTATGCCGGAATGTTACTCAACTTGCTATGGTATTGGCACCGTTCGCATTTTCGGACCAAAGTTGCTGCATCATGTTGCATGGTTGGCCAGTAAAAACCAGCTCGGAGAATGCGTTTTGCAAGAGTTTTCGCTCCTTGATGGCTCCCACAGATGCCCTCATGTACTTCTGATAACATTTTTGAAGCCATCTCTTCGTTTATACACTTGAGCCAAGGTCGCACGTATCCTCGTTTATAGAGATGATTGTTGAAAATAGAATACATGGGCGCGATTCTTTTCAGACGTCGGGCTTCCAATTGGTCTGTGGGTAGGACCCCCGTGTTAAGGAAATTCCACATCGGGGTGAACCAGGACTCACCGGGTTCATTGATGGCGAGAACAGCTGTGGTATCAGTGTGAATGCTGGATTCGGGAACATCCATAACAATCACGGGCCGTTCTTTGTCAAGGTTGCCCGAAGCACCGAGTTTGGATAAAGCATCGGCTTGACAATTTTTGTTGCGAGAAACATGTTGAATGTTGACCTCGTCGAAGTGACTCTTGAGCTGGTGGAACTGCTGTCGATATTTGCGCAAGTTGTCATCCATAACTCGGCATTCGTCATTGATTTGCTTGACTGCCAACTCAGAATCGCTTCGGAGGTGAACCTCGCGGGCTCCTAACTCTTTAGCCAACCTTAGGCCCGCTATCATGGCTTCGTATTCCGCGGTATTGTTTGTAACCGGGAATTGAAAGTGAAGAGCATAATTCAGGGTTTCCCCTTGTGGACCAGTGAGGGATACCCCGGCTCCCGCCCCTTGTAATGAAGAGGCACCATCGACATGAATTACCCAGCGTCCCTCAGATTCGGGAGGAAGTCCAGAGTATTCAGCAATAAAGTCAGCGAAGATCTGAGATTTCAGGGCATTCTGGGGGTGGAAAGAGACATCAAACTCGGATAATTCGAGTGCCCAAGCTAGCAATCGCCCGGATGAATCAAAATTTGCTAAGGCCTTCTTAAGTGGAATCCCGGTATACACCTTTATAGGATGTGATTGAAAGTAAGGCCTCAACTTCCGTGCGGCTATGACTAGAGCATATGCCGCTTTTTCAATCTGGGAGTATCTGGTTTCGGCATCCCGGAGTACATGTGAAACGAAATAGACCGGCTTCTGATCACGTCCCTCTTCGCGAACAAGGGCAGCGCTTACTGCATGCCCTGTTGTTGCCAAATACAACACCAAGGTGTCACCTGTGGTTGGCCTGCTGAGGCACGGTGGATTGGCGAGATAGGATTTGACCTTTTCAAAGGCTATCGCACATTCATCTGTCCATTCAAATTTGGCCGACTTGCGCATGGCCTTAAAGAAAGGAAAACACACATCCCCAGATCTCGCAATAAACCTGTTGAGAGCGGCCAGTTTACCTGTGAGAGATTGCAGCTCTTTGAGATTTCGGGGGGGCTTCATGTCGAGTATGGCTTGTGATTTGGAGGGATGAATCTCAATGCCTCGCATAGAAACCATGAAGCCAAGGAATTTACCACCAGTTAAACCGAAGAAGCTTTTCTTTGGGTTGAGCTTCATGTTGGCCGAATTTAATGTCGCGAAGGTTTCGCGGAGATCTCGGACATGGTCGAGGTCAGACATGCTTTTGACTAGTAGATCATCTACGTATGCCTCTACATTTCGTCCAATCTGGCCTTGAAAAACGGTGTTAACCATTCTTTGGAATGTAGCCCCAGCATTGCGCAATCCGAAAGGCATAACCCGGTAACAGTAAAGTCCCGAATTGGTAGTAAAAGCAGTTTTCTCCTCGTCGGCTTGGCTCATCCGGATCTGATTGTACCCGGAGAAGGCATCCATGAAACTGAGATAAGCATGTCCCGAGGTTGAATCGACCAATTGATCGATTTTAGGCAAAGGGAAAGGATCCATAGGACAAGCTTTGTTGAGATCGGTATAATCGATACACATACGCCAGTCGCCGTTGGATTTCTTGACAAGCACGGGATTGGCTGTCCACTCTGGGCATTCGACATTTCTTATAAAGCCAGCGTCAAGTAATTTCTGTACCTCGCGCTTGACGGCTTGCTGTCGTTCGTCTCCCATATTGCGCTTCCTCTGTCTGACTGGTTTTGAGTCTGGTTTGATGTGCAATCGGTGCTCGGCAATTGACCTAGGAATTCCTGGCATGTCGGCTGCAGTTCAAGCGAAAACAGATTGGTTTTCTTGGAGGAATTTGATTAACTCGGCCCGTGCCGACCCTTGGATCGCCTTTCCTACATTAAGTGTTTTACCGTCACCTAATTCAATTTGCTCGACTTCATCAACGGGCTCAAGGGGCGCTTTCGCCTCAGCTTTATCCACTGGATCCAATGCGAGGTCGGTGTTTGGAGGCAAAAAGTCAGTACTAGAACGCAACCGCTGTGGATTGGTCTTTGCATTAGGCTGATCGACTTGGTGAACAGAACCTCCATGACCTTGAATGGTTGTCATGTAGCATTCGCGAGCTACCTGCTGTTGGCCACATTCTTCCCCTATCCCGTTTTCGGTATGGAACTTAATTTTGAGGTGAGAAGGAGAAATGATAGCACCGATTTTATTCAAGGTCGCTCTACCCAAGATTGCATTGTACGCAGAAGGGGCATTCACGATGAGGAAGTCCACTATGACTTTCACTGTCCGGGGGGATGTACCGAATGTCACTTTAAGTGGCATCATTCCCCGAGGTTGAAGGGCGTCCCCCGTGAAGCCTATCAAGGGTGATATGTGTTGTTGGAGGGCGCGAATGTCGAGGCCCATTTGCGTAAAAGCTGGTAAATACAGAATGTCGGCCGAGCTGCCAGTATCAACTAGCACTCTTTTCACCCGGTGAGTGTTGATCTTGAGGTTAAGTACTATAGGATCATCATGCGGGCCCGAAATTGCACCAAGGTCTTTCTCGGAAAAAGATATCACTTCCTCAGGTCGAGGCCGTTTTTTATCATTCATGGTTTCGACCGGTAGGACAGTGGGGTATGGTTTTCGATTGTCGCGTGGCATGATTTGCCGGGCAGTACCGCGATGGCCTCCACTGATCACATTGATGACAGGGCTGCCCTGTCGCTCTGGGCGCCGTGTCTCGGGGCCATCCCGGTTTTGGGGAGCGACCTCACCAACCCGAGGTCCTGTATAATCCTGTCTGTATGGGATAGGTTTTTTAAAAAATTTACCTTGACCATTGTATTTCTTGAAGAAATCGGGGTTGATAAATTCGACCAGTTTGCCCTCTCGGGCTAGTCTTTCCAGGATGTCCTTCAGTTGAAGGCATTCTGCGGTGGAGTGCCCGTTGAATCCGTGGTATTCACACTTTTTTGAGTTGTCAATCACCGTAAAAATGCTCTCTGGCAGCGGCGGAGGGAGATCGAACATGCCCTCTATAATGTTGTACATCTCATGCCGCTTCTTAGTGAGAGGAGCATATCGCACAAAATGCTGTCGGTACCCTTTGGTACCGGAAGTGTGCTCGGTTGGTTGGTTTTGCCGAGGTTCTCTTTGATTGCGAGACCTATCTTGAGTCTGCTGTTTGTTTGTTGAACGGGGGGATCGGGATCGGAACCTCGTAGGACTGCCATTATCGTCCTCAGCACGGATGTAACCCTCAGCAAAGGCTACAAATTCTCTCAAAGTAGTCATTTTCTTCATGTGCGCCTCGTAACGCAAAGTACCCGGACCCCCCTTGCGAAGTCCTTTCTTGATGGCAGCCAAGGCAAATTCTTCGTTGAGATTCTGAATTCGCCGAGATGCTTGGATAAACCGATTAACAAACGCACCTGTTCTTTCACGCTGTCCCTGGACAATGTCGAGGAGCATCTCGCATGTAGCTTGCGGTGGCTTAATAATTGTGTATCTTTCCAGGAACAGTTTTGCGAAGTCTTCAAACTTGTTGATGGATCTCCGAGGTAGCGTCATGTACCAGTCCCATGCTTCACTTGTTAAACAAGTGGTGAAGACGCGGCACATGATGGCGTCAGTGGCTCCGAGGAGGCGAAGTCGCTCAAGGAATCCGTACACGAAATTATGTGGATCCTGAGTATCGCCACTGCCCCGGAAGATGGGAAGAGTTGTTGGGTACTTGAAATCCGTCATTGAATGGCGGTAAATGTCTCTGGAGAGTGGGCCATCGTTGATCCCCATAGGTCGAGAGGTGGCACCTGTCTTCTGGGATTCTATCTCGGCCAATTTAGCCGCAAGCCTTGTCTGGATCAATTCTTCTATTTGAGCCATATTTACGCCTCGGGTCGGGGTAGGTGATCGCCTGTTTCTTCTATGATCATCTCGGCGAGCTCTATCCCGACCTCGGGGTGGGCTTCGTTCGCGTTCCCTACGGGAGCGCGACTGTTCTCGGCGTGACGGTCTGGAACCTCTGCCCTGGTTGGCTGATTCGCGCTCATTGTTGTGGCGAACTTCGGGTTGCTCGACCTGGGGCTGTTTTTCGGGATCAGGTTCCCTACTTTCGCCTTGCCCTTCCTGCTGTCTTCTTTCGGTTTGTTGAGCTCCTGTCAGTGGAATGTTTTGGTCCTGGCGTTTGGATTGGACCTGTTGGTCCGGCAGGATGGGCGTATCTGTTTCACTACCAGTTCGAACATCTATGAACTGAGAGTTCAAATTTCTGGGAGGAATTTTAACTGGTCGACTAAGGACACGGTTTGCTGATAGAGGCCGGGAATGTGGTACCTCCGGGGCAGTTATTGGCAGAGTCTGGATTACAGGTCGCGACGGTACTTGTTGGGAATGTGGCGTTGGACCTGTCATTGGATATACCCCTTGAGCACCTCCCGGACCCCATTGTGCAGGTGGTGTCGCATAAGAATACTGAGGGTACATCGGGGTGTACGGCGTGTAGGTGGTCGCACCATAAGGGTAAAATGGCGTCTGTTGAGCGTAGTGCGGTATGTATGGTGGGTGATAAGTACCGAGTAATGGTGTGTGCTCAGTAAACAATGGTCTGCTCGCGTGTCCTTCGGTAAACAAAGGGTGAGCAACAATGTCGGGGCCTGTGTGGCGAGGTTGTGTCGATTGAGGACCAGAAGGTCGTATTATCGGATTGTTAGGCCTTGCCGCGTGAGGCTGACTGTGGGAGGGGTTCCCTGTAAGCGGGGTTACAAGGGGAGGTGGTGTGATCATTGCACCTAGCAGGACTGTGACTCTTGGTGGGAGCGGAACTGACGTGTTTTGTTGAGCCATCTAAATCTCTGTATGAGCAAAGGCGTGGCCCCACGGTGGTTGATACGTCCTATCTCGGGAGATGAGGCCGTATGGGAAGTTGGGCTGAGTAAGATTCGTCCTGCCAAAAGATGGCAGGCCGAGGTGTGAAAGGAGTTGTGAACTCGAGGTGGATTGTGAGAGATTCTGACTCTATCCTGTATGATCTCTCTTGTGGTTGGAAAAAGTGTCCCCGCTTCATGGGAATCACTGCCTTATATAGTCCGTCCATAACTGCTATCTCGGGCAGTTATGGAGGACGTGGGTAGTTATGTCAGCCGTTACTGGGATGGGAGGCATTAAGTTAGCCGTTTCCACTATCATCCCGCATGTCGGTTAACATGAACCCCATTTAAGGCATATTGGGGCCGCTGTATTGGGCCCCGACTTGGTGGATCTTTGGGCCTTTCATATGACTTCGGGTTGGCCTCTTAGAGAGGTCCGAATCCCAGTCGTTTATGGCCCAGTTTAAATTAGGTAAAAGGGCCTGTGGAACATGGCCCTATCAGAAGGAAGCGTACTTATCAATAATACTAAGTGTATATATCGAATAAGAAAGTAATAAAAAAGATTGAATCGAAGAAATGTATTGGCATTTTTATACCCAACAACTTTTAGCAATTGGTCATGGAAATTTTTTTTTGGTAGAAATTAATAAAAAGGCAGAGAGAGAAACAGAAAGAGTATAACAGTTTTATTATTGATAGAAAGATCAGTAGAAATTCTACCGATTCTAAAAATCAAAATAGTTTAAAACAGTGAGAGATCCACCGGTCCTAACTCTTTCTTATTTCTTTTAATTTGTCCGCGGCAACATGAGTTGTTACAGACTCGTTGTTAGTTGTCACAGACTCGTTGCAAGAATTAAAAAGTTGGAGTTTAGATAGGTATATCTCTTACTGATCTAAACATTTGAGCATTTTGTTTTATTAAAATATTCCTATTGTTTGTATTGGTAATAATATTACCGATCAAAACCAATTTGTTTTTTTTTCGATTTAGGGTTTATCACCCTGAGGGTCCTTCCTCAGCCAACATTCGTTTTTTTTTTTTTTTGTTGAAACATGCCAAACTTCTTCCTCAGCTTAAGTCTTCACAAAATTCATGTGGAAACAGATCGGCAACACCATTGTGTTAAGTGAGTCAAGCTGATAGATATCATAAGTTTTTTTTAACTACATGAATATTAAGTACCATAAAATTAAAAATGGAATTACAACAAATTATAGTTTTTTTGTACCAGAAAAATGGCTAGGATATTTGTCAACATTTACCACGGAGGCGAAGTAATACGCACATAAACGGGAAATGGTTATAATTTAAGTGTTGCACGAACATTTTATGTGACTAGAAACACTAGTCTTGATGAATTACGGAGGCAGATTCATGCACATCTTGGATTGATTCTGAGTGAGTATAAATTGACCATTAAAGCACGAATGAACACAACACCACCTGGAACACCGTATTTCTATTCCCTATTTTTGGTAGAATGTCCTGAAATTTGGGAAATAATTATTAAAAATGCAACTTGAATGGTTAAATTTAGTGTGATTGAACTAATTATTGATTCAGAACGAATCACATCGGAAACCAACTACTACCCATACCGGGTAACCAATAGAGATGCACCTGTTCCCATATCACCAGAACCTCAGGATGCGGTAGCTGCTGATAGAAAGGTATATATGTTTTCTTTCATTGGCTATGTTATGACTTTTATCCAAGAGTGTTACAGTACGCATGTTATATGACAAATGAACACTTATTACCTAATACATGTAATTACTTGCTTGTTGGAACATGTATAGGGATATTAAGCCTTGCTAAAGCAATTTAACAATAATTTTAGTATCCGAACTAAAAAATTAAACTACCGTTCTGAAAGCTTTGGACCTGTCATGTAAGAATCTGGTATGGACATGATATTGGAGTATGAGATTTAAGAAATTGAATCTTAGAGAAGAAGAGATAGTGAGAGATAAAGAGATAATGAGAATAGTATTTTTGTATTTCTATCTATCAACAGAATTACAATCCTTATATAGCCTATTGATACAGGAGACTTGTCAATTGATACTGTGTAACAGTTTCTGTTAAGAACAGTTTTGACTAAGTCAACATCTAATGTCTAACTAACTACCAACAGAAAGTACATCAAGTTGTAACTAATTCTGGTGTCTCCAATACACCCCCGCAAGCTGAACCAGGAGCAGAAATGTGAAGCTTGGAGCAAAGATGCTGGAGACGCTGGGCCGAGAGACCTTTGGTGAACAAATCCGCAAGCTGCTCCTTTGTGCAAATGAAACGAACCAGCAGTTCTTTAGAAGCCACTTTCTCTCGCACGAAGTGAAAATCTATTTCGATGTGTTTGGTTCTCGCATGAAAAACGGGATTAGATGCTAGGAAAGTAGCACCCAAGTTATCGCACCAGAGAATTGGTTTGGAAGTTAAAGGAATGTGGAGTTCCTTGAAAAGATGCTGCAACCATACCAATTCAGAACAGGCAATAGCCATACTCCTGTACTCGGCCTCAGTAGTGGATCGGGCAACGGTATGTTGTTTCTTAGACCCCCAAGAAAGAAGGTTAGAGCCTAGAAACACACAAAAACCAGTGGTGGAGCGCCTATCATCAGGACACCCCGCCCAATCTGAATCTGAATACGCATGAAGGTCTAGAGAAGAAGTGGAATTCAGCTGGAGGCCATGGGTAATAGTACCTTTTAGATACCTCAAGATTCTCTTGACAACCTCCCAATGTTCCATGGTAGGACTGTGCATGAACTGGGAAGTTTTATTCACAGCAAACGTGATGTCGGGACGGGTGATGGTAGCGTATTGGAGGGCACCTACAATACTTCTGTAGAGCTGTGGATCAGTGAAGGGAGTGCCATTATGCTTGGAGAGATGTTCAGTGGCCGAAATAGGAGTAGAGCATGGCTTAGCTCCATCCATTTTGGATCGAACAAGGAGATCATGGATGTAGTTTGGTTGAGAAAGAAGAATCCCGTCAGAATTTTTGGTGACCCGAATGCCTAAAAAATAATGCAAGGGGCCAAGGTCCTTTAGAGAAAAACACGAGGCAAGAGAAGAGATTAGAGTGGAGACCTCTTGAGAATTGGAGCCCGTGACAATTATGTCGTCGACATAAACAAGGATGATGGTGAGAGAAGTGGATGTGGCTCGGCTAAATAAGGAGGGGTCAGATTGAGATGCCATGAAGCCAAAATTGGCAAGAGCTGAAGCAAGCTTATGGAACCAAGCCCTCGGAGCTTGTTTGAGACCATATAAGGCTTTCTTGAGGCGACAAACATGAGTAGGATAGTGCTCATCGACAAACCCCGGTGGTTGAGACATATAGATGCATTCTTCAAGGTCTCCATGGAGGAACGCATTGTTCACATCAAGTTGACGAAGAGTCCATTTGTGAGAGACGGCTAAAGAGAGAACGACTCGAATGGTAGTCGGTTTGACCACGGGACTAAAAGTCTCATGGTAATCGATTCCATGCTCTTGATTGTAACCTTTGGCCACGAGTCGTGCCTTGTGTCTCTCGATTGAACCGTCAGCCCTTTTCTTGATTTTGAAGATCCATTTGCAACCAATAATGTGTTGAGCCGTTGGTGGTGGTACGAGATCCCAAGTGCCATTTTGGGCAAGAGCACTTAGTTCTTTGGCCATTGCATCACGCCATTCTAAGCTTTTGTTAGCAGCTGTAAACGAAGTAGGCTCCTCAGATTGCAATGCAGGTAGGGGATGCTTAGTAGTCATATAGACTATGTGATCAGGAAAGTGCCTGACACGTCTGGTATTGGCCTTAGATCTTGTAAGCATGGGATGGCCTGATTCAGAAGTAGTGGGAAGAGGGGATGAGGCAGGAATGGAGCCAGGTGGAGACTGTGGGCCACCAGGAGTAGAGATGGCCAAAGAAGAGTCGGACCGTGGAGGCTCAGATGGGAGAAAATTCGGCCTGGGAGCAACTAAGGCAGGGGAAGATCGGGCCTGGACAGCAGAAGGCGGAGTCAAATTGGGCCTTGACTCCAGTGGAGAGATGGGCCGAGAGTCAGCAGGTGGAATGAGAGGCCGAATAAGGGAAAGTTGAGTGAATTGGTCTAAAGTCTGAGAAGGAGTAGAAGACAGAGAAGAGGAGTGCTGTGCAAAAGGAAAAATAGATTCATTAAATTGAACATTTCTACTCACATAGATGCGATTGGTAGATATATGGAGACACTTATAGCCCTTTTGATGTTGGCAATATCCCAAAAACACACATGGAAGTGAACGAAATTGGAGCTTGTGAGAATTGTAAGGGCGAAGAAGAGGAAAACATTGACAACCAATTACGCGAAGAAATTGATAATCGGGTGTGGTCTTGAAAAGAAGAGTATATGGCGGTGTGTGCGGCGGAGTGGTAGGCGGAAGGCGGTTGATGAGAAACACCACGCTTTGAAAGATATGATCCCATAAATGAAGAGGTAAGGAGGCATGAGACATGATCGAAAGACTTAATTCGACAATGTGGCGATGTTTGCGCTCGGCAAGGCCATTTTGTTCCGGGGTATGTGGACACGAAGTTTGGTGCACAAGTTGAGGGAATAAACGAGAGAGTGGTTTGTATTCGGTGCCACCGTCGGTTTGAAGCACCTTGATAGGAGTACCAAACAAGTTCTCCACTTGTGCCTTAAAAGTAGAAAATACATGCACAACTTCGGCTTTTGAACGAAGAAAATAAATCCACGAAAATCGAGAAAATTCATCCACAAAATGTATATAATATCGAAAGCCATTATTTGATACAATCGGGGATGGACCCCATAGGTCGGAATGAATAACCTCTAGAGGAGAGGAAACAAAAGAAGTAGAAGTCTGAAAGGGTAAGGAGTGAGCTTTAGCCTTGCTACAGTGAGTACAAGATGCAATTTTATTGGAAGAAAAAGGAAGACTATATGAAGAAATAGTTCTCCTAGTAGTAGACAGAGACGGATGCCCCAAACGCGCGTGCCACGTGTCAGCTGAGACCCGAGCTCCAATAAAAGCCCGAGGTGGAGAAACAATATGATAAAGTCCATTAGTTAGGTGTGCTCGAAGAAGCGGCCTCAAGGTGAGGCGGTCCTTAACAATGCAAGAAGAAGAATTAAATTCAATAAGTACATCGTTATCACGAAGAAAACGAGAAACACTTATTAAATTCTTGGTGATTTGAGGCACATGAAGAACATCGGTAAGAGATAGTTTGCCACGATCAATTGGAAAATCACATTGACCAATATGAGAGATAGAAAGAAAATTTCCATTACCAACTTGCAGCTGGTCAGTGCCACCATACGGAGTGAAATTAGCAAGGTTGTTAATGTCGGATGTGACGTGGTGAGTCGCACCCGAGTCTATAAACCAGCCCTCTTGTGGAGTCGCAGTAGTGTGCACATACGCCTGAAAGCTGGATGGAGCTTCAGTAGTATAGGCATGATCAAATCGATGGTAGCAAATCAAGGCAGTGTGACCTCTCTTGTGGCAAACTTGACATATTGGCTTAGGTTCAGATGATGGAGCAGAGAATTGCTGATTCTGAGCACCATTGCCTGGAGTGAAATTGGAATAGTTGATTGGACCACCGCGACCTTGAGAAGAATGGTTTGAATTGAAGGTGTAGGCTGGGCCTCCTCTGCCACGGCCCGGAGTAGGCAAGAGGGGCGGATTATAGTTTGGGCCTGGTCCAGCAGACGGGCCTCCTCTGCCACGGCCTTTGTGACCTCTCCCTCTCCCACGAGTCTGAGCCGATGAATAGAAAGCAGCCGGATCAGAGGTAGAAGATTGAGAGGGAAGATGCTGAGAATGGAGTAAGGCCTCATGAGATAGGAGATAACCATGGAGATCTCCAAGTGTCACCGGATCAGATCGAGTAGTTAAGGCAACAACAAAAGAATTGAATTCGGGTCCAAGCCCGTTAAGGACATATCGGACAAGATCCGAATCCAAGACCGGATCACCGGAGGCAGATAACTGATCGGCAACACTACGCATAGTTTCAAGGTACTCATTGCAAGATTTGCCACCTCGAGTAGTGGTTTGTAAAAGGCGGCGAAGCTCCATGGTACGGGCGGAGGAGATGGCCGAGTAAACTCTGTGTAAATCGGTCCAAAGAGAAGCAGCAGTCTGACACTTCACGTATTGAGCTAGAATTGTGCCAGAGATTGTAGAACGGAGCCAGCCAAGCAAGAGGCGATCTTGCTTATGCCAAGTAAGGAAAGTAGGATTGGGAAGCGAGCCATCGGCAGTGACCAATTCCTTGGCTGGAGGAGAAAATGTCGGATCAAGATGAGAAGAAAGATCGAAGCCATCAACAATCGGCTCAATTTGGGATCGCCAGGTAAGGAAGTTTGTCCGATCAAGCTTTGTGGAGACAGGGATGGTAATGTGAGTGACTGACTCAGGAATAATCGGCGCAGGAGAGGCAGTAGAGATAGAGGACGAAGCCATCAGGTAGAAAAAAAAATGGATCAGTGCTCTGATACCATATGAGATTTAAGAAATTGAATCTTAGAGAAGAAGAGATAGTGAGAGATAAAGAGATAATGAGAATAGTATTTTTGTATTTCTATCTATCAACAGAATTACAATCCTTATATAGCCTATTGATACAGGAGACTTGTCAATTGATACTGTGTAACAGTTTCTGTTAAGAACAGTTTTGACTAAGTCAACATCTAATGTCTAACTAACTACCAACAGAAAGTACATCAAGTTGTAACTAATTCTGGTGTCTCCAATATGGAGATTAACTCATAGGCCATCATACCAACATATCAGCATACCTATACCAATATTCCACACAAACAAAACCAAAAGAAACCTATACTAGTACACATATGCCTATAACAGCCTTTCAGACCAAATTAGATAGAAATACTGGTTTATAGTGAATTAAGCCAAGCCATTCATTGCACATGCATATAGACAACACTCCCATGAGAAAATTTCTATTTTTGGAATTTTCTATGATTTATAGTGAATTTTTGAAATTTCCATTTTTCTAAGAATTTTTTTATTACCCAAGATTTTTGGCGGTGTTCCGACTTTCTGGCAGCGCTTCTTAAACGTCGGGAAAAAGGCCTGTAAATGCCGGGAAAGGCTTTTGCCGACAAATATGTTAAATTCTTATTTATGTGCTACATTAAACTCAAAATTATTTTTGACAACAGTATTGATTACTCTCTTATTTTGGCATTATAATTGTATGGAATCGCTATCTTCCCTTTAATTTTGATTGGAATTTGGATGTTAGACGAGTCCGGTGCTAAAATTTTAATAACAGGCCTTTATAATTAACTTTAATCTAATAACAGACACCATTCGTCTTTTTCATTGATTTGTCTTTTTAATGAAAATTTGTCATTTTGTATGAGAATTTATTTTTGTTATAAAATATTCCATTGGAGCATGATATATTTTTGTTATTTTTCTTAATAGATTACCTAATTGTCTCTCGGCTGACATTAAAAAAAAAACCTAAATAATAAATTACACAAGTAGCTACTAAAGTTTAACTTCTTTACCACTTAATTTGATCCTTAAAAGTTTTGTATCATGTTCGTCCTACATTTGACATTATTGAAAAAAGAATGATATACTAATTTATTCTAGTATCATTTTTTAGTATTGTAACAATTACAGATATAGTTGTAACAAACAATACAAATAATGTAAAAACTAATATAATTATTCATGACATTAGGTAATAATTAAATTGTAATTAGCATCAATGTTTGTGTCATCACTAACTAATTACAAATAATATTTACATGCATCTTACGTAAATATCAATATGACAAATTGCTAACCTGATCTCCATCTAATTTTTTGGTTGTTAATAATAGTAGAATTAATTGGTTACAAATTAAGAACTTGAAATTACAAAATTATACCTTCAAATTTAAGAATAACAATAATAATCAAATGATACTTTAAACATCGTGTGTGCACTTAATAAAAAAATTCCATAATACTTTTAAAAGGGTTGTTTTCTTTAAATTTTAAAACAGAAGTGGATAAAGATTGCCTGCTTAATGTACTTGTTAAATATATATAGCTTTTGCATTCTTTATGCTCCTATTAAATTACACTTAAAGCAATACTAACTTCCTTGCCCGATTTTTTTTCATAATACCCTCAATTAAATAAAAAAAAAATCTAAATATGCCATCAATTTTTCTAAAATTTGAAAAATGCCCCAAGTGCTACACTGTGTGGCGGTTGTCTTCTGAAGTTGACTGCCACACAGTGTGACGGTTACTGTAGCAAATTTTATTTTTATTTTTTTAGTATGTATAGAATGAATATTTTACATATAGACACTAACAATAATTTAGTCTCACTGCTTCTATGCTTTTCTTTTTTTCTTTTCTTTTCTCTCTTTTTGAATACTCTTATTCTTTGATTTTATAAATAGAGTATATGACAAAGAAAAATATACTCTTATTCTCTTTTAGAATACTCTTTTTTTTTCAGCAGATAATACTTCTTAAACATTTTAAAATAGTTTTTGAATCAATAAGAATGTTCTATAATAAGTTAATTTTCTACAATCATTTATGATTTCCATTATTAGACGTATTCACACTACTGCATAACTGCAGTAGTCAACACGATAGAACAGGAGGGGTCACAATTTCTAGCATATCCTAACCGCTAGCAGAGGAGGCACTTTTTCTAGTAGTTCTAACTCTGACCGATTATAACTGTGTAGGAAACTCCGTTTTGAGCGTTCGACCACTTTTCAAAAAGTTTGAGAGGAGGAGATATGAATTTTGAAGGTAAACTAAAGTTAACCTTACAAAATATCCCGCGCACTAAGAATTGCAAAAATACATCGTTTAGGGCCTCAAAACTGCAATTGAAGTTTTTGAAAAAAAAAAATAACAATAAGTTATAAAATTGGTTTCAACAGAAAAAAAAAGTACCTTCATTAATTATGCCAAGGAGTAGCAATGCCACACTATTTCAAAAGACAAAAGAAAGTAATTAGACAAATGATCCTTGTAAGTTATAAAATCAGTGCTCAAATCGGCTAACAAATTATATAACATATGTAGAATTATCTTTATTCTCCGTTAAGTAGATAAGTTGTACTAATTAATATCCTCCCTTGTATCTCTCCTTGCTTTTTATACTTGAGTTATAAGTCTTTATCCAACAAAGAATTGATATATATTAATTGATCGTGAATTCCTTTATACATACTAAACATTTATTCTACACATACTAAATGTTCATTATTATGTGTGTCTATATGTAAAACATTTATTATATACATACTAAATAATTTTAAAAAAAAAATTGCTACAATAACCACTACACCACACAGTGGCGATTGGAACATTTTTAAATTTTTTGTAAAACTGATGACATATTTGGATTTTTTTTATTCAATTGAGGGTATTAAAAAAATCGTCTACCTTGCTCTCTTGTCGCATTCTACTATTATTTTGCCCCATGCACGGCCCATCTTTTTTTTTTCTCACTATTTAATAAAATATTGTATCGACTTTGCAACAAAATTGTTGATTGCCAATCTTTCCTTGGCACTGTCCAGATGATCAGACCTCATAACTTCGGAAACAACAAATCTCATATGTGGTCCACATTGCATATGCCAGGGAAAATAAAAAGGTTAAAAAAAGAAAAATAGCGAAGAAAGCAAAACAGTCCCTAGACCCTAGACCCTAGTATTTGGGACATGGAATTCCCAAAACCAGTGTCCAGCTTTCCTCTCTAATCTCGGATTCGTATCCTGCCGGTACCTGATTGAAGACAATTACAATCGAACGGTCCAGATTAATCTTATTTAGACCAAATTCAATCCAGTATCTATGAGACTGTGGGGGTCTGTTTTGAGATTCGTGTCATGTTAAAAAACCATCCGATCGTAATTGTCTTCAATCAGGTACCCGGGAGGATACGGATCCTATAAAATTGAACCAACTTTGCAATAAAATTGTTTGATTGCCGTGACCTATAGTACCTCTTTCCTTGGCACTGTCCAGACCTCATAACTTCCGAAACAACAAATCTCATGTCACAGACTCCTATGTGGTCCCCATTGCATTAATTTGCCTGGAAAAATAAAAAAACAGCCCCTAGTATATGGGACATGGACATGGAATTCCCAAAACCAGTGTGCTGTTTTATTTTTCAATCAGTCCATACCATCTTTATAAATGCACATCACACTCTTTCTTCTTCAAACAACTACCAAACCTCAACACAACTAGAAATCAATTACACGAAAATAAGAGAAAGTAGCAGGATTCAGATGGCATCTAAAGGGAGAGTTTCATTCGTTGTAGCAGCGAGCATCAGTGCAGTAGAAGCTTTGAAGGATCAGGCCGGGCTTTGCCGGTGGAACTACGCCTTGAGATCTATGCAAAGCAGAGTGAAGCAAAACATGGGAGCCATGTCTCAAGTTAGAAAGGTTTCTTCAGGATCCGGTTTGGAAGAGAAGGCGAAGAGATCAGAGGAGTCGTTAAGGACGGTTATGTATTTGAGCTGCTGGGGTCCTAACTCCTAATTGAGTTCATTTGATTAGGATTAGGAAGAAAGTAGAGATGGAAGTATAGTTTCATAAACTTTGTAACTGTACATTTAAGCAATAATTATTTAAGCTTAGATTTTGGTTCCATTTCACGGATATCAATTTTTCTCTTTCTAAATTCGACCTAATGAAAATAATAAGTATCAGCAATATATGCAAAATACAACAGAACATGTTGCAATGATACGAGTCAAACGTTTAAAGTAATCCTTGATAAAAATGTTTTCAAAGTCATTTGCTTGTAACATGCGATGCCTCATGCCTATGCAAGTAAAATTAAGAATCAGATGTGATAATTGTTATAATCAAGCAATCAAGTGAAGATATGAGTATCTAGTATTGATTTAAATAGCTGGTGATGAATCGTCAAATCGGTCAGAGGAAGACCGCAAAGGAACGAATGCTGGAAGTCAAAAGGTTTAAATACCTCCATCTCCAGAGAAAAATTAAGAAAAGAAAAACAAATTACATTTTTAACGAACAGTAAATCTCCTTTAATTACATTTTTAAATCATGTTTGATCCAATTTATATAATTTACATGCTTTCGAGCTGCTATTATATTTGTAAAGTGGTGTGTGTGTGTGTGTGTAATTTACATGCTTTCGAGCTGCTATTATATTTTTAAATCATGTTTGATCCAATTTATATAATTTACAGAACAGAGACAAAATTGAGATCCAATTTGATCCAATTTATATAATCGCTTTCTGGGAGGTTAGAAGTTCCTTCAGCGCTTGGAGTAGAGTCATGTCAACGCTGTGGTCTTGGTCCTTCCCACTCCCTGTTCTCGGATTGTCACCTTAATTCCATTAGAGGTCCCTAGATCTGGACCGCTCTGATACCATGTAAGACTTCAAGTATAAGTAAAGTATACGGTCCGTATACAGTGGTATACGGTCCGTATGTATTGAGTCAGACACAAGATTTAATGAGGTTCGGTACCAACTTGGTACCTACGTCCTCCACACCCACACACACTCTTTTTATTTCTTTTCTTTTCAATAGATAGATTTACAGGAGGGAGAAGAAGAGAATATATAGAGAAGAGAAACAATCTTTAGAATAAGGAAACAAATTAAGGAAATTAATTCTGATAGCCAGCTGCCGCCTTCCTTCTTTGATCTGGCGGTGCAGGTACACGGTCCGTGTACAGAGGCATACGGACCGTGTATAGATCTATTTCAACATGATATAGCTAGCAAATATAAAACCGAAGTTAAATAGAATAACAAGCAAAACAGTCAATATCAACAAACAAATTTGATAGGTCTTTTAATTTAGCAATTAATCAAGTGAAGATATCAGTATCTAGTATTGATTTAAATAGGTGGTGATGAATCGTCAAATCGGTCAGAGGAAGACCGCAAAGGAACG
Source organism: Carex kokanica (assembly GCA_025461125.1). Taxonomy (NCBI): domain Eukaryota; kingdom Viridiplantae; phylum Streptophyta; class Magnoliopsida; order Poales; family Cyperaceae; genus Carex; species Carex kokanica. The sequence continues at coordinate 552,337 of JAJGRX010000831.1, read as the reverse complement.
AATGCTGGAAGTCAAAAGGTTTAAATACCTCCATCTCCAGAGAATAATTAAGAAAAGAAAAACAAATTAAATTTTTAACGAACAGTAAATCTCCTTTAATTACATTTTTAAATCATGTTTGATCCAATTTATATAATTTACATGCTTTCGAGCTGCTATTATATTTGTAAAGTGGTGTGTGTGTGTATAATTTACATGCTTTCGAGCTGCTATTATATTTTTAAATCATGTTTGATCCAATTTATATAATTTACAGAACAGAGACAAAATTGAGACCCGTGAAATGGAACAAAACTTGAGCTTAACTCATTGCTTAATGTACAGTTACAAAATCAATGAAACTATACTGCCATCTCTACTTTCCTACTAATCCCAATCAAATAAACTCAATTAGGACCCCAGCAGCTCAAATACATAACCGTCCTTAACGACTCCTCTGATCTCTTCGCCTTCTCTTCCAAACCGGATCCTGAAGAAACCTTTCTAACTTGAGACATGGCTCCCATGTTTTGCTTCACTCTGCTTTGCATAGATCTCAAGGCGTAGTTCCACCGGCAAAGCCCGGCCTGATCCTTCAAAGCTTCTACTGCACTGATGCTCGCTGCTACAACGAAGGAAACTCTCCCTTTAGATGCCATCTGAATCCTGTTACTTTCTCTGATTTTTGACAACTGATTGATTGTTAATTTTGATGGTAGATTTGTGGTTTGAGCGGAAGAAGGTTGAGTTGTATTTATAGAGATTGGAGGTGTTTGTGGAAATTGATGTGCTGCACTTCACGATCACAGAGATCAAGTGATGAGAGGAGAAAGTAGACGCTGGTTTTGAGAATTCCATGTCCTAGATACCAGGGGCTGTTTTATTTGTTTATTTTCCTACAAAAATGGAGGACCGCGGATCATATCGTCACATGTATCCAAGCGATAGCACTATACTGGCGGTGTGCAATTTTTAATGGTCCTTTCTAGTGACGTGTCACGTGTGGATAAGAACAAGATGTAATAAATAGTTTAAGTCTCGGTTACAATTTTATTATAAAGTAATTTCAAAGTAAGCATTACATTATATCTTAAATTAATAATGGGGCTAGTTAATTGGCCTTCAACCCATGGCCGTCATTTTTATTAATATCCAAAGTTAATTACAAATTAATAAATATATCCAGCTCAGATGAGTTTTGTTAAAAATGTCCAAACCGGCCATTAAATGGCCGGTTTCCATTTTTTTTTTTAGACTATGAAGAGCAAGATGCTGAAATCTAACATTATAAATTCGATTTCTTTTTAAAAATATTTGTTAGATTATAAAATATTTTTTGATATATAATTAGCATATTTATACTAAAATACGTTAAATTTCAACATATTTAGGAGAGATGTTAGATTTCAGTATCGTACTCTTCAGCATCATATTTGATTTTAGCATCTTACAAAATGAAAGATACTCAATTTTAGAATGCTGGTTATTGTCAAATTAAATTCACTAACAGCATGCGAACACTAAATTACATTTTTTTAGGTACTAAGTTTTAACAATTTCACTAGTTCAGGTTGATCCAGTTGGTTTAATGTAATTCAAGTTTCCTATCTTTCTTAATCATCATATCAGTAAGTTTGATACAAGTTCTGACATTTTACTATGCTGCATACGACACTGTCAATAGCCGCATACGGGTCGTTGTGTGTTTACCGATGATAAAAAACTTTAACTCATTTTTTGAGACACTAAATGACGTTTTTTTGCAATTCTGATTCCGTTGGCTCCTTCGGGATGACCCCAAGGGTGCCATTGCCCCCGTCTCGTCCCAAGCTTTCCGAATTAGGGTCGTATGCGCAAATACGAGTTTCCTAGCCAAAGTTATGGCAGTTTAAAGTAAAAAAAAAACGATGTTTTCGTGCAAAAACACCAATGACGCACCGATGCTTTATGCACGGCTTAACGACAGCAGAAGTGCATCGATGTTTCATTACAAAAACATCAGCGATGCACCAATGATTTTTTAGCACTACCCTGCTTAATTGCCAATGCTAAGGCTAATAAAACATCGATGTTTCATTACAAAAATATCAGCGACGCACCGATATTTTTGTAGCACTTTCTTACTTAATTGCCAATGCTAAGACTAATAAAACATCGATGTTTCATGCAAAAACATAGATGATGCACCGATACATGCAAACGATGTAACACACGCATCCAATCAAATGCATTTATTTGATCTTGGCCAAACTGAGTGTAAACTACAATCCGAGTTTCCTACGACTTTTCTTCTAGCCAACTATGCTATGCCAATCTTAAGAATCTTTCTCTCTCGCAATCCCTCTCTCTCTAAAAAAAAAATTTGGAAATCGGCCATTAAATAGCCGGTTTTGAATTAAAATGAGAACCGGCCATTAAATAGCCAGTTTGGACATTTTTTAACGAAACTCATCTGAGCTGGATATATTTGTAAAAAGGAACGAGCAAGGAAGATTGTTTTTTTTTAATCTATGTAAGGTGAATGTCTAATTTTTTAAATTCTGGTATTATAAATTTTTTTTTTTTTCAAATCTACGACATCTAACATAGAAAATATTGTTTTTTACTCAGTAGATTAAAAAAATGATTCTTAAATGAGGAAAACTTAAATATTGTGGCAAGCCTGATTAAGTTGGATGTGTGAGAAAATTAAGCTTTATACCACTATCGCAAATTAAATCACAAATTAAATCGAAACTAGAGGTGATATCGGGTCGGGTAGGATCCGGATACTATGATATTTGGACATGTATTCTAAAAGTGTTTGGGTCTAAATTTCGATTCATATACTTATTAGTTTCAAATCGGGTCAGATTCGGATCCGGATTCCTATCTATCTGTAGATATTTTGGGTCCAGTCTTTTGGTTCTGGGTAGATAGATACCCATAACTTGTTTGTGGATTATCGGATTCGGATTCAGAGCGGGTACATGGTAGATAAAGAGATCAAGAAGGAATTATTAGATTCGAAAATTTATAAGCAAAAGGTGGACGTCACATTTGATTTCAATGATCTATGCGAAAAGATCAATAAATTAATAGGCAAAATGTGAGTAACGTGACATTTGATTTAAAACAAATGAAGGAATTAATTATTAATCTATATGATTTGATTTGTATTTTTAAAAAAATATTACAAATGATTGTCTTTTTATAGTTATTAATATCTGTTTTTATATTAAATAATTATAAAGAATGGTATTATCTTTTTATCGGGTATTTATATGGGTATCGGATCGGATTCGGTTATGGGTCGGATAATTAAATCAAACTCATATTCTATCAATTACAATATCGGTTCCGGTTCGGATCTGGATCGGATATTAAATTTTTAATTTTGTAACTGTACCCATAATATAACCAATTATATTTTTAAAACCATACCCTATCCAAATTAATCGGAACCGGGTCAGTTCCAGTTCGGTTCCGGGTAATCGGATAAAAGTAGCGCCTCTGATCGAAATGACAAACAAATGAGCTTTGGACCAAACTTAACGTCAAATTATTTATTTCGAATCTATTAAAAAATTACATTGTATTAACATAATTAATTTCAAACCATATATACAGAAATAGATTAGGCATTAAGAGATAAAATTAGTTTTCAGCACTCAATAATAAGATCATTGCTCTCAAAATAGCAGCCCTCATATCGAATGTGCACAGCAACAGTCATCAATTCGAACGTGTCTGACCAATGGCAGATCTGTGTTGATTACGGAGATTAATTGCCTCTTTTTTTTTTTCTAGGAGAGTAACAATTATTTATATCTCTACAGTTTTTTATGTTTAGTTTTTTTCTAGGAGAGTAACAATTAGATTGGTACAGTTTTAGCGATTAATGGACAGAGGTCAGAATTATTGGACTGCTCACTGAAATTTCAGCTTTTCTGAATTCTGACCTCTGTCAATTAATCGCTAAAACTGTACTAATCTGTAATATTTTTGTATAGAGAAATTATATTATCTGAAAACTAGGCTTTTATACCTTTATTTTGATATAAAGAACACAAAAATCCATGTATCCATGTTCTCTAAATTGAATTTTGAATATGGTCAAAATTATAGGACTGCTCACTGGAATTTCAGCTTTTCTGAATTCTGACCTCTGTCAATTAATCGCTAAAACTGTACCAATCTGTAATATTTTTGTATAGAGAAATTATATTATCTGAAAACTATACTTTCTTACCTTTATTTTGATATAAAGAACACAAAAATACATGCAGCTATGTTATCTAAATTGAATTTTGAATCTGGTCAAAATTATAGGACTGATCACTGGAATTTCAGCTTTTCTGAATTCTGATCTCTGTCAATTAATCGCTAAAACTGTACCAATCTGTAATATTTTTGTATAGAGAAATTATATTATCTAGAAACTAGACTTTCATACCTTTATTTTGATATAAATAACACAAAAATCCATGTATCCATGTTCTCTAAATTGAATTTTGAATATGGTCAAAATTATAGGACTGCTCACTGGAATTTCAGCTTTTCTGAATTCTGACATCTGTCAATTAATCGCTAAAACTGTACCAATCTGTAATATTTTTGTATAGAGAAATTATATTATCTGAAAACTAGACTTTCATATCTTTATTTTGATATAAAAAACACAAAAATCCATGTACTCATGTTCACTAAATTGAATTTTGAATATGGTCAAAATTATAGGACTGCTCACTGGAATTTTCTGAATTCTGACCTTTGTCAATAATCGCTAAAACTGTACCAATCTGTAATATTTTTGTATAGAGAAATTATATTATCTGAAAACTACACTTTCGTACTTTTATTTTGATATAAAGAACATAAAAATCCATGTAGCCATTTTCTCTAAATTAAATTTTGAATATGGGAAAATTATTGGACTGCTCACTGAAATTTCAGTTTTTCTGAATTCTGACATCTGTCAATTAATCACTAAAACTGTACCAATCTGTAATATTTTTGTATAGAGAAATTATATTATCTGAAAACTAGACTTTCATACCTTTATTTTGATATAAATAACACAAAAGTCTATAATAGACTACAATACTACATCAAAAAGAGCACACCATATGCCGTGACTGTTGTTTTATTAATATATTTCTCAAAATCTAAAAAAAAAAAAATAGTGAACCGTCCCACAGTGGGGCGGTTTGGTGATTTTTTTTTTTTGAAGTAGTGGACCGCTCCATGGGCGGGCGGTTCGTTGGAAAAGCTGACCGCCCCGTTCTTGAACGGTTAGGTTATATTTAAAAAAAAATCGAATCCGAGATTATATGTAATATTTTTTTTTTTGGAGGTTATTAATAAAAATATCGGTAATGTGCTTTACAAAAAGCGATGGCCGGATGTGAGGAGAAAAGTAATTTTTTTTTTTTTAGATACTTGGTAGTGGGCTAGTGGCTACCAAATTGATGTGATGTGTAGAGAAAAATAAGGCTTGTTTGTTGAATTCCATGTCCGAGATACCAGGGACTGTTTTGTTTGTTTTATTATACTTACAATGGTTTGCACACGGTACCATTAAGAAGGAATTCAGATCCACGACAATACTCGAAAAAATACGATGAGCTTTCAGTCGTCAGATTTAACTTTGCACGAATCTCAAAGCACAAATAATACTGCCCCCTCCAATTTCCCGAATAGGCACCGGCTGAGAGTAAATCTGGACCGTAAAGTGATTTACTGTTCTGTACAGTATTACAGAGGATACTGGTCCATTAAGAAGAGGGGTGCTATTTTAGGTCCTTTATATGACTTATGGCGGTATGGGTAAGACCATAACGTACGGAATAAAGTTTGTTTATGTAACAAAATTTAATACTAAGCTAAAATGGAGTAAGGACTTTGTATGTTTTCAATAATGACGCAATTGTTGTAACTTAGCCGTGACCAAATTGAATTTGGTCACGGCAATAATCGGCAGACGTGTCCCGTTGTATTGTGAGCTGTGACATATCCAGTCGTGCTGTGATCATTTTAGCCGAATTTTTTATTTATATCCAAAAAATAAATCAAATTACAAAAAATACTCATGTTATCTTGAAAATTCGAAAAATACCCAAACCGGAAAAAAAATTTCCGGATTTGGCCTCTAAACCCGGAAAAATTTTTTCCGGTTTTAACATTTTTTTTTTTTTTTTTTTTTTTTAGAGTTTCCGGAAATTTTTTTTCCGGTTTTAACATTTTTTTTTTTTTTTTTTTTTAGAGTTTCCGGAAATTTTTTTTCCGGATTTAACTTTTTTTTTTTTTTTTTTTTTTTTTTTTTTAGAGATTCCGGATAAAAAAATTTAACTTAACAAATTTTTTTTTTTTTTTTTTTTAGAGATTCCGGAAATTTTTTTCCGAACTAAATAAAATTTTTTTTTTTTAAGAGAAAAATAGCTAAAATACTGAAATCTAACGCTACAAAATCGAATTGTTTTTTTAAATATTTGTTTCATTAATTTAAAAAATTTCAAAATGGTGTAGAATAATTTAGAAATTATCAAAATAGCTAAAATACTGAAATCTAACACTAAAAAATCGAATTGTTTTTTACTACGAATAGGGCCGATTTTGTGCTAAAATACGGTAAATTTACTAAAATACGATAAATTACGCTAAATTACGTATAAATGGGGCTTATTTTGTGGCATCTTTCATAAATCATAAAAAATAGTAAAAAAAATTCCAAAAATAATAAAATTTGGTGTTCTAAAAGTTTATTACATAACTAATTTACTGAGCTACGTAGATTGAATAATAGAAATGAAAATATTAATCGGAAACTTCAACTGAAGTTTTGAGCCTCTTCTATTTGTTTTTTGGTGATTCTGAATTTTGAAAACTGGCATAGCAAGTCCGGACGCATGCGCATTTTCGCAAGCTTTCCGAAAAGTGGTCATTTGCTGAAATCGGACACTCGAGCGCCGTTTTATGACCGTTTGAAGTTTCGTCGTCGTTTTTCGCCTTCTCAGTGAAGATATTATCCCTATTCGTACGTAATTTAGCGTACTTTACCGTATTCTAGCATAATTCTACATAATTATTGTAATTTAGTGTAATTCAGCATAAATCAAGTAATTTGGCTTGTTTTAGTATAAATATGCTAATTATATATAAAAAAAATGTAATCTAGCAAATATTTAAAAAAACAATTCGATTTTTTAGTGTTAGATTTCAGTATTTTAGCTATTTTGATAATTTCTAAATTATTCTACACCATTTTGAAATTTTTTAAATTAATGAAACAAATATTTAAAAAAACAATTCGATTTTGTAGCGTTAGATTTCAGTATTTTAGCTATTTTTCTCTTAAAAAAAAAATTATTTAGTTGGAAAAAAAAATTTCCGGAATCTCTAAAAAAAAAAAAAAAAAAAAAAATTTGTTAAGTTAAATTTTTTTATCCGGAATCTCTAAAAAAAAAAAAAAAAAAAAAAAAAAAGTTAAATCCGGAAAAAAATTTTCTGCAAACTCTAAAAAAAAAAAAAAAAACAAAAAAATGTTAAAACCGGAAAAAAATTTTCCGGAAACTCTAAAAAAAAAAAATGTTAAAACCGGAAATTTTTTTTCCGGGTTTAGAGGCCAAATCCGGAAAAAAAATTTCCGGTTTGGGTATTTTTCGAATTTTCAAGATAACATGGGTATTTTTTGTAATTTGATTTATTTTTTGGATATAAATAAAAAATTCGGTCATTTTAGACTCTATATGCTATTCTTCTCCAATTCATCGGAAGAAGAAAAATTCAAAAAAATAAATTTAGACTTCTACGTATAAAAAATTTCAAAAAAATACATATAATATAAAAAAAAAAATTTATCGAAAGACTGTTGTTGAATTCAAAATTTCATATTTTAATTACTGCTAGACAGATCAGAAGACCTACCTATCAATACAAAAGAAGAGAAATTTATGTGTAACAGGGCATCAGGTAGAGTGGGAAAAACGTGCCGTGCTGTGACTAACATGCCGTGACTAAGTAATTTTTTCACGTGTCGTGCCATGCCATGACAAAAATTATGAGGGTGGTCACGGCACGCGAGTCACGGCGTGACTCGCGTGTCGTGACTAAACGTGCCATGACCAAACGTGCATTAGTCACGTTTGATCGCATTTAACGTTTTAAAAAAAATACGAAACGATTCTTTAAAATTCAAATGTTTTAATTGAAATTTAAATATAAATATTTTAATTAAAATAAAATTATACCTTATAGGAAGGTATGTCAGTGTATTGCCTCGTGATTGCCGTGACTCCTGTGACTGGCGTGTCTACCGTTCCGTGACTCGCGTGTCCTGTGCCGTGCCGTGTCTTCTTTGCCAACAATTGGTCACGGCACGCGAATGATCACGGCACGGGACACGTGAGTCACGGCACGCGAAGGACACGGGTGCCGTGCCATTCCGTACCGTTACTGTGCCGTTCCGTGACGGAATCGGCTCCGGCGTGCCATTTTTCCCACTCTAGCATCAGGCATCTGGTGCCTGGTGGGACCCACTCTGATGCTCAACTCCTCTGGTAGTTGGTGGCCGCTTAAACAATCTACCCCTAGTAATTGGGACATGGAATTCCAAAACCAGCACCTCAATTCAACAAACCAGCGTCTCTTCAGCTCACTGCCATACTTAAATTGTCGACATCTGATTCTTTTATTTATTTTTTGTTTTTATGTCGCCATTATGATGTGTAACTCAGTCTCCACATACTCTGCATCTCTATAAATTCACCTACTGCCTTCGTCTCCATCCAACGCAAAACCAAAATCCTTCTTAGAAGTATAACGCAAAACCAGAAAAACTAAAGAGATCATGGCATCTACAGGTAGAGTGTCTTTGGTCGTAGCAGCGAGCATCAGTGCAGTAGAGGCATTGAAAGATCAGGCAGGCCTCTGCCGTTGGAACTATGCTTTGCGGTCACTCCAACAACGGGCGAAGGGTCGATTCGGTGGCTTCTCTCAAGCTACAAGGGCATCTTCGGTTGTAGAGAGGAGAAAAGACATGGAGAAGGCCAAGAGATCAGAGGAGGCAATTAGGACTGTTATGTATTTGAGCTGTTGGGGTCCTAATTAATTCTCTGTTCCTCTATTGTACATGATTTATGAATCAGACTATTGAATTGAAAACGTTATGAACATTCAGTTTATTCTTATCTGTTACATTCTGCTGTTGAGTTCTATAGCAAATTTGAATGGTTGAGTTTCGAGAATCATGCTGATTGTTTCTCTGATCGATGTGACAATTCATAACCAGCTATTTAAATCAATACTAGACTCACAGATACTTTCACTTGATTTATCAAATTTGTTTGTTGATATTGACTGTTTTGCTTGTTATTCTATTTAACTTCGGTTTTATATTTGCTAGCTATATGATATACATCTTTGTTCTGATCTATCCGGAAGCAGAATTCTGCTTGATTGATTATAACAATTATCACATCTGATTCTTAATTTTACTTGCTTGATTGAATAATAAAAATCTTAAATTGTTTTCAAGAAAAATTGATACGCATTTTGACTCCATATTTGCATAGGCATCGCATGTTACAAGCAAATGATTTTGAAACCATTTTTTATTAAGGATTAAATTACTTTAATCGTTTGACTCACATTTTACTTTATCATTGCAACATGTTCTGTTGTATTTTGCATTGCTGATACTTATAATTTTCATTAGGTGGAATTTACAAAAAGAAAATCGAGATCCGTGAAATGGAACCAAAACCTGAGCTTAAATTATTGCTGAATTAAATGTATACAAGGTTTGAAACTATACTTCCATCTCTGCTTTCTTCCTAATCCTAATCAAATAAACTTAATTAGGACCCCAGCAGCTCAAATACATAACCGTCCTTAACGACTCCTCTGATCTCTTCGCCTTCTCATTCAGATCAACTCTAGAAGAAACCTTTCTAACTTGAGACAAGGCTCCCATGTTTTGCTTCACTCTGCTTTGCATAGCTCTCAAGGCATAGTTCCACCGGCAAAGCCCGGCCTGATCCTTCAAAGCTTCTACTGCACTGATGCTCGCTGCTACAACGAATGAAACTCTCCCTTTAGATGCCATCTGAATCCTGCTACTTTCTCTTATTTTCGGGCAATTGATTTCTAGTGTGTTCTTGAGGTTTGGTAGTTGTTTGAAGAAGAAAGCGTGTGATGTTTATTTATAGAGATGGGAGGGACATGGGGCTCCTACTGATTGGAGAGGAAAGCTGGACACTGGTTTTGGGAATTCCATGTCCCATATACTAGGGGCTGTTTTTGCTTTCTTCGCTATTTTTTTTTAACCTTTTTATTTTCCCTGGCACATGCAATGTGTGGACCACATAGGGGAAATAAATCTGCTGCGATTCTTTGGGATCGCAGGGTCCCTGCAATTTCAATTTCAACCGTTCATATGTTTTGAGATTCGTGCACAAAAGCTGATTTCTCAAAAAGATTCTGAATTTTATCATTTGAAATGGTTGGATTTAGAATTACAGGTCCTGCGATCTCTTAGAATCGCAGCAGATTCGGACCCACCACATATGAGATTTGTTGTTTCCGAAGTTATGAGGTCTGATCATCTGGACAGTGCTAAGGAAAGATTGGCAATCAACAATTTTGTTGCAAAGTCGATACAATATTTTATTAAATAGTGAGAAAAAAAAAGATGGGCCGTGGATGGGGCAAAATAAAAGTAGAATGCGACAAGAGAGCAAGGTAGACGATTTTTTTTAATACCCTCAGTTGAATAAAAAAATTCAAATATGTCATCAGTTTTTCAAAAAAATTAAAAATGTTCCAATCCCCACACTGTGTGGTGTAGTGGTTACTGTAGCAAAAAATATTAAGATTATTTAAATGTTTTACGTATAGACACAAACAATAATGAACTTTTAGTATGTATAGAATAAATGTTTAGTATGTATAAAGGAATTCACGATCAATTAATATATATCAATTCTTTGTTGGATAAAGACTTAAAACTCAAGTATAAAAAGCAAGGTTCTAAATAGCGTTTATGGCGTCGTAGCGGGAAGGCTAAAAAAAAAGCTATAGCGAATAGCGTCGCTATAGCGGAAACTATTCCAAATAGCATTTTTTTTTTTTACATTTCGTATATTCAATATTTGTACTAAATATCAACATTATCTAAGGTCTCATAAAACAATAAATAACACCAAAGTAATTAAGAAATTATAATATTCATATTGAACCCGTACAAAGTCCAAATTGCGGTTCAAAATATCCATAGTAATATCATAAACTATCGATTTTTCCTATTAAAAATATCTTAACTATCATGATTCATGACATAATTTATTTATTTTTTCTATTCAAATTTTAAGTCCGGTTTGGACTTTTTTTCTATTCAAATTTCAATTTCTATTCCCAATTTCAAATTGATTTAATTATTTGTAGCAAGTAGCAACAAATTCAATTTCGGTTTGAGATTTTTTTTATCTTTATTTAAAACCCATATAAATTGCTTAAAAAAAAAAAAAAAAAAAACCCATATTGTATAGCGCAAATAGCGTATTTTGATGTCGTAGCGTAGCGTTTGGGGTCCAAAAATGCTATAGCGCGCTATTTAGAACACTAATAAAAAACAAGAAGAGATACAAGGGAGGATATTAATTAGTACAACTTATCTACTTAACGGAGAATAAAGATAATTCTACATATGTTATATAATTTGTTAGCCGATTTGAGCACTGATTTATAACTTACAAGGATCATTTGTCTAATTACTTTCTTTTGTCTTTTGAAATAGTATGGCATTGCTACTCCTTGGCATAATTAATGAAGGTACTTTTTTTTTCTGTTGAAACCAATTTTATAACTTATTGTTATTTTTTTTTCAAATACTTCAATTGCAATTTTGAGGCCCTAAACGATGTATTTTTGCAATTCTTAGTGCGCAGGATATTTTGTAAGATTAACTTTAGTTTACCTTCAAAATTCATATCTCCTCCTCTCAAACTTTTCGAAAAGTAATCGAATGCTCAAAACGGAGATTCCTACACAGTTATAATCAGTCAGAGTTAGAACTACTAGAAAAAGTGCCTCCTCTGCTATATGCTAGAAATTGTGACCCCTCCTGTTCTATCGTGTTGACTACTAGTGGTGGTCAAACCATTATTAGAGCCATTTTTTGGCCATTAGTAGTCTGCAGTTATGTAGTAGTGTGAATACGTCTAATAATGGAAATCAGAAATGATTGTAGAAAATTAACTTATTATATAACACTTATTGATTCAAAAACATTTTAAAAATGTTTAAGAAGTATTATCTGTTGAAAAAGAGTATTCTATAAGAGAATAAGAGTATATTTTCTTTGTCATATACTCTATTTACAAAATCAAAGAATAAGAGTATCCAAAAAGAGAGAGAGAAAAAAAAGCATAGAAGCAGTGAGACTAAATTACTGTTAGTGTCTATATGTAAAACATTTATTCTATACATACTAAAATAATAAAAATAAAAATTGCTATAGTAACCATCACACTGTGTGGCAATCGACTTCAGAAAACAACCGCCACACAGTGTAGAGGTTGGGGCATTTTTCAAATTTTAGAAAAATCGATGGCATATTTAGATTTTTTTTTTATTTAATTGAGGGTATTATGAAAAAAAATCGGGCAAGGAAGTTAGTATTGCTTTAAGTGTAATTTAATAGGAGCATAAAGAATGCAAAAGCTATATATATTTAACAAGTACATTAAGCAGGCAATCTTTGTCCACTTCTGTTTTAAAATTTAAAGAAAACAACCCTTTTAAAAGTATTATGGAATTTTTTTTATTAAGTGCACACACGATGTTTAAAGTATCATTCGATTATTATTGTTATTCTTAAATTTGAAGGTATAATTTTGTAATTTCAAGTTCTTAATTTGTAACCAATTAATTCAATTATTATTAACAACCAAAAAATTAGATGAGATCAGGTTAGCAATTTGTCATATTGATATTTATGTAAGATGCATGTAAATATTATTTGTAATTAGTTAGTGATGACACAAACATTGATGCTAATAACAATTTAATTATTACCTAATGTCATGAATAATTATATTAGTTTTTACATTATTTGTATTGTTTGTTACAACTACATCTGTAATTGTTACAATACTAAAAAAATGATACTAGAATAAATTAGTCTATCATTCTTTTTTCAATAATGTCAAATGTAGGACGAACATGATACAAAACTTCAAGGATCAAATTAAGTGGTAAAGAAGTTAAACTTTAGTAGCTACTTGTGTAATTTATTATTTAGGTTTTTTTTTTTAATGTCAGCCGACAGACAATTAGGTAATCTATTAAGAACTAGTATATAGCATGCTCCAACGAAATATATTATAAGATAACAAAAATAAATTCTCATACAAAATGACAAATTTTTATTAAAAAGACAAATCAATAAAAAAAAATTATTTAACAATATTCATGGATATTAAAAAAAATTAGATCTAAATACAGTATAAAATGAATTATCCAGCTTAGTTACACATGTAGAGATGGCGAAACTGAAATGCGATGCTACTGCAGCTCGACAAAGTGGTCGCATTTAGAGAGAAGAAAGAGGTGTCTTGTACCTTGGATCCGAATCTGCTGCGATCCTTCACTGTGAATAGTAACCCTGCAATTCCTGCTTTCCTCAATCCAGCTGTCGAATTGTTTCGAGATGCGTGTACAGAAAAAATTAACGGTTGGATTTGAAAAAGCAGGAATTTCAGGGTTACTGTTCACACGTGTCGGATCGCAGCAGATTTATTTCCCTTGTACCTTAGCGTGGATCATGTGGATCATGTCATATAATGGAAATTTTCTTCTTTTATAACTCTTGTGTGTGCATATATCTAAAAGTATTTTGTTTTTTTTTTTAAAGCAGGAATGTTTGCAAAGAAGTTCATACTCCTAAACGTTATGATGATGGTTAATTACCTGTGGAGGAAATATGACAGACATAATATTCTAAACAGCATGTTTCGGCCTACGCATTAATTATTGATATAAACGTTTTGGTTATAACTTTGATCAATTAAATGAAGAGCAATTGCACATACAGTCGTTTGATCCAAAAAATGAAAAGAAATATGTATGTAGGTTGGTTATAACTTTTAAATTATAAGTATAAGAAATAAGTAATTGTCCCAGCACATTATGAGCCTAAATTAAATAATTTCCTGCAACTCATTTAATTAGGAAACTTTTACAACAAAAAAGGAGACGAATGGTGTTTCTGTTATTAGATTAAAGTTAATTATAAAGGCCTGCTATCAAAATTAAAGGGAAGATAACGATTCCGTACAATTATAAATGCCAAAATAAGAGAGTAATCTTAATGTAGCACATAAATAAGAATTTAACATCTTTTTCTCTTTTTTTTGAGATTCTCAGTAGCAGCTACTAAGCGGAAAATAAACATTAGAAGTTTCAGATTAAACTTAAGAAGGATACTTCGCAAAACAATGATCGATTATAATTTACAAAATTTAAGTTGCAAGATTGGGTCTAGTAACACAGCTAGCAGATTCATTTATTACGAGAATTAGAATATTGAGATCCGTGAAAAGAACCAAAACCTGAGCTTAAATTATTGCTTAATTAAATGTACCGTTACAAAGTTAATGAAACTATACTTCCATCTCTGCTTTCTTCCTAATCATAATCAAATAAACTCAATTAGGAGTTGGGACCCCAGCAGCTCAAATACATAACCGTCCTTAACGACTCCTCTGATCTCTTCGCCTTCTCTTCCAAACCGGATCCTGAAGAAACCTTTCTAACTTGAGACAAGGCTCCCATGTTTTGCTTCACTCTGCTTTGCATAGCTCTCAAGGCATAGTTCCACCGGCAAAGCCCGGCCTGATCCTTCAAAGCTTCTACTGCACTGATGCTCGCTGCTACAACGAAGGAAACTCTCCCTTTAGATGCCATCTGAATCCTGCTACTTTCTCTTATTTTCGTGTAATTGATTTCTAGTTGTGTTGAGGTTTGGTAGTTGTTTGAAGAAGAAAGAGTGTGATGTGCATTTATAAAGATGGTATGGACTGATTGAAAAAGAAAACTGGACACTGGTTTTGGGAATTCCATGTCCATGTCCCATATACTAG
The DNA here is from genome assembly GCA_025461125.1 of Carex kokanica. Classification (NCBI taxonomy): domain Eukaryota; kingdom Viridiplantae; phylum Streptophyta; class Magnoliopsida; order Poales; family Cyperaceae; genus Carex; species Carex kokanica. The sequence goes on along the minus strand of JAJGRX010000831.1, from coordinate 537,239 downwards.
GGGCTGTTTTGCTTTCTTTTCTTTTTCTCTTTTATTTTTTATTTTGCCAGGCAAATTAATGCAATGGGGGACCACATAGGAGCTTGTGACATGAGATTTGTTGTTTCGGAAGTTATGAGGTCTGGACAGTGCCAAGGAAAGAGGTACTAATACTATAGGTCACGGCAATCAACAATTTTATTGCAAAGTTGGTTCAATTTTTTTATTAAATTGTGAGAAAAAATGGGCCGTGAATGGGGCAAAATATATTAAAAAAAAAGAATTCAACAAGAGAATAAAGGTATTATTGCTTAAACAAATATACTAAGAAGGCATAATATGAGCAGAATTAGGGTGTTCTTAAGCTCGCTACTTTTTTGTGAGCTTAATTTCAAAATATATCGGAATGATCTCAAATGACAAATTCAACTGGTGAAATCGATTTACTTCACAAATGATGCATTTTCATGTCAATATTATTAATTTTCAATATAATTTAGTATAAAATCAAGCGGTAAAAAAAAGGTTTATAAGTTAATTTTTTTATTTTTTTATTTTTACCCTTGAATTTGTATTAAATTAATTCTAAAATTTATAAATTTCATATGTGAACGTATCACTCGTGAAGTAAATTAGTTTTGCTATCTGAAATTAAACTCGTCAAAAGTCTTGATGAGCTTGTGTTTTACAAATAAAAACAAAAACAAAAAAAACAACCCTTTTTAAAAAAAAAAAATTAAATTGCACAGATGATGTTTAAGTATCATTCAATTATCATTTTTATTCTTAAATTTTGAAAGTATGATTTATTTTATTTAAGGTGCTTAATTTGTTAACCCTTTTTGGAAGTATTTGTATAGTAGTAGTATGATGGGAAAGTGAGACTCTGGTTTTGTGAACTGAGGTGCTGCCAGTGCTGGTTTTAGAAATTCAGTGTGCCTGATACCGGCCACTGGGGGTTGTTTGTTTTGTAGCGCTACCCCGAGTAGGCGGCCCCAACAAATAAACAAAAGAAAATAAATGAGTTTGTAATATTAGCGCTACCTAGAGTGGGAAAAATGGCACCGCGGAGCCGGCTCTGTCACGGAACGGCACGGTTACGGCACGGCACGCGTGTCAGTTACGTGTCGTGACTCGCGTGTCCCGTGCCGTGATCATTCGCGTGTTTTGCTCATCTTTTAAAACTTTGGCACGGCACGGCACGTGAAAGATTTAGTCACGGCACGGCACAACACGTAGTCACGCGAGTCACGTGTAATTAGGACAATTAGATATTGATTTAATGGTGAATCTTGAATAAACTAACCTAAATTATGATTAAATGGTCACGCGAGTCACGTATGGTCACGGCACGTTAGGCACGGCGTGACCATTCGCGTGTTGTGACCATCTCTTGACATTTTGGTTACGGCACGGCACAGCACGTGAAAAATTAACTTGGTCATGGCACGAGACCAAAGTCACGGCGTGTTAGTCACGACACGGCACGGCACAGTATGTTTTTTCCACTCTAGCGCTACCAGTCTACCACCGAAATTTTTATTAAAAAAAAAAGAAGAAGATCAAGTTTCTAAATTTTATACTTTATTATTACAATAAAAAATTTTCCATCCGAATTTTGAACCTATGATTTATTATATGGAGACCATGTGTCTTTGTCACTAGACTAAAGACTAGTTCTTACCACCAAAATTTTTATTAATATCCTCCAATAAAACAATTCACAAATATCTTTGTTTTTTTCTTCAACAACCAGAAATTCTGACTGTTCATTTTTTTTCTTTTTAAAAACTGCCCCAACCTCTAAAATTTCTGACGGTTCTAATCGTTTTTATTTTCTAAATTTTCAAAATGAAAACGCTAAATTAAATTTTCATAAAACACTAAAGTAAATATCAGCTATTGTCTTTTTTTAAGTATATCTTAGATCTGAATACCAAAAACGCTAAACTAAATTTTAAAATTAAACATTTACATAAATAACATTTGAACTAAAAAAAATGAAAATATAAAAAAAAACTCAAAATATGAGACTTCATATATTTACATAAACAATTTCTAAGAAAAAAAATATCACGTATTATTAGTTACATAAATAACATTCTAACTAAAAAAATGAAGATACAACAAAAAAAACACTAGATCTGAGACTTTATATATTTCTATTAATAATGCCTAAAAAATAGTACAAAATATAAATGAGTACAAAATAAAAAATTAGAAAGAATTAATCAGAAAATTCAACTCTTTGCATTTCTGACCATGCCATTATCCCGATGAACGCTACGGCCTCAAAAGATATTGTATTAAAAGAAGAGATTAATTTTATGTTTCTCTACAAATTAAACATAAAAAACTTATAGAAATATAAATAATTGTTACTCTCGTAGAAAAAAAAAAAAGAGGCAATTAATCTCCGTAATCAACACAGATCTGCCATTGGTCAGACACGTTTGAATTGACCGAAATTTTTATTAATAGAAAAATTAATAAAAAAATATTGATAATGAGGAAGTATTTTGTAAAAATTCAAATTGTAGGAAAAACGTAATAGTTCATAACGTCCAGAGAACGTTATAAACCATGACAGTCAGCTTAACGAAATCAAGTTATCGCTAATTAATCGAAAAAACACTGTAGCTGGACGTTATGGTCTATAATGTCCGGCTTCAATGTTTTTTTTCTTTTTCAAAAAAATTCACAAACGAAGCAGCAAAGCAAAAAAAAAAAAAAACACTGTAGCTGGACGTTATAGACCATAACGTCCAGCTACAGTGTTTTTTGTTAATTAGAGATCATTAGTGATCAGATTAACTGGACATTATGGTTTATAACGTCCAGCTACAGTACCCTGGACGTTACAAACCATAACGTTTTTTCTATTTTTCAAAATCTAACGAAATTGTTCCTTATTGTTGATATTTTTGTTTTGTTTTTTCTATTAATAAAAATCTCGGTCGAATTGATGATGATCACTGTTGCTGTGCACATTCGATATGAGGGCTGCTATTTTGAGAGCAATGATCTTATTATTGAGTGCTGAAAACTTATTTTATCTCTTAATGCCTAATCTATTTCTGTATATATGGTTTGAAATTAATTATGTTAATACAATGTAATTTTTTAATAGATTCGAAATAAATAATTTGACGTTAAGTTTGGTCCAAAGCTCATTTGTTTGTCATTTCGATCAGAGGCGCTACTTTTATCCGATTACCCAGATATGATCCGGAACCGAACTGGAACCGACTCAGTTTCGATTAATTTGGATAGTGTATGGTTTAAAAAATATAACTGGTTAAATTATGGGTACAATTACAAAATTAATAATTTAATATCCGATCCGGAACCAATATTGTAATGGATAGAATATGGGTTTAATTTAATTATCCGACTCACAGCCGAATCTGAAAGTACCATTAAAAATTACACACCGCCAGTATAGTGCTATCTCTTGGATACATGTGACGATATGATCCGCGGTCCTCCATTTTTGTAGGAAAATAAACAAATAAAACAGCCCCTGGTATCAGGTATCTAGGACATGGAATTCTCAAAACCAGCGTCTACTTCTCCTCTCATCACTTGATCTCTGTGATCGTGAAGTGCAGCACATCAATTTCCACAAACACCTCCAATCTCTATAAATACAACTCAACCTTCTTCCGCTCCATCCACAAATCTACCATCAAAATTAACAATCAATCAGTTGTCAAAAATCAGAGAAAGTAACAGGATTCAGATGGCATCTAAAGGGAGAGTTTCCTTCGTTGTAGCAGCGAGCATCAGTGCAGTAGAAGCTTTGAAGGATCAGGCCGGGCTTTGCCGGTGGAACTATGCCTTGAGATCTATGCAAAGCAGAGTGAAGCAAAACATGGGAGCCATGTCTCAAGTTAGAAAGGTTTCTTCAGGATCCGGTTTGGAAGAGAAGGCGAAGAGATCAGAGGAGTCGTTAAGGACGGTTATGTATTTGAGCTGCTGGGGTCCTAATTGAGTTTATTTGATTGGGATTAGTAGGAAAGTAGAGATGGCAGTATAGTTTCATTGATTTTGTAACTGTACATTAAGCAATGAGTTAAGCTCAAGTTTTGTTCCATTTCACGGATCTCGATTTTCTTGTTGTAAATTCCACCTAATGAAAATCATAAGTATCAGCAATGCAAAATACAACAGAACATGTTGCAATGATAAAGTAAAATGTGAGTCAAACGATTAAAGTAATCCTTAATAAAAATGGTTTCAAAATCATTTGCTTGTATCATGCGATGCCTCATGCCTATGCAAGTAAAATTAAGAATCAGATGTGATAATTGTTATAATCAATCAAGCAGAATTCTGCTTCCGCATAGATCAGAACAAAGAGATGTATATGATATAGCGCGTATAAAACCGAAGTTAAATAGAATAACAAGCAAAACAGTCAATATCAACAAACAAATTTGATAAATCAAGTGAAAGTATCTGTGAGTCTAGTATTGATTTAAATAGCTGGTGATGAATTGTCACATCGATCAGAGAAACAATCAGCATGATTCTCGAAACTCAACCATCCAAATTTGCTATAGAACTCAACAGCAGAATGTAACAGATAAGAATAAACTGAATGCTCATAACGTTTTCAACTCAGTAGTCTGATTCATAAATCATGTACAATAGAGAGACAGACAGAGAATTAATTAGGACCCCAACAGCTCAAATACATAACAGTCCTAACTGCCTCCTCTGATCTCTTGGCCTTCTCCATGTCTTTTCTCCTCTCTACAACCGAAGATGCCCTTGTAGCTTGAGAGAAGCCACCGAATCGACCCTTGGCCCGTTGTTGGAGTGACCGCAAAGCATAGTTCCAACGGCAGAGGCCTGCCTGATCTTTCAATGCCTCTACTGCACTGATGCTCGCTGCTACGACCAAAGACACTCTACCTGTAGATGCCATGATCTCTTTAGTTTTTCTGGTTTTGCGTTATACTTCTAAGAAGGATTTTGGTTTTGCGTTGGATGGAGACGAAGGCAGTAGGTGAATTTATAGAGATGTAGAGTATGTGGAGACTGAGTTACACATCATAATGGCGACATAAAAACAAAAAATAAATAAAAGAATCAGATGTCGACAATTTAAGTATGACAGTGAGCTGAAGAGACGCTGGTTTGTGGGATTGAGGTGCTGGTTTTGGAAATTCCATGTTCCAATTACTAGGGGTAGATTGTTTAAGCGGCCACCAACTACCAGAGGAGTTGAGCATGAAAATTTTTTATCTATAGAATTTATTTAATACATATTTACAGAAACAGAAAGAGTGTCTTGTTTTTAACAAATATAGAAAGCTATGACTCAATGAGTCCGATCCAAATTTATAGATCGGTCTCAATGGTCCAGATCCATCAATAACCTGATTTTCTGTGGCATGCATAGACTTTGATCGGATATTAATTGATATGGATTATTAACTTTTAAACAAGCATTTTTTATAGAAAAATATTATTACAATTAAATGAGATTGATATAATTTCAATTCGCATAATTAAATTGATGACCTAGTGCCTATTAGTCGAATGCTTCCTCTTTTAAATAAAGATAATATTATGTTAACAATAATTTATTTGATAATCTTGATAATTTATTTTGAAAATGGATGCCAAAGAAAATCAGGTTATTGATGGATCTGGACCATTGAGACAGATTCATAAACTTGGATCGGACTCATTGAGTCAGATCTTTCCATATTTGTTGAAAACAATGCACTATTGATGTTTCCGTACATCTGTATTTAATAATTTCTATAGATAAAAAATTTCCGTTGAGCATCAAAGTGGGTCCCACCAGGCACCGGTAGATGTTCTGATCTGTCTTGCAGTAATTAAAATATAAAATTTTGAATTCAACAGCAGTTTTTCGATAAAATTGTTTTTTTATTATATGTATTTTTTTAAATTTTTCTTCTTCAGACGAATTGAAGAGGAATAGCATATAGGAGTCTAAAATGATCACAGCACGACTGAATATATGTCACAGCTCACAATACAACGGGACACGTCTGCCGATTATTGCCGTGACCAAATTCAATTTGGTCACGGCTAAGTTACAACAATTGCGTCATTATTGAAAACATACAAAGTCCTTACTCCATTTTAGCTTAGTATTAAATTTTGTTACATAAACAAACTTTATTCCGTACGTTATGGTCTTACCCATACCGCCATAAGTCATATAAAGGACCTAAAATAGCACCCCTCTTCTTAATGCTACCGTGTGCAAACCATCTTGTAAGGAAAATAAAACAAACGAAAACAGTCCCTGGTATCTGAGACATGGAATTCAAAAAACAAGCCTTACTTTTCTCTACACATCACATCAATTTGGTAGCCACTAGCCCACTACCAAGTATCTAAAAAAAAGAGTAGAACTAAGGTGCTCTTAAGCTCACCAAGCTCTCCGTGAGCTTAACTCAAAAACCTATCAATCTGACTTCAAATGACATTTTCAAACCGTTAGATGTTCAATCTATATTAAAATGTGCTTGGAGACCAAATTTCACATTTTTTGGAATTCTTTTACTATTTATTAAGCCGGTTTGAAAACCGCTGTTTTTATTAAAATTCTGCACCATTAGAAAACAGCGGTTTTCAAACCGGCTTTATAAATAGTTAAAAAATTCCAAAAAATGTCAAATTTGGTCTCCAAGCACATTTTAATATAGATTGAACATCTAACGGTTTGAAAATGCCATTTGAAGTCGGATTGATAGGTTTTTGAGTTAAGCTCACGGAGGGCTTGGTGAGCTTAAGAGCACCTTAGTTCTACTCAAAAAAAAATATTACTTTTCTCCTCACATCCTGCCATCTAGGGGTGTAAACGGATATGCATATCCGAACGGATATCCGCTCCGAATCCGCTTACTATCCGTATCCGGTTTAAACGGATACGGATATCACGGATACAGATACGGATAATTTTTGCATAGGGAAATTTGATGCGGATACGGATACGGATAATTTTTTGAAAGTATAAACGGAGCGGATATCCGCACTATCCGGATCCAAAATTTCAACTTCTCCGCTTCGCTGTAACTTGACTTTCAGCGGTTAATATTCCCTAACTCCTCTCCATTCCTATATCTTCTCCATTTCTTTACCTTTTTTAATTTACTTTTGTTTTTCTTAATTGTTTTTAATTTTTTTAATTTAGTATTTGTACTTAAAGTTCATATGACTCAATTATTCGACAATTATCCGTGGATTATCCGCTCCGTATTCGTATCCGTGGATTATCCGCTCCGTATCCGTATCCGTATCCGTTTAAGACGGATTTGGTTTTGAATTTTGATATCCGTTTACTATCCGTATCCGTATCCGTATCCGCTCATTGAAAAATGGATACGGATTTGGTATCGGCATTATCCGCTCCGAATCCGCTCCGTTTACACCCCTACTGCCATCGCTTTTTGTAGAGCACATTAATTTTCACGTACCACTTCAATCTCTATAAATATTTAAATACACACCATCAAGAGCGGAGTCAGAAATTTGATCAATGATAGTTACAAAATAACAATAAAAATATAAAATATTTTTTTACTATAATCTCATAAGCTATTGTACAAAATGCTAACAAGACTATAAAATAAAATAAAAATATTGTTTCTACATATAAAAAACAACAAATATAGTAATATTCAATTAGTGGCGGTGAACAAAAATTGCCTTTACGGGTCTTCATATGTTGAAATCTTTGCATAATTCTTTTATTCTTAACACCTTTGAACAAATCCCTCTCAACATAAGTAACTAAACAATCATTCAACCATTTTTCTCCTATGCTATTTCTTGAGTCATTTTTCACCAAATTCATTGCCGAAAATACCCTTTCAACACTAGCGGTAGCCACTGACAATATCAGAAGGAGGTTCTTGTTCGACACTATTAGACTCGATTTGTCGTGGTTCTTGTGAAGTCAAACCAATTGGAGGCTAAGTGTTTTCTTATAGTACTTGTCAATTTTTAATACCCTAAAAAGTAGAATTCAAGGTCATTAGATCAAGCAATTCAAGCAACCCTCAAATAAATCAAGCAATTCACAATTCAAACACCAAATCATATATAATTCACAATTCAATTCAAGCACAATTCAAGGCCTTCGACATTTAAATTCTCAATTCAAGCACAATTCAATTCACAGTTCAAGGTCTTCAACAATTCAAGCTCCAAAACATATATAATTCAAGGTCTACTCGTGGTTGCGGACGACCAAATGGAAATCTCGTCCACGACCAATGCTGAAGGAGACCAATCGGTCCGTACATACCAGCTTTTTCGACCTATTTTCATACAAGTTGCGGTTATTTTTAATACAATAAGATAAAATAATTTATTTACAAAAAGAAGATAAAGTAATTTATACCCAGCACGCAGTGCATAAGCCTCGGTACAGACATGCCAAGACCACCGCACCCCAATTCATCTGTGGAGGGTCTGCCAAGTCCATCAGCCACTCCAGCATACAAGCAGGGACGGTGTTCCTAGAGAAATCTGGGAACAACCAACAGGAGAACAACTCCATGATGTAAGTCCGTGTCCACCGATCTACCACAGCCTGAGGCGCATTTTCTCGCAAAGGTCCTCTATAAATACGAACTAATTTAGTACAGAGTATGAAGCATCACAATCAAATACTTACTATTAGAAAAATGCAACTTACTTGAATGCCGCCCGCAAATAAGGGAAACTGATGTCATTCTTCGATGCAACCTTCGACCTCTTGAGGGACCTTTCCTTCATCAAGTTGAGTCCCAACAGTTCTTCAACATCCTTTGTGAAGTCCCCGTACTCCACACCCGTCACAGCCCCTCCAGTAATAGGCAGTCTCCAGAGACAACTGACATCCTGGAGAGACACCGTAATCTCTTCAACGGGCAGGTGGAATGTGTGTGTCTCCGGCCGCCACCTCTCGACTAACGCAGATAGAAGAGCGACATATGCAACAATGGGGGTCAGCTGTGAGACATGCCACAGACCCAAACTCTTTAACGCGGGAGCGTATCGCTCGTCGTAGAGTATACTCATCTGATTGTTCCGCATCCCCGTCAAGGTATGAGTCTGCATTCAATTTCAAAACAAACAAACAAACATATAACTTACCTATTTTTATCTAAATGAAATGAAAATTATTTGCATTTCTCAAAATGTAAACTTGCATATGCGTTTCTGATCTTGTGCTCCTCGAATTTATACCAGCAAAGAGGGCTGATACTCTCTTTCGTCATATTTGGAAATATGGTACGGGCCAGTGATAAATCCAACTGTAAATCATCTTGCGTACGGTTTTCATTGCTACCGCTGGTTGACGCCATACTAACATCAAATTTAGCAATTTTAGCAATTTTGGCCTCTATCGATAATTTCAAACAGTACAAATCTAACAATAATACAAATATCTATGGTAACTCAATAATATATCATCATTCTTGGATGAATCGGTAAAAAGTCATGCAATATACGGTAATTCAGAAAAATAAATTTCTGATTTGGTGCATTTCTACTCAAGTTTGGTCTAAATACAACAATGTAGTAATAATAATAATATATTTCAATTTTTGGACATTTCTAAATTCTAAATTATAATTCACAATTCACAATTCTAAATATAATTTCTAAATTATAAATACAATTCACAATTCTAAATTGGTCTAAATACACAAATATTTTGATACCCAACTAAAATAAACTAAACTACTTAATAAAAAATGTACCAACTAAACTAAAATACTATTTTGGTCTAATTTACAATATACTACTATTTAATAAAAAATGTACACAAATAATAGTATATTGTAAATTACACAAATATTTACAAATATACTACAATATACTATTTTGGTCTAATTTACACAAATATTTACGAAACTACACAAATATTTTGGTCTAATTTACAATATACTACTATTTTGGTACCCAACTAAACTAAACTACTTAATAAAAAATTAAATAACAAATTTTAACTAAAAAAAAAAATTACCTTTTTACTGTGCTCTGGATGCTAAAAAAGCTAAACTACAGTAAAAATTACCTTTTTACTGTATTTTGGAAAACAACAAATACCATGTCACTATTCTTGGACGCTCCTACGTGGTCCCCGTTGCACTAATTTGCCTGGAAAAAAAAAAAAAAAAGAGAAACAAGAAAAGAAAACAAAACAGCCCCTAGTATATGGGACATGGACATGGGATTTCCTAAACCAGTGTCCTGGTTTCGTCTCCAATCAGTTGGTGAATAAACCCCTAATCACCCCCATACCCCTCTCATCTCTATAAATGCACATCACACTCTTTCTTCTTCAAACAACTACCAAACCTCAAGAACACATAAATGGCATCTAAAGGGAGAGTTTCCTTCGTTGTAGCAGCGAGCATCAGTGCAGTAGAAGCTTTGAAGGATCAGGCCGGGCTTTGCCGGTGGAACTATGCCTTGAGATCTATGCAAAGCAGAGTGAAGCAAAACATGGGAGCCTTGTCTCAAGTTAGAAAGGTTTCTTCAGGATCCGGTTTGGAAGAGAAGGCGAAGAGATCAGAGGAGTCGTTAAGGACGGTTATGTATTTGAGCTGCTGGGGTCCTAATTGAGTTTATTTGATTGGGATTTGTATGAAAGCAGAGATGGATGTATAGTTTCAAACTTTGTATACATTAAATTAAGCAATAATTTAAGCTTAGATTTTGGTTCCATTTCACGGATATCAATTTTTCTCTTTCTAAATTCCACCTAATGAAAATAATAAGTATCAGCAATGTATGCAAAATACAACAGAACATGTTGCAATGATACGAGTAAAATGTGAGTCAAACATTTAAAGTGATCCTTAAGAAAAATGTTTTCAAAGTCATTTGCTTGTAACATGCGATGCCTCATGCCTATGCAAGTAAAATTAAAAATCAGATGTGATAATTGTTATAATCAATCAAGCAGGTTTTTGTAATTATTATATTTCAGAAATGAAATGGGCTTTTTGCCTTTTAAAAAAAAAAAATAATCAATCAAGCAGAATTCTGCTTCCGGATAGATCAGAACAAAGGTGTATATGATTTGGCTAGCAAATATAAAACCGAAGTTAAATAGAATAATAAGCAAAACAGTCAATATCAACAAACAAATTTGATAAATCAAGTGAAAGTATCTGTGAGTCTAGCATTGATTTAAATAGCTGGTGATGAATTGTCACATCGATCAGAGAAACAATCAGCATGATTCTCGAAACTCAACCATTCAAATTTACTACGGTTTTCATCTATAGCTATAGAACTCAACAGCAGAATGTAACAGATAACGTTTTCAACTGAATAGTCTGATTCATAAATCATGTACAATAGATAGACAGACAGAGAATTAATTAGGACCCCAACAGCTCAAATACATAACAGTCCTAACTGCCTCCTCTGATCTCTTGGCCTTCTCCATGTCTTTTCTCCTCTCTACAACCGAAGATGCCCTTGTAGCTTGAGAGAAGCCACCGAATCGACCCTTCGCCCGTTGTTGGAGTGACCGCAAAGCATAGTTCCAACGACAGAGGCCTGCCTGATCTTTCAATGCCTCTACTGCACTGATGCTCGCTGCTACGACCAAAGACACTCTACCTGTAGATACCATGATCTCTTTAGTTTTTCTGGTTTTCAGAAATTGGGGGTGTACTGATTCTGGTTTTGCGTTATACTGTTAAGAAGGATTTTGGTTTTGCGTTGGATGGAGACGAAGGCAGTAGGTGAATTTATAGAGATGTAGATAGAGTATGTGGAGACTAAGTTACACATCATAATGGCGACATAAAAACAAAAAATAAATAAAAGAATCAGATGTCGACAATTTAAGTATGACAGTGAGCTGAAGAGACGCTGGTTTGTGGGATTGAGGTGCTGGTTTTGGAAATTCCATGTCCCAATTACTAGGGGTAGATTGATTAAGCGGCCACCAACTACCAGAGGAGTTGAGCATGGAAATTTTTTATCTATAGAATTTATTAAATACATATTTACAGAAACAGAAAGAGTGTCTCGTTTTTAATAAATATAGAAAGCTCTGACTCAATGAGTCCGATCCAAATTTATAGATCGGTCTCAATGGTCCAGATCCATCAATAACCTGATTTTCTGTGGCATGCATAGACTTTGATCGGATATTAATTGATATGGATTATCTCCATTCCATTATTAAGCACGTTGGGTGTCCGATCCGCCAACGGCTACGATTGAAAGATTAATTTTTGGATTTAATCTCGGCTCTCCAATCACATAATATATCTTCTTTTGATTAAATGCATCTGTTTTATGTGTAAAAGTTTAAATTTAGCTACAAACATACTCGCCACACATACCGCCACATGATGCGTTACAATTAAAATTAAACAGACTCTAAAATTTAGCGATATAATTCTTCATTTCCTTATTTATTTGTTTTCTTATTTCTCACTCTCCAATTGAAATTTTCTATACGGCGGATCACAATGCAAATAATTTTTTTTGTTCACTTCCTTATTTATCTACTTTTTTATTTCTATACATATTATCGTGATAAATCTAGAATATATTTCTAATTTTTTTTTTTTTTATGAAAATTTGTCATTTTGTATGAGAATTTATTTTTGTTATCTTATCATATATTCCGTTGCAACGCACGGGCACGATACTAGTTAACTTTTAAACAAGCATTTTTTATAGAAAAATATTATTACAATTAAATGAGATGGATATAATTTCAATTCGCATAATTAAATTGATGACCTAGTGCTCGATTGCTTCCTCTTTTAAATAAAGATAATATCATCATAACAATAATTTATTTGATAATCTTGATAATTTATTTTGAAATATGAATGCCATAGAAAATCAGGTTATTGATTGATCTGGACAATTGAGACAGATCCATAAACTTGGATCGAACTCATTGAGTCAGATCTTTCCATATTTGTTGAAAACAATGCACTATTTCTGTTTCGTACGTCTGTATTTAATAATTTTTATAGATAAAAAATTTCCGTTGAGCATCAAAGTGGGTCCCACCAGGCACTAGATGCCTAATACCCTGTTACACATAAATTTCCCTTCTTTTGTATTGATAATTTGATAGGTAGATGTTCTTAATGCAACCGTGTGCAAACCGGAATCAGAGTAGGTCCGATGTCCATCGGACCTACCTTGGTTCGATGGGTGTGATGACCATTCGATCTGTATCAAGATTGGTGTACTATGTATCAAAATCCGTGCAACCATGTATCAATTTCCGTGCACATAGATCTTGATACTAATCGTACGATCCTAAAGCTAATTGAACCTAAATGTAGGTCCGATGCCCATCGGACCTACTCCTATCTCGTGCAAACCATCTTGTAAGGAAAATAAAACAAACAAAACAGTCCCTGGTATCTGGGACATGGAATTCAAAAAACAAGCCTTACTTTTCTCTACGTCACATCAATTTGGTAGCCACTAGCCCACTACCAAGTATTTAAAAAAAAAAAATTTACTTTTCTCCTCACATCATCGTATTTTGTAGAGCACATTAATTTCCACGTACCACTTCCATCTCTATAAATATTTAAATTCACACCATCAAGACCGGAGCCAGAAATTTGATCAATGACAGGTACAAAATAACAATATAAGTGTAAAATATTTTTTTAGTATAATCTCATAAGCTATTGTACAAAATGCTAACAAAACTATAAAATAAAATAAAAAATATTGTTTCTACATATAAAAAACAACAAATATAGTAATATTCAACTAGTGGCGGTGAACAAAAGATTGTCTTTACGGGTCTTCATACGTTGAAATCTTTGTATAATTCTTTTATTCTTAACACCTTTGAATAAATCCCTCTTAACATAAATAACTAAACAATCATTCAACCATTTTTCTCCTATGCTATTTCTTGAGTCATTTATCACCAAATTCATTGCCGAAAATACCCTTTCAACACTAGCGGTAGCCACTGACAATATCAGAAGGAGGTTCTTGTTCGACACTATTAGACTCGATTTGTCGTGGTTCTTGTGAAGTCAAACCAATTGGAGGCTAAGTGTTTTCTTATAGTACTTGTCCATTTTAATACCCTAAAAAGTAGAATTCAAGGTCATTAGATCAAGCAATTCAAGCAACCCTCAAATAAATCAAGCAATTCACAATTCAAACACCAAATCATATATAATTCACAATTCAATTCAAGCACAATTCAAGGCCTTCGACATTTAAATTCTCAATTCAAGCACAATTCAATTCACAATTCAAGGTCTTCAACAATTCAATTCACAGTTCAAGGTCTTCAACAATTCAATTCACAGTTCAAGGTCTTCAACAATTCAAGCTCCAAAACATATATAATTCAAGGTCACTCGTGGTTGCAGACGACTAAATGGAAATCTCGTCCACGACCAATGCTGAAGGAGACCAATCGGTTCATACAGACCAGCTTTTTCGACCTATTTTCATACAAGTTGCGGTTATTTTTAATACAATAAGAGAAAATAATTTATTTACAAAAAGAAGAGAAAGTAATTTATACCCGGCACGCAGTGCATAAGCCTTGGTACAGACATGCTAAGACCACCGCACTCCAATTCATCTGGGAACAACCAGCAGGAGAACAACTCCATGATGTAAGCCCGTGTCCACCGATCTACCAGAGCCTGAGGTGCATTTTCTCGCAAAGGTCCTCTATAAATACGAACTAATTTAGTACAGAGTATGAAGCATCACAATCAAATACTTGCTATTAGAAAAATGCAACTTACTTGAATGTCGCCCGCAAATAAGGGATACTGATGTCATTCTTCGATGCAATCTTCGACCTCTTGAGGGACCTTTCCTTCATCAGGTTGAGTCCCAACAGTTCTTCAACGTTCTTTGTGAAGTCCCCGTACTCCACACCCGTCACAGCCCCTCCAGTAATAGGCAGTCCCCAGAGACAACTGACATCCTGGAGAGACACCGTAATCTCTCCAACGGGCAGGTGAAATGTGTGTCTCCGGCCGCCACCTCTCGACCAACGCAGATAGAAGAGCGACATCTGCAACAATGGGGGTCAGCAGTGAGACATGCCACAGACCCAAACTCTTTAACGCGGGAGCGTATCGCTCGTCGTAGAGGATACTCATCTGATTGTTCCGCATCCCCGTCAAGGTATGAGTCTACATTCAATTTCAAAACAAACAAACAAACATATAACTTACCTATTTTTATCTAAATGAAATGAAAATTATTTGCATTTCTCAAAACATAAACTTGCATATGCATTTCTGATCTTGTGCTCCTCGAATTTATACCAGCAAAGAGGGCTGATACTCTCTTTCGTCATATTTGGAAATATGGTACGGGCCAGTGATAAATCCAACTGTAAATCATCTTGCGTACGGTTTTCATTGCTACCGCTGGTTGACTCTATCGATAATTTCAAACAGTACAAATCTAACAATAATATAAATATCTATGGTAACTCAATAATATATCATCATTCTTGGATGAATCGGTAAAAAGTCATGCAATATACGGTAATTCAGAAAAATAAATTTCTGATTTGGTGCATTTCTACTCAACTTTGGTCTAAATACAACAATGTAGTAATAATAATAATACAATTCACAATTCTAAATTGGTCTAAATACACAATATTTTGGTACCCAACTAAACTAAACTAAACTAAACTACTTAATAAAAAATGTACCAACTAAACTAAAATACTATTTTGGTCTAATTACAATATACTACTATTTAATAAAAAAATGTACACAAATAATAGTATATTGTAAATTACACAAATATTTACAAATATACTACAATATACTATTTTGGTCTAATTTACACAAATCTTTACAAAACTACACAAATATTTTGGTCTAATTTACAATATACTACTATTTTGGTACCCAACTAAACTAAACAACTTAATAAAAAAAATTAAATAACAAATTTTAACTAAAAAAAAAAATTACCTTTTTATTGTGCTCTGCGCGCTGGGGGGCTGGGGGACCGCTTTTGATGGTAAAAATGAAGCCGTATAGGGTTATATCGGTTCCTAACACGCACGCCGACTGGGGATGCGAACGGGTCGGTGCGCTGACCCAATACGCGCACGGATCAGTGCGCAAGCTCAGGGTGCGAGTGAATCGGTCCGCAGGTCCAATACAGGAACGGATTGGGAATTTGTCCACAGATTCAGTCTAAATTCGTGGCGAAATCTTAATTCTGAATAAACAGGTGGTATTCATTTAATTCTGATTTTTGATAGTGATAAGAAAAAAAATTCGGCCTCTATCCATAGCTCAGTACCTCTTTCCTCGCACTGTCCAGACTCCAGGACCAGACGTCATATGCTTTTGGAAAACAACAAATACCATGTCACTATTCTTGGACGCTCCTACGTGGTCCCCATTGCACTAATTTGCCTGGAAAAATAAAATAAAATAAAGAAAAAGAAAAGAAAGCAAAACAGCCCCTAGTATATGGGACATGGACATGGAATTTCCTAAACCAGTGTCCTGTTTTTGTCTCCACTCAGTTGGTGAATAAACCCCTAATCACCCCCATACCCCTCTCATCTCTATAAATGCACATCACACTCTTTCTTCTTCAAACAACTACCAAACCTCAAGAACACACAAATGGCATCTAAAGGGAGAGTTTCCTTCGTTGTAGCAGCGAGCATCAGTGCAGTAGAAGCTTTGAAGGATCAGGCCGGGCTTTCACTAGTACAAAAAACCCCTTCACTGACCCCCAATCACTGACTGTTTTAATATGCAACAGTCAGTGTAGAGACTGCGTGGCAAAATCGTAATTAAGAAGAACTTCAACACTGACTGTTCAATTGTAAATAACCGTCAGTGAACCAACACTGACTGTTTTCTTAATAAAAGAGTCGGTGTAGGGTATGAGCAACACCGACCCTTTTATTAAAAAACCGTCAGTGTTGAGCAGTTCACCAACACTGACTGTTTTTTAAGCGAAGCGTCAGTGTTGCTCATACCTACACCGACCCTTTTTTTAAGAAAACAGTCAGTGTTGCACATACCCTACACCGACCCTTTTTAAAAAAAAACAGTCAGTGTTGCTCATACCTACACCGACCCTTTTTTTAAGAAAACAGTCAGTGTTGGCTCACTTCCTACACCGACTTTTTTTTTTTAAAAACAGTCAGTGTTGCTCATGTTAGTTTGTAATAATCTAGAAGTCAATAATACGATAAATTTGTTATATAAAGCTTTGTTCATGAATTGAATGTTTAATCATTTTGTTACCTTGAGTATTATTGAATTTATGAATCATTTCGAGTTCATGACTGGAATTGTGAAACTTCATAATATAGATGATAATACTCTTAAAAATCTCTAACCAAGGTAATTAGCAGGAACACTAATTACCGCGATAAGGTTAGTGTGTGGATTAAATGATGGTTAAGTTTTACAAACCATAGACAAAGAGTTGTCATTTTAATCACACAGATACATGTTAGAGAACATGATATTTGACAGACCCCAAATGAAACATTAAATGGAATTGTGTTTGTGTCATTAATGTTTTCATTTTAGTGTTAAGTTCTAAAGTATGAGATATTCATTTTTCCTACATAAGAAATGTATATGTGTGATTGCTATCTAACGCTATCCGTAAAAAGTAGCTATAAGGATAGTTCTTCGGTATACATAGCTTATGCGGAGGAAAAGATGGTTTATCAAAAGTACTATTGTCCCTCGTATCTCAATACGAGCTATAGCATCACTGGGCCCCTTGATAGAATATGATTATCTGGATCCAGTATGATTACAAGAGTAAACATATTTGATAATCTATTCAGAATCAAGAAAAGATTAAGTTTGCAAGGATGACACACACCTACCTTGAAACTAATCTGATAGCTATGAGACAAAAGAATTAACACGAAGTAAATCGTTTACTGGATCATGATATTGTACGGTACAGCATCATCTGTGTAATTGGTGTCATAATGTACTTGCCAGGTGCCACCTATGATAAATAGAAGTTAAAATAGTTTTAATTCTATTTGCCAACATAACACAGATCCTATTGGGTCACACCATATAGGAGCTAGTCGGAGAATCTTGTTGATTAATTATAATGATTATAATTAATAATAAGATGGATAAAATTAATTATATATGATATAATTAAATTATAAATGTCATTTAAATGACAAGCAGAAACATTGGTTAATTTATGAACGTGTTTGACACGTTGCATAAAAGTTACCGAACGAACGATCGAGAAAATATGTATTTGATTTGGACTTAGAATATTTAATTATTGG
This sequence comes from Carex kokanica, assembly GCA_025461125.1. NCBI lineage: Eukaryota > Viridiplantae > Streptophyta > Magnoliopsida > Poales > Cyperaceae > Carex > Carex kokanica. The sequence goes on along the minus strand of JAJGRX010000831.1, from coordinate 518,965 downwards.
ATTTATATTTTGGGCTTAAAACCCATTAAGAATAAATCACTAATTAAAGATTAAAGGCCCAAATCAAAAGTCCAAATCAAAGTCCAAAATTAATCAAGCCTTAATGGGCCAAGGGCAAAATGGTAATTTCATTTTGCTAAATTCTTGCCGATTACATTTGGCCGTTAATTTTGCCGACTTAATTGTTGCCGACTCAAATTTTTGAAAGTATATATATACCATTCATTAATATGTCGGTTTACAAAGTATATAAATACATGATGAAGCAAGAGAGTTTAATTCAATTCAATTGTTGAATACGATTCGATCTGATCGAACGATAATTCTCTCTTTTCTCAGATTCGTTCTAATCAGAGTTTACGGGTTTTAGAAATAATATTTTACGAGAGTCGTAATTATTATTTGCTTTTTCTCGTGAATAGTGTTTTTGTCAGATTCCGCGGTTTACGGTATTTCTGGTAAAAGAAATAAACCGCTCTCTCGATCAGTCCTGGTGGATAACCGATAAAGGCACTATAATATTGGTGCTTGCTTAACCGGGTCAGACAGTCGGGTCAGACTGCATTCCAATTTGAATTTGGAAGCAAGGTAAAGAAATATTATATTAATCTATTTAATTGTTAAATAGATTTAATCTTTTAGAAATCAATCAAAGGAGTAGATCTATAAACTGATTAAAATCAAGTAAATACGGTTTTACTACTTTGGGTCTATACAGGATTAATCTGGTATGTAACTCTCGGTGATTATCCGACATACTACTTAATCTATGATCTGAATGAGTAAAGTTTTACTTACGGTTTTTAATCTAAGAAAAGGATTGAACAGGTATGTAACTCTCGGTAGATTATCCGACATACCACTTCAATCCTTTTGGCTTAAGTTAGAAGTAAATTTTTTTGTTTTACGGTCTTTCCGCAGCTTAAGCCTAATGGCTTTGGGTAGCCTCAAAACCCTACAGCTCATACCTACACCGACCCTTTTTTTAAGAAAACAGTCAGTGTTGCACATACCCTACACCGACCCTTTTTAAAAAAAAACAGTCAGTGTTGCTCATACCTACACCGACCCTTTTTTTAAGAAAACAGTCAGTGTTGCACATACCCTACACTGACTCTTTTAAAAAAAAAACAGTCAGTGTTGCTCATACCTACACCGACCCTTTATTGATAAAACCGTCAGTGTTGAGCAGTTCACCTACACCGACCTTTTATTTAAGAAAACAGTAAGTGTCGCTCATACCTACACCGACCATTTTTTTTAAATAACAGTCAGTGTTGAGCAATAATTAAGTTTATTTGAGAATAAAAATTATGCATTGTGTATATAATGTTTACGTTTGTTAATGATCGAATGAAAAACCTAAAACAATAAATTACTAATTAATTGTTCCATCGAAAAATTGCAATGCTTGTTTATTAGAATGACCATATTCTATTTAATAAGTATGATTAGTAATTTACGCGATGAGTGAAATTTAGGCAATTAACATCAAATTTTGACTTTAATTTTAGAAAATATTTTGTAATGAAAATTATATTAGTAATATTTATACAATAATTAATGTTATAACATGTTTATTGCTTAATTAAATGATTTGAACACATTAAATTATATAGCATTACATGCATGTTGCATATATGACTCACATCTTCTATGCATGAACATGAAACATAAACTCTTGTTTCATGAGTTAATGAAGACGCACGGGAATATGTCGTCCGTGGGTCGATCGAAACCGTTTAAATTAAAGAGCACTGCATTTATTGTTTTGCATCCAAGTTTGATCAAAATTTGTTTTTATTTACCCATCCATCTAGTTGATCGAAAATTGAAGTATCGTATGGCCATAAACACTTCGTGTTGGATCGAAGCTCATACATAATAAAACTTCCGAACTTTTATGTTGGTTACGTTCAATGTTCTCCCTTGATCATTTTAAAATAGATTTGGAATAATTTCACTGCAGATCGACCGTTGATTTCCCGCGTGAAAATGAACGGTCAGATTCCAAACTTCCTTTTAAGTTGATTTTATTGTAAATTTTATCGTAAATTTTTATTCACTGACTGTTTTTATTCTGAAACCGTCAGTGTGGATACCTTTACTGACTGTTTTTATTTCGGAACCGGCAGTGTTGATATACTACACTCGCTGTTTTGAATTAGTAACAATCAGTGCTGAAGTCATATACTGACTGTTTTTATTTTTACCCGTCAGTGTTGATTTGCTACAGTGACTGTCAAATATAGGGAGCCGTCGGTGATTGTTTTTCTTTCACAGACTGTATTTTTTAATTTTCGGAACCGTCAGTGATTTCTTCCGAATTTTTTTTTCCCGGGTTTATTTATTTCGATCAGCCGCGAATTCCCCTTCTAAATTTCATTTCCCTCTCCGCGTTCGATCAGACTCTTGTCTCCCAAATTTTCAAATTTCTTGGTCTCTCTTCGCCTCCGAGCGCCATGCTGTCTCTTCGTCTCCTCCGCCTTGTCGTCTCTCTCCGCCTCCACCTTGAGCACAAACCCTCTGTCTCTCCGCCTCCGCCTTGAGCACAACCCTTGCTGTCTCCCTCCTCCGCCTCCGCGCACCTTGCTGTCTCTCTCCGTCTCCTCCGCCTTGCTGCCTCGCCCCGAGCACAAACCCGCCCCCGACCTGCCTCGCCCCACTCAGCCGGGTTCAGGGTACTCTCTCTCTGTCCTGCCGACAAAAGACGAGACTGCATCACTGGTACCAGTACCGGACTGCATCACTGGTACTGCAATTTAGTCCATTCATCGAAATTCTTTGCATGTTAGATAATTATGTTGTTTGATCAGCATTTCAGGCCTAATTATATATTCAACATTATAAAATTTTCATATTCCCAGGTGCAAATCTTTACAAGTCTTTCAAAATTTCCTCTCGTGGTAAGTATTTGTTTACAATTTTTTAGGCCCAATTTTAAAATAAGTTGGACAGGGTTATTGTATGTAACATTTGCTAGCTATTGTATGTAACTTTTGAAAATCGAGTTGTTGGCTTTGAGTCAAGTTTCAGATTATATTGGGTCAGATTATATTGGGTCGGGCTAGGATTATAGGCCAAGTATGCTACTTTCCAAGCTATATATTGTTTTCCAAGTTTGCTACTTTATGGAATTAAGAACCATTGCCTCATTTACAATATGTAAATTATAATCATTTACAATATTTTATAAGTTGTTGTTGTGGTCCAACTAAGCCTCACAGATTGCTGTTATTCTAAAAGCAATTTGGTTTCTTTTTTTTTTAAACTTTAATTAGAGAAATTGTTGTCAGCTCCATGCCCAATTTCTCTTATATGAGAATACTGTTATGTTATTACTTTTGTTACAATTTTGTAGTATTTGATTCTTTTAATTTCAAGTATGCCCTGTAAAAGAAATATTTTTTCTAAACTAAAATTCTGACATGATCACAGATTGTTTTTCCTAACAGAGAGTGACTTGAAGGGACTAACATATTCAAGGTACTCCTGCTCTGTGTGTGTGTGTGTATTTTAGAAGAGAAAGTGAAATATCATTACATGTGCCTGTGATCATGATGAGAACGATTGTTCTAAGTACAACTGTTGAGAAAATATTATATAACTTATTTTCCATTCCTTCAATGAAATCTTAATTCGAAGTTAACATGCCTAAGTATAACACTCATAATGCTCTTAGTGTCTTTCAGATATGTTGGTCTTAAATGGAGGCATTCAAAAGCTGCAACTGAATGCCACTGGCATTGGAGACGAGGTTTGTTTGAATTAGTAATTAATAATAACTTTGTATTGAATCAATAAATGTAGTGAAAACATTTTCCCAATTTTAAATGAAATGATATTTTATTATACCTTTTGCAAGGAGCAAAGGCCCTTGCAGAAATGCTGAAGAAAAATCCAACAATTCGTGTCTTAGAACTTAACAACAACAATATTGATTACCCGGTACAGCATTCTTACTTATCCTTTCGAAATAGTATAATTGGTTAAATTTTCTTTTTATTCTTTTTATTCTCATTTTTTGCTTTTTAATTTTCTTTTACTAAAATGCTGGGTCATTTGCCTGTTTTATATTAAAACTCCATGCTTATTAGTTCAGAACTATGAGAAGAGTTTAAATGCCTCATGTCTTTCATGCCTCAATCGTGCCTCACATCCTTGGCTAAGGTTTTGAAGAATAACGCTATGTTGAAATCAGTGAGTTTAAATAATTCTCTAATGTTTTCATCTTTTTTTAATCACTAGTTAAATTACCAAACTGATGTGAAATGGATTGCATGCAGCTGGAGTTGAGTCACAACCCGATAGGAGCTAACGGGGTGAAAGCTCTATGCGATGTTCTCAAGTTTCATGGAAAGATAGAAACCCTAAAACTTAGCTGGTGTCAGGTATTCATTCCTCCCATTTTCATTTCTTTATTTTGTCTTGTCTTTAGACAATAAATCCCTTTTTTGAATGTGGTACAGAATTACTAGTACTAACTTAATTGCAGATAGGTGCCCAAGGTGCACAGTATTTGCAGATTGTTCAAAAGCATCATACAACAATTTCTACATTGGATCTACGGGCTAACGGTCTTGGAGATGAAGTAATTTTCTAAACACATACTTGGGGATATACCTAATCAAATTGTTGTCGAGTGAGGCTATGGTAATATGCATATTACGGATCAACCTATGCTATGGATCCATATCTCAAGTTTTAACACAACTTCTAAACTATAAGAAATGCAATTTTGTTAAGTTAAGATGCATATTTTGTATATTTTGTAAATTTTGTAAATGTGTTATGTAAATTTTGTTAGAGTGTATTGTCTTTTATGAATATGTTATGTTGTTTATATTGTGTTGTTTTTTGTTTATGTTGTTCAAATTATTGCATGCCATTCTATTTAATGTCAAGATTTTCAAATAGTAATATATTGCTAGCAAATATATGGAGGCTAGCCCCGATACAAATAGAATCATGCCAAAATTTTATTATACCAACACCGACGGTTATGAAACCAACACTGACTGTTTTTAAGACCTACACCGACCCTTTTTTCAAAAAAAACAGTCGCTGTTGGTGACCAACACCGACCCTTTTTTAAAAAAAAACAGTCACTGCTGGTGACCAACACCGACCCTTTTTTCAAAAAAACAGTCGCTGCTGGTGACCAACACCGACCCTTTTTTCAAAAAAACTGTCGCTGTTGGGTCTCTACACCGACTGTTTTTTAAAGAAAACCGTCAGTGTTGGGTGTCTACATTGACTGTTTTTTAAAAAGAACCGTCAATGTTGGGTATCTACACTGACTGTTTTTTAACAGTCAGTGTTGGTATACCTATACTGTCGCCGCCATCACTGACGCCTCAATAACAGTCAGTGTAGGGGTTTTTTAACAGTCGGTGTAGGAGGTTTTTGTACTAGTGTTTGCCGGTGGAACTATGCCTTGAGATCTATGCAAAGCAGAGTGAAGCAAAACATGGGAGCCTTGTCTCAAGTTAGAAAGGTTTCTTCAGGATCCGGTTTGGAAGAGAAGGCGAAGAGATCAGAGGAGTCGTTAAGGATGGTTATGTATTTGAGCTGCTGGGGTCCTAACTCCTAATTGAGTTTATTTGATTGGGATTAGTAGGAAAGTAGAGATGGCAGTATAGTTTCATTGATTTTGTAACTGTACATTAAGCAATGAGTTAAGCTCAAGTTTTGTTCCATTTCACGGGTCTCAATTTTGTCTCTGTTCTATTTGCATTGAGATCCAACTAAATCCGGCAGTAACCCCAATTTACCTAATTCGACAAAAATCGAATTGCGGAATTGTATATTCCAAGGTTCTAAATAACATTTATAGCGTCGTAGCGGGAAGGCTAAAAAAAAAGCTATAGCGAATAGCGTCGCTATAGCGGAAGCTATTCCAAATAGCGTTTTTTTTTTTTTACATTTCGTATATTCAATATTTGTACTAAATATCAACATTATCTAAAGTCTCATAGAACAATAAATAACACCAAAGTAATTAAGAAATTATAATATTCATATTGAACCCGTACAAAGTCCAAATTGCGGTTCAAAATATCCATAGTAATATCATAAACTATCGATTTTTTCTATTAAAAATATCTTAAACATCATGATTCATGACATAATCTATTTTTTTTTCTATTCAAATTTTAATTTCGGTTTGGACTTTTTTTCTATTCAAATTTCAATTTCTATTCCCAATTTCAAATTGATTTATCTGTAGCAAGTAGCAACAAATTCAATTTCGGTTTGAGATTTTTTTTATCTTTATTTAAAACCCATATAAATTGCTTAAAAAAAAACTCATTTGTATAGCGCAAATAGCGGACTGCTATAGCGCTATAGCGGCCGTAGCGCAAATAGCGCATTTTGATGTCATAGCGTAGCGTTTGGGGTCCAAAAACGCTATAGCGCGGCTATTTAGAACACTGGTATATCCCAATTTACCTCACTGGAAAATGAGAATCCAAAAAGTGAAATATATTTTTCTAAAATAATTATATTGTTTTGTTTTCCTAGTCTTTCAATCATCTCCGCGTTAACTCTCATCTATTGAAGTACTATGACCCTCAGTAATTATATCGTATCTCTTTTTCAGTCTCCCAATCATCTCCGCGTCAACCTTTATAGGTATTAATACTTTAAGAGTGAGGCTATGGTGCTATGCATAGCACGGATGGCTAGTGTACTACGGCTCAATATGGTACTTTTTAAAATTCTAACGGTCGATCCGACCGTTCAATGTGATAACCATATGAATATGTACTTGCAAACTAAATTTTATATTTTTCCGAATTTTTTTACTATTTTTTCAGATAGGTAGAATTTTGATGGTCTAGAATTTTTAAAAAACACTGATTTTTCTACCTATCTGAAAAAATAGTAAAAAAATTCAAAAAAATATAAAATTTAGTTTGCAAGTACATATTCATATGGATATCACATTCAACGGTCGGATCGACCGTTAGGATTTTAAAAAGTACCATATTGAGCCATAGTACACTAGCCATCCGTGCTATGCATAGCACCATAGCCTCACTCATACTTTAATGTGTTGCTTTTCTTTTTCGAATCTCAAGTGATTTATTGGCGATTTTGAGACGATTTGTCGCGATCTCTTATTTTTAATTTTGGCGATTTCTCGTCTCTAAGAAATTTTTTTGACCCCGTAGACATAAATACTTAGAAAATAAGATATTGATACTCTGAAGATTAATTTGTAAAAGAACTAAATTTTGATAGGATATGTAGGTAAATACGTATGAAAAACATATATACTACACATATAAATATTTGTAAAATAAGATATTAATACTTTCAAATGTCATCCAGTGTCATATGTAAAAAATATTTGTATGACGAGATATAAATATTTGCACGACGACATATAAAATTGCGTGACAACGAGCCCAAAATACTTCATCATGGATCTTATTTGAAATAAAAAATCGCGTAAAAAACGTTCATGATTTTAGATTCGCAAAATCCTAATCATAGAAATATGGACGAGATTGAACTAATAAAAAAAAGTCATCTCTAAAAACGTGTCCCCCCCATGTAGTTTGAATGATCCCCATAGGTTTTTATGGTGCGGAGATATTTGGTGGATTTGGTTGGAGACAATTATTTACGTAAAACTTGTTCACCTCATAAGTATAAATACTTGCGTGCATAGAGTTAAATAGTTGAGAATGACAATATTAATACTTTTAGGAAAAAAAAATTCAGTGCTGGAGCTTTGCAGTCCTCCCAGATAGTTATACCCCCCATGCAGTTATGGTGCGGAAATGATTCCAAAATTTTAGTGCGAAGGTTATCAGCTTCCATTTTTCTGTGGCTTCCAAAACAAATATTTTTACTTTAAAATTTTTTAAGACATTAATAAATATTTTTATAATGTTATATACATCCAATCGTAACTAATATGATTAATCGTAGAATAAGTTAATAAGAAATTATTATTTTTAAAATTATATTGCATCTTAAAAAAAATTATTAGAATTTTTTTTAAAACTCAAAAGTTATGTAAATAAATATTAATTTTTATATTAAAGTTTTAAATTTATGAATTATAATGCTGATTTTAAAGTTGTCTTTACTCAAAATTCATGACAACATTATTTCGTTGTTTCTAATTAAGCAGATGATATTATATCTTTTTGTTTTACATTTTCATAGTGCAAATCAATGCAAATGTTACATTAGTAGTAACTAGTAGCTTTTAACACTTGGCTTAATAAATAGTAAAAAAGATTCAAAAAAAAATATAAATAATTTGGTCTCCAAGCACATTTTAATATAGAGATCACATCTAACGATTTGGATCAACTGTTTGGACTTTAAAAATCGGACAACCAATTGGTTACACCACGGCTCCGAAACAAACGTTCTGATATTAGCCAACCCTCCTCTCTCTCTCTTCTCTCTCTCTATATATATATAAAAACAAGATCTCTCACTCGACCATAGAAGAGAACGATCCCTTGGATACGTCTTGGGCGATTCACTTGTCCAAAAAGACGAAGAAACTGCTCAAACAGCTTCAAAAGGAACCAGGGCGTAGCGTGGAAGAATGCCATAACCCCTGTTCAAGCCTTCACAAGAACCAAAAGCTCACCAGAAAGGTCTGGTGAGCTTCTTTGCTTACTAAATAAAAGGTTGGTGCGTGCAGCAGGAAGCATCTCGAATCTTCGAGGTCGCGCGCAATCGGAAATTAAGGCACCTTTTCTAGTGCCCCTCAAGCTACGCATCTCTTTCCATCGATCATAAAGATATATATAGGATCCGGACCTACGCTCCCAGAGCAAGGATTTGTCACGTCTATATCTTCAATTTCAAAATTCAAAACGTTGATCCGAACCGTTTAAGTTGGTTTCCATATTAAATTGTGCATGGGAACCAAAATTTACTATTTTTTTGGAGTTTTTATAGTCCACGATTTTCTGAAAATAATGATTTAAAAAATTCCAAAAAAATAGTAAATTTTTTAAAAAAATTGTAAAATTTGGTCTACAAGCACAATTTAATATGGAGATCAACTTGAATGGTTCGGATCGTCGTTTTGAACTTTAAAGTTGAAAATATAGACGTGAAGTAAAACACTCGCCTTACTTCTCAAAGTACCGTAGCCCAACTATATATATATATATATATATATATATATAGAGAGAGAGAGAGAGAGAGAGAGAAATCAGCTAGCGTCTAAACGTTTGGACAGAGATCCAAACAAGTCATTTTTGCAATTTTAAAGTCCAAACAGTTGATCTGAAGCGCTCAGCATGTTCTTCATATTAAAATGTTCTTGAAAACTAAAGTTTACATTTTTTTGGATTTTTTTTGCTATTTTTTTAGAATTTTTTAAAATCCCTATTTTGATGTGGAAAAAATAATAAAAAATTCATCTAAACAACGATTTTCAAAAATTCTAAAAACTTAGCAAAAAAATTTCAAAACATCTAAAATTTAGTTTCCAAGCACATTTTAATATGGAGAACATGTTAAGTGCTTCAGATCGACTTTTGAGACTTTGAAATTGTAAAAATGACTTATTTGAATATAGATCTATATACAGACGTTTGAACGTTTGCCGGACTCTATATATATATCTGAAAACGGTGATTTTGTACCTATGTAAAAAAATAGTAAAAGTTCCAAAAAATATAAAATTTGGTTTTCAAGCATATTTTAATATGGACATCTTGTTGAACAGTTCAAATCAACTATTTCGACTTTAAAATCGCAAAAACTAACTCATTATAACTTAGACAGAAATTATAACGTTATAACATTAGCCGGATTATATATACGGATATCCAATATCCGATCCGTATCCATATTTATCCGTTTAATATCCAATCATTGACAACTTTAAGATTCATGTGAATGTGAATGGCAAAATAGATACTTTAGATAAAAAAAAAATATCACAACACTCGATGCTGTAAAGGTGCTCTTAAAATAGTGTGACTCATTCGATATTGATCAATAATTTTAGAATTTAAGCATAGAACAGTTCAAGATATTTTATTGTAATATCCAATATCTTAATTAAATTATATCTATAGATTATTTTGCCGGAAATAAATTTACACTTCCCTCATGGCAGTTGAAAAGAGATAGGAGTAGGTCCGATGTCCATCGGACCTACTTTTAGGTTCAATTGACTCTAGTACCGTACAATTAGCATTAAATCTGCACACACGGAAATTGATATACACTCGCACGGATTCTGATGCATAGTGCACGAATCTTGATGCTGATCGTATGGTCATCACATCCATCGAACCAAAGTAGGTCCGATGGGCATCGGACCTACTCTGATTTCAGTTGAAAAATAGTGTGGAGCAATTGTGTGGCTGAACTTGGTCTTTTTGGCTGATCCGCACCAACGCTGTGTATGATGAAAATGACCTAAGCTAGATCTCATGCTATCTTGTACGGTTGCACTAGCTAGTGTAGACTGTAGCGGTCCTCATTCCCACTTGTTAAAGCAAACAAAACTGCCCCTTGTATGTTGGACATAGAATTCTCAAACCAGCTTCTCCTATGCTTTTTGTTTCGTGTTATCTACTTTCTCTCAGACTTGAAATCTCCAATGACATATGTTTCATCAGCGGCGGACCAAGTCTATCTGCTTCTCCCTGAATTTTGAGTTTTAGTGGAAATTTATCGGTTCCGACTGATTTTGTCTTCTTCTGAAATTTTTTTTGCCCTTCTCTGAATGTTTGATTTGTAATTCGGGTTAAATTTAGAATTAAAATTGAAATAAATTTGTTGAATTTTGATTGGTAATTAGAATTATAAGTCAAAGCATCAGAAATTACAAGTCAAAGTATTAGAAAGTATAAGTTAAAACATTATTTTTTATCAAGTACCCAATTAGTTAATGAATTTAAATCCGATTCGATACTTTTTTTGCCCCCCGACGAAAATCCTGAATCCGCCCATGTGTTTCATGTGGATGAAAGTGATTTTATAAACGATCCTTAGATCCAACCATCATTGTGAGGGGTGGAGCCAAACTTTCAAGCTATGAGAATCAAACACATGTTGGAAGTCAATCATATAAAATTTTCATACTAAATATGATGATCAATTTTATCGTAAACATATTTTACTATGAAATTATATAGAAAATTATGTACAAATATATAAATTTGAAAATAAATGAAGGTCAATTGATCACCATTCTCTCCATATAGATCCACCCATAATAATCAGGATCTCACAGCTTAACCTCAAATTATCAAACTTTCATGAAAAATTTGGTGATACAGTGTTTTTTAGGAAGGATTTATGTTGTACTATTTTTGTGGCAAGTTGATATATAATTTTTTCCGTTAATATTTTGATTTAAAATTTAAGGTGTGTTTTAAGTGAAATTTCACAATTTTTTTTAGTTTGTTTGATACAAAATAATTATTTTAGAAAATATGAAATAAATTGCAGTTGTTAAATTTTTGTATGTTCGTAGATAAGAGTTTTAAATCTCATACAAGCAAATTTAAAATTATTATAAATCTCATACAAGCAAACTTAAAATTATTATGAAACTTTACTTAAACATATTACTTGTTTTAAATTAAACATAGAAGGAAGATTGGGGCAATATATGGTACCAAAATGTACAAATTTCTCAAGTATATTTGATTTCAAAAATAAAAGAAGTATGCAATTTTTAAAAATCCAAAAGGTAAGGAAAAATTGAACTTTGATTTTCCAAAGACGTTATTTGAAGAATTTTTCTTCCATAAGTGTACTTATCGTCTATAACAGTCTATGAGATTTGTATCTTTATTATGCCTCTATTTTTAAAACAACAATAACTTAAAATATTAAACTTAAATATCAAAATAAAGGATCCGACTCTGCTGTTTTTCTCAGAGAAAAGTAGGGCCCTACTTTTCCTATTCTAATCATTTAAAATTTTTCATTCGCGTATTTCGATAAAGAAACTTTTTCATGTACAAATTTTAATGAATTTTTATGGTTGGGATCAGAAAAGCAGGACACTGCTTTTCTCTAAGGCCCAGTTCAGCTACTTTTTTGTTCACGTGGGAAAAAAAATTCACCCTTTTCCATATAAACAGTAAAAATTAATTCAAAATTTGTTCATTCTCATCCGCCGAACAGTCTCTAAGAATAGCAGAGTCTGTTCCCAAGATAAATGATCAAATTTTCATATTTGCCGTGGTGGCAAATAATTAATTGTAAGGCAAAATTTTACTTTTTGGTATAATTGTACTGATGAATATCTAATATGCCTCAAAACCAAGCGCATTTTCAAAATACAGCACCTTGTTTCCCTGCCACACCTCCTTTGTCTTTTCTAAATCTTTCAAAACCTTTTCCCTTTTCCCTCTCTATAAATAAACATTCAGTACTTATGTAAACGCCATCAACACAGACAACTCCAAATCTCACTAACTTGTAAAGAAAAGAATGGCATCAACAACAAGAGCGTCTTTGATCATAGCAGCAAGTGTGGGTACAGTAGAGGCTCTCAAGGACCAAGCAGGGCTTTTCCGGTGGAATTATGCATTGAGGTCCATAAAAAACAGTGCCAAGAGCAAAATTGGTCCTTTTTCTGAAGTGAAAAGGATTTCTAAAATTTACCCGGAGGATAAAAAGGCGAAGAGATCCGAGGAATCGCTCCGCACCGTCATGTATTTGAGCTGTTGGGGACCTTATTGAGACCATATCTAACATGATCGACGAGTATATGAATGAATCGGAGCCAATTCGAAGCTATTTGGAAATTCATCAAGTGCTTTGAAATTCGTGTCGATATAGGATAAACAAGAAAGGAGAATTGTATAGTACTTTTTGGGTATATGAATGGAAGATTTTGGATAATTTGGTGGGCTTACTTGCATCGTATTTTGTTATCTATTTGAATATGTGATTGAGGAGAGATCCACTTACAACATCTTATAACAATTTGGTTTTGCAATTTTCAAAGTCCGAACAATCGGTCTAAACCGTTAAACATGATTTCTATATTAAAATGTGCTTAAAGATTAAATTTTACATTTTTTTAAAAAAAATTTACTATTTATTAAGTATTTTGCAAAACTGTGTTTTTTAGACAACTTTGAACCACTGAAAATTTTTAATTTTGTAAAATACTTAATAAATAGTAAAAAAATTTGAAAAATATATAAAATTTGAAAATTTATATTTAACGGTTTGGATCGACTATTTATATTTTGTAAAATACTATTTATTAAGCACATTTTAATATAGATATCATATTTAACGGTTTGGATCGACTGTTTGGACTTTGAAAATTATAAAACCAAATTGTTGTAAAATATTGTAACTTTCAAATGTTGTGAGTGATCCCCTCTTATTGATTAGCTTATTATTAAAATTGTCAAGTTCTCGTTCAATATGCAAGTAAAACGGGCCTCTACGAAACGCTATCCGTTACTGGCCTTTTTTTTAGCCCAATTTGGAGGCTTCGCACAGGAGGTGTTTTAGCTAGTTGAAAAAACAATTATACTGATTAAGGAGTCAAACAATTAAAAAATTAAATGAAAAATTATTAAACTCTTGGGCATCCACATGTTTATTAAACTCAAAACATTGATTTGTGCTACACTTTTATTATAGTTTTTAATCAATTTAATAGTAGAAGCATCATACTTGTAATTTGACAAATAAAAAAATACATTCTTAATTATTTATCAATATAATATCAAAGTATCTTGTGTGTAATACTGTAATGTAAAAGAAACTAGTAGATGAATTAGAATTTTGTGTGTGAACTAATTATTGATTCTAAGGAGGACAATAAACGGGTGTAGATTTTAACATCAATATTTCTCAAGACGGTGAGAGAAACATTTTATTTAGACCATTCTATCGGATATTTTTTATAAACCATAATTAAAAAATTGATTTTTAGAAAACTAACATGATTACTTTTTTTTTTACAAAAATAATAAGAACTGAAATGTTATTTCGGTCCTGGAATATTTTTTTTGGGACCAAAATGGCATTTCGGTCCCGACTAGTTTAAAAAAAAAAAGACTGTGAAAAGTTGTGAAACTAGTAGAGACCGAAATGACATTTCGGTCCCAAAAAAAAAATTCCGGGACCGAAATGGCATTTCGGTTTTGATGGTTTTTGTAAAAAAAAAAAAAAAGTAATGACATTGGTTTCCTAAAAATCAATTTTTTAATTATGGTTTATAAAAAAAATTCCATTCTATCTACGTTTGAGAAAGAAATTTTTGTTGTTATCAAAAGAAAAATTAATAAAGCACCATACTAGTGGACCATCTGCATTAATGGAGCATCACCTCTATAATGGAAATTTATTCTTCAAATAAATTTAAAAATATACATGATAAAATGCTTAATGTTGTAGTACCTTTTATTCTTAAAAATATATTGCAGGGTCCGATCCGCCTTTTTTTTTAAAGATTTTTGTTATCAAGTACTTTTATAGGATTTCTAAAATATGCACAATAAATAAGAAATTATGAAATTTTTATTTATTTATTTTGTGAGCATCTGAATTAGCATCAAATAACTATCAGCAAATTTTTTATTTAGAATCTGCAAACTTAAATAATACTAATACCTATCTTCGTTTTTTTTCTTTTCTGCATTATGCAATTATGATCCAAATAGAAAATAAGGTATAAATATTCTATTTTTCAAATCAATGCTGCTTTGATGGCTTTTTCTCGGAAAGAAAAAAAAGAAAAAGAATAATAAAAGAAAGAAATAACAACAACAACAATGACGACTATATCCTATTTATTATTGTCAGCAACCTACTATCATTAATTTATTGTTATTTTTTATATAAATTTTTTATTTTTTTTGTTATTAATTTATTACTACTATTGTTATTAGAGAGGGATCGGATTACACCGTTTTTTGTAACATCGAATTAAATCGTCTATTTTTAAAGTTTTCAAAGTCCAAACAGTCGATTCAAACCGTTCAATATGATGAATATATTAAAATGTGCTTGCAGATCAAATTTCACATTTTTTGAATTTTTTTACTATTTATTAAGTACTT
Source organism: Carex kokanica (assembly GCA_025461125.1). NCBI lineage: Eukaryota > Viridiplantae > Streptophyta > Magnoliopsida > Poales > Cyperaceae > Carex > Carex kokanica. The sequence continues at coordinate 503,921 of JAJGRX010000831.1, read as the reverse complement.
TACAAAATCGTTGTTTCCAGACATTGAATTTTTGTACCCATCTTGATAAATAGTAAAAAAAAATTCAAAAAAATGTGAAATTTGATCTGCAAGCACATTTTAATATATCCATCATATTGAATGATTTGGATTGACTGTTTAGACTTTGAAAATGAACGATGTCATTCGATGCCACAAAAAAAGTGTAATCCAATCCCTCTTCTTGTTATTATTAAGATATGAATCATCGTATTTATTTTTATCGGGTAGAACATGAAATGAACAATGAAGGAAGAAAAAGAAAAGGATGACATGTGCGGCAAATGGTATAAAAAATAGTAAATCGGTAAATAATAGGCTTTCATTTTTTTTTTTTTTGTGTTTTGAGGATTCACAAGTACTATATTATATTTGGTTATTGTTTAAATTTAAAAAGAATTAAGTTGTTTGCTTAATTTTACTTTTTATATTTTGTTTGACAGATTAAGTTGTAATTTAAAGTCATCCACATAAAGAAGTAAGATGTAGGAAATTAATTTTTGCCTACGATAACGAGTCCTATAGTCGAAGTAAATGTGAAGTACATTAATCTGCCTACAGAAATAGAGTAATTAACTTGTTCTGAATTAATAGTTCATATCAAAGGTTTAAATAGCGTTTATCACGTCATAGCGGAACGGCTAAAAAAATGACGTTTTTGCCATATAGCGCGATATAGCGTGCTATAGCGTCAATAACGCCATAGCTTTTATAGTCTGAAAACAGTATAACGACGCTATAACACACTATTTAGAACCCTGCCTCATATTATATCTTTTATTTGACTCCTTGTTTAATTTTTTAAGGGAAAAGTAAGAGATATATTCCACCATCAAACATGACCAAACTGGATTAATCCTGCTCGTTCATTTGGTTGCCAAGGCGAGCATCCAGACTTTTGTATGTTTGGCCGGAGAGGTGTGGCATCTTGCCAGGCCAACTGACGGATCCGTATCCGTATCCTCCCGGGTACCTGATTGAAGACAATTACGATCGGACGGTTCAGATTAATCTTATTTGGACCAAACTTAATCCGGTGCTTATGGAGACTGTAGGAGTCTGTTTTGAGATTCGTGTCATTTTAAAAAAACCGTCCGATTGTAATTGTCTTCAATCAGGTACCTGGGAGGATACGGATCCGCCAACTGACCAGGACTACGACTTTTGTGTGTTGAACACAATCACAGAAGAGTGCCAAATGACACGTGGCAGAGACACGAGGCTGCCTCCTCGGCGTGCGGGACCCACGTGACTTCCTGGCAGCGCTGGGTTGTTTTGTTCGGTTTCTTTCCTCCCACCCGTTCCGTAACCCGTGATTTGTAATTCCCATGTAGTAAAAAAAATGGAGTCGCTTACCTACCGTTGAAAGTTTAAACTTCCAGGTGTTACTCAAATCTCACGTTGGTCCCTATAAACATCTCATCGATTTTATCATTGTTAATAGTCCTTCAAAATTCACAAAATTAGTTCTATCATACAACATTATTTTTCAGTACTTTTAACTAATTATAGTGACGCACATGTTAATGTTAATATTCATCTAATCAATATGTGATACGGAAGTAATATGTTGGGGACAAATTTGTCTATTTCTTCTTTGGTCATAATCAGGCCATCAGTGATGAAACATAAGTGTGGTAATTTTTCCGTTGAGCCCCAAAAGATATAATGATTTATATATTAATTAATATACAATTGATCCCCAAATACGTAACAACAACAACAATTTATCTTTAATTTAAGGGAGAATTTCACATATATCCCTCAAAAACTTCAAAATTACATATTCCCCCCTCTAAACTTCAAATACTCACAAATTTACCCATTTTATTGTCTTTTATATTAAAACTCATTCTAAATTTATAACATACCCATTTTACCCTTTATTAAAAACATATAAAGCCCATTAGACTTAAATTTGAATCTGAACGGTTCATCTACAGTCCGAACTACTTTTAGATCTGTGCGCGCAAGATCGCACAAATCTTGATGCGAACACACACGCATATTTAAGTAACATGCACATATCTTAATGCGATGCATGCGAATCGGAATTGCTTTAAGATCCGTGTGTGCTAGATTAGCACGAATATTGAAGCGATGTGCACAGATCTTAATGTGATGTGCGCGGATCGAACGGTAGAGGAACCTTCAAATTTAAATTTGAGTCTGATGGGCTTTTATATGCTTTAATAAAGGGTAAAATGAGTATTTTAAAATTTTAGAATGAGTTTTAATATAAAAGACACTAAAATAGATAAATTTGTGAGTTTTTTAAATTTAGAGGGGGAATATGTAATTTCAAACTTTAGAGGGGGAATACGTAATTTTGAAGTTTTTGAGGGGTATACGTGAAATTCCCCCTTAATTTAACTTCATATTTTGGCAGTATATGACAATTAAAAATTATGACGGTAAGAAAGTCTCCTCATAATCATATCTCCTATAATTTCAAGCTGGGAAGCACGGAATTGAGTTGTTCGCTCGAAGGACATATTTGAAAGTAAAACTTGTTTCTCATAATCTGATCCTATGAGTTCCATAATTATCATTTCCATTGACATATTGACGCACAAACTTTGGAACGCTTAAGAAATATTATATGTATTTGCTCGGGTTTTTGTGATAAAACTTCCATGCATCTCGGTCATATTTATTCGTCCGAACCCTTTCTTTTTTAAATTCATTAGGGCTTGTTCGCCAATCACTGTATGTGTGGGAAAAAAAAATTCATTCAGACTGAATTTTTTTTATCCACGAGCACAGTAAAATTTAGTTCAAATACTACGTCCACGTCCATTCCCTTCCTAACGCCGAACACGCCCTTATTTTGCAGTCATATTTGGAGCCGAAATTTTTATCCATACCGTCTTTATAAAAAAGATAAATCGAACAACCACAATGTCTGAGAATTTTTATTTTTGACACGTACGCGTACGTAGTTTGAAACTGCAGACACAAATTGAATATTTGCAGTTTCAGACTACGGACCTATTTTTTTTTTTAAATATCAACTTTGATTTTGATCAACCTAATTTTCATTGGACTTTGATTTTGGACAACCATAATTTTGGTCAAATCAAAGTTGATATCTTCAAAACAAAAAACAATTGAATATGTCCGCAGTTTTAAACTGCGTTCGTGTTAAAAATAAAATTTATCATAGTTCGTGATTATTTAGTTTTTTTTTTAATGATAAAAATAATTTTTTTGATATTTCAAGCAACGATTATGATTTAAACTCGACAAAATTCACAAACTTACACATAAAAGGTTGTTGATTTAGCTTCAAATAATTAATTCAACTTATTATAACCTTAAAAAATGAATTTAAATTATTATAATATTGTTTTTGGACCATCTATGTACACATATAAATTTTTTTCAATCTCTTAATTTATTTGATGAACTAAAAAAATTAAAATTTAAAACTAATAATTTGATGGTTGAATAGATCATGATTGATATTTTAAATTGGGGGAATTTCATGTATATCCCTCAAAAGTTTCAATATTACGTATTTATCCCTCTAAAATTAATAATTACATATTTATCCTTGAAAATTTTACAAACTCACATATTTATCCAATCTAACTCAATAACATATAAAGTATCTCTAAAAATAATTAAATAATAATTTTTATATTTAATTAAGAACATGTTGACCATTATGTCCTTCGTTTGTGTCACTTTAGTCTGCCTGAGTTATATTCTCTTTAAGGCGCCGAATCTCCCCCTTCTCTCTCGAAACGTGCCAAATTACGGATTTCTCCCAGCCTTCTCTTGTCGCCTCCCCTCTCACAGGTTTTTGCCGCTCCTCGCTACTTTAATTTTTCCATCTTCGTTTGGAGAGAGGCTAGAGTTTTGGTGTCTTAGAGAGAAGAGAACTCAGGCGGACTAAAAAGATAGAAACAAAGGGCATAATGGTCAATATATTATTAATTTATATTGTAAAATTAGTTTTAAAATTTAAAAAAATATTATCTAATTATTTTCGGAGGTATTTGATATGTTATAGAGTTGGATTGGACAAATATGTGAGTTTTTACAAATTTCAAGGATAAATATGTAATTATTGATTTTGGAGGGATAAATATGTAATATTGAAACTTTTGAGGGATATACATGAAATTGCCCCTTTTAAATTTGTCAATGGTTTTCAAAGTCAAACAAAAACCAACCATGGAAGAACAAAGGGAAAATTGGTTATTTGTCACTTCAAAACCTTCAAATTGTAAAAATTCCACTCTAAACTTTATTAATTTCTAATTTTGTCATTTATACTGTATTAATCTTGTTAAAAAAAAAATTTAGGACTAAAATACCATTATCAGAAAAACATATGAACTGTGCTTCTCTCTTTCTCAAGGCACGAACCCTAGCCTCAATCGCCTCCTACTCGGAAGGCAGTCACTCCGCCACTTCCGCCTCAATAGCCAATCGTTGTTGCTTCTTGTTTAATCGCTGGTTTCGGTACACTTTCCATCTCTGTCTCTATACTCTCGTTTTCAAGCTTAAGGAGGAGGCGATTACAACTGGAGGCATGCGGTGGCAAATAACCAATTAATTGTATGAAGAGTATAATCGGAAATACATAAATATGTATACCAAAACAGTATTTTTCAGTTAATTTTTAACAAAAATAGTATAAGAATACAATATAAATGACAAAATTAGAAATTAATGAAGTTTAGAGTGGCATTTTTACAATTTCATTCGGGATGACATTTTTATAATTTGAAAATTTTGAAGTGACAAATATCCAATTTTCTCAAGAAAAAAATACATCTTGTTCATTTTGAAATAGAGAATGACAGTTAAGCTAGCAGCCTAGCATCAACAAAATACAGCTGCTGTACATCCATTCCATTCTCTTTCTCTCTCTAGGTACGTGTGAGAAAGACCTTGTATTTCTAATCCGAGTTGGCATTGATGGTACAGTGCTCAACGGTCCCCCAAATTATTAATAGCTTCATATTCATATATGCAAGTGGGTATAACTGTCCGGAGTAATTTTTTTTATTAACAACCAATGATTGTTTGAAGAGGAGGGTTTTAATAACTTATATTTTTCATACCTCATCATGCCTCATGTTTATATTTTTGTTTTCAAAATTCAAAATGTCTATCTGAATTGCTCAACACGATATCCATACTAAAATATGCTTAGAAACCAAATTTTATAATTTTTATAATTTTATTATTATTTTTTATGATAGGTACAAAATCATCATTTTTTAACGGTCCAAAAATATTGATTTTGTACTTATCTTAAAAAATAGTAAAAAAATTTCAAAAATGATAAAGTTTCATCTCAAGGATATTTTAGTATGGATATCATGTTGAGCAGTTCGGATCGACAATTTGGACTTTGAAAACGAAAATATAAAACATGAGGCATGATGAAATATGAAATGCATGAGGTATTGGAACCCTTCTCTTGTTTGGATATACTACCAAAATTAATTGGCAAAATTAAGCATGTTGAAAAACATGTTATAATAAAAGGCATGTGAGTACTACCCCCAGTAAATCACTTATGAAAACAAATTCAATGATTATGATAAGTGATAAATCAAGTATAAATTTGCAAACAAAAAAATTGGGGTAAACGGTTAAAAGTGTAAATTATCTATATTCATATCCTAAAAATTTCTTATTCATATCCGTTTTATCGAATAAGATGGGAGTCGGAATTAACGGTTAAAACAATTTCTTTGACACCCCTAATGTTATCACTGTGGAAAGGATTCAATTATTTTGTTTAGGATACGTTTGGATGAGAGTTAGAATAGCTAGAATAATGAAATTTTAGAATTGTAAATGAGAATAGAGAAAAAATAGTGATTTTCATATTAGTGTGAAAATGGTGCTATTCGGATTAGTAAAAATGTTGTTTGGATTGTATTTGTGGAATAGTGAATAGTTGTAACCAATAAAGAATAGTGTTAACAATATGCTAATTAAAAAAAAAGATAGGTAAGTGAGATCTCAAATGAATTGTTACAACATGAAGATAACGGAAAGTGGTATCAAATTTGTCATTTTGAAATTATGTTAGCGGAAATAAAAAAAATGAAACATTTTTTCCTTTCATTTCACATTTCCAAATATTAGCTATTCCAACATTTACAAGGAATAGAGAACAGTAGCTATTATAACTGTTTTGAATAGTAAAAATGTTTTTTGGATGCACATTGCTATTCCGAATAGTTTCTATTCTATATATAATAGCATCTATTCTTGCTATTCTTGTGTCATCCAAACATAGCCTTATGTTTGGAACAAGTTTATTGGTTCAATTAATGGATATTACGAGGAAGGGAGAGGAAGAGGCGGATCTAGCACCTAGCACCGTGCTAGAAATGGCTAAGCATCTTCATGATTTTTAAAATCTCAATCGTATATATTATAATTTAATTGTTCATTTTTTGGTATGTATTAACTCCTTTTTTGGTAGGTATTAGCCTCTTTTTTAGTAGTTTTGGCGAAAAAGTTATATTATTTGGGTTTCCTTTTTGCTTCACCACAGCAAAAGATTTCTTTTATAAAGACCTTGCTATATAATTTTGATGACATGTCTTTTTAATTTTTTTAAAATAATATCTAATATGACAATTTAAAAAATTATTCATGTAAAATTCATTGTATTGTCTTTTTTTTTAATCTTTTGTATTATTTATATTATTATCGTGTATTATCTAGACTTTATTTTTTATTAAAATAATATTATAAAATGATATTTAACCTTACTCATTCCTTCTCCAAAATTTAATACATTAAATTAGCACAGTAAGAAAAAAAAAAAAAACCTTTGTCCCAGACATACTTGAAACAGCCCCTGAGAAGTATTAAGAGCAGGAGATTAATAAGGACGCAGCATGAGTATTGAGCCGAATTTTTTATTTATATCCAAAAAATAAATCAAATTACAAAAAATACCCATGTTGTCTTGAAAATTTGAAAAATACCCAAACCGGAAATTTTTTTTCCGGATTTGACCTCTAAACCCGGAAAATTTTTTTCCGGAAATTGAACTCCAAAACCGGAAAAAAAATTTCCGGTTTTAACATTTTTTTTTTTTTTTTTTTTTTCCAAAACCGGAAATTTTTTTTCCGGATTTAACTTTTTTTTTTTTTTTTTTTTTTTTTAGAGATTCCGGATAAAAAAATTTAACTTAACAAATATTTTTTTTTAGAGATTCCGGAAATTTTTTTCCGAACTAAATAAATTTTTTTTTTTAAGAGAAAAATAGCTAAAATACTGAAATCTAACGCTACAAAATCGAATTGTTTTTTTAAATATTTGTTTCATTAATTTAAAAAATTTCAAAATGGTGTAGAATAATTTAGAAATTATCAAAATAGCTAAAATACTGAAATCTAACACTAAAAAATCGAATTGTTTTTTACTACGAACAGGGCCGATTTTGTGCTAAAATACGGTAAATTTACTAAAATACGATAAATTACGCTAAATTACGTATAAATGGGGCTTATTTTGTGGCATCTTTCATAAATCATAAAAAATAGTAAAAAAAATTCCAAAAATAATAAAATTTGGTGTTCTAAAAGTTTATTACATAACTAATTTACTGAGCTACGTAGATTGAATAATAGAAATGAAAATCTTAATCGAAAACTTCAACTGAAGTTTTGAGGCTCTTCTATTTGTTTTTTGGCGATTCTGAATTTGGAAAACTAGCTAAGCTAGTCCGGACGCATGCGCATTTTCGCAAGCTTTCCGAAAAGTGGTCATTTGCTGAAATCGGACACTCGAGCGCCGTTTTATGGTCGTTTGAAGTTTCGTCGTCGTTTTTCGCCTTCTCAGTGAAGATATTATCCCTATTCGTACGTAATTTAGCGTACTTTACCGTATTCTAGCATAATTTTACATAATTATTGTAATTTAGTGTAATTCAGCATAAATCAAGTAATTTGGCTTGTTTTAGTATAAATATGCTAATTATATATAAAAAAATGTAATCTAGCAAATATTTAAAAAAACAATTCGATTTTTTAGTGTTAGATTTCAGTATTTTAGCTATTTTGATAATTTCTAAATTATTCTACACCATTTTGAAATTTTTTAAATTAATGAAACAAATATTTAAAAAAACAATTCGATTTTTTAGCGTTAGATTTCAGTATTTTAGCTATTTTTCTCTTAAAAAAAAAAAAATTTATTTAGTTCGGAAAAAAATTTCCGGAATCTCTAAAAAAAAAAAATTTGTTAAGTTAAATTTTTTTATCCGGAATCTCTAAAAAAAAAAAAAAAAAAAAAAAAAAAAAAAAAAGTTAAATCCGGAAAAAAAATTTCCGGTTTTGGAAAAAAAAAAAAAAAAAAATGTTAAAACCGGAAAATTTTTTTCCGGTTTTGGAAAAAAAAAAAAAAAAATGTTAAAACCGGAAATTTTTTTTCCGGTTTTGGAGTTCAATTTCCGGAAAAAAATTTTCCGGGTTTAGAGGCCAAATCCGGAAATTTTTTTTCCGGTTTGGGTATTTTTCAAATTTTCAAGACAACATGGGTATTTTTTGTAATTTGATTTATTTTTTGGATATAAATAAAAAATTCGGAGTATTGAGTACATAACTACTCTTTCATTCCTTTTTTTTTTTTTTTCAATTTTCTTTGTTTGCATGCTTGTTTACATAATTAGAAAAAGGCGGTTATTCATAACTCAGCCATTTTTTGTTGAAGAAAAAAAAAATTCCACCCTACATAAATTTGATTGGGATGGGGTGCTTTATAAAGCCGAAATTTTTATTAATATTAAAAAAAATTCAAAATTTAACAATCTGCACCCATTTGCAGATTATTTCCAATTTTGTCCAATCCAGATAAATATTCTCCGGATCCGGGCTGACTTTCTGGAGAATTATTCTCTGAATTAAACCTATCTCTTTTCGGAAAACATATCTTTCATATAAATAGTGCCACATAAGCAATTAATTGATAACATATATTTCTTTCTTTTAATGTTATTAATTACAACAAAATAAGAAAGTAATTAAGATGTTTGCTCACTAAATATTGATTACCTTCCTATTTAATGAAGAGGTAAAGACAAAATAGTTCACTTCATTGTTAAATAAAGAGAAATTATAAAAAGATAAATGTTGTTAAAGATGAAAATGTTTGGTCTGATATGCTTCTATTATTTGTATTTTTTGTTTGAATTTTGAACATGTAGCAAAGCACGTAGATGTCCTGATCCGATAACAATCGTGATTAAAGGATAATATTTCAGATTGAATATAAGCTCTCCAATCAAATAGTCTGTCTTATTTTTATTCAATGCATTTTTTTTTTATGTTTTTCTATGTGTAGAAATTTAAATTTATTTAGACACGTACTCGCCAGATTTATTTGATTGACAATACTTGATTTTCAGATTGGTTATGATTTTTTTTTCTATTTTTTAAATCTTATAAAAGAAATTTTTGGATTGATTGATAATTGACTGGTCATTTAAATAAACTTAGTAGGTTCTATAAAAAAAGTAATAAATACGTATATAATTTACCTTGGGAGCATATACTTCTTACATATTTAAAACTACGAAAAAGGCACGCTGCATGATTTTTTTAATATCAAATTTGTACCAATGCATGATGTCTACAAGATTTTTTTTTTAAAACCTTTGGTAGATCTATAATAATTTCATAAGTTATTTTTTTTTATATATGTAGCGTCTAAAATAACTAATCAACAAATTAAGTTTATCGTATGTTCATTTTTAATGATAGATTACTAATATAAAATATTTTCACAAATCTACATGCATAATATAAGAGAGTTGTCATTTTATATGAAATTTATTTTTATTCTCTTATAATATGTTTCCGTTACAACACACAGGTTGAAATTTTCAAAATTCAGTCGGATTTCAAAAACATATGGCCTACAAACTATTTGTTTTGAAAAAAAAAATGTGAAAATACTTGTACCCGAGGTGAGGTCCGTACTATAATTTATATTTTTGTTTTCAAAGTTAAAAAAATCAATCTCAACTGTTTAACGTGATCTTCATACAAAATTGTATATAGAGACCAAATTTACATTCTTTTTAGAATTTATTTTATGGTAGAAAGTCACTTGATCTAAAATTTCTGGACCATATTTTCTACCTAACTAAAACATAGTAAAAAAGTGAAGAAAAATTAATTTGGTTTGTAAGTATATTTTCATACGAAAATTATACTGAACGATTGCGATCGATAATTTGAACTTTTAAAATAGAAATATAAATTTATATACCATAACCTTACCTGCATATATTTAATTTCTAAAAGAGGAACAAATAATCTCATTTAGTAATACTGTAACGGCATATATTATTACATGAGTAGAACTAAGGTGTGATGTGCTCACCAAACTCTTTGGTGAGCACAACTCTACATAAACTATCGGATTCACTTCAAACGAGATGAATCCAACCGTTGAAACCGATGTACTTTACGAGTGATGCATGTACATGCAAAATTTTGAATTTTTTGAATTCATTTAGTCTCAAGTCAAGTGGTCAAAATTGATGAAAAATGAATGATCCAAAATGAAGTTGTTTTAATGCATTCAAAAAATTCTCAATTTTGACCACTTGACTTGAGACTAAATGAATTCAAAAAATTCAAAATTTTGCATGTACGCTTATCACTCGTAAAGTACATCGGTTTCAACGGTTAAATTAATTTCGTTTGAAGTGAATCTGATAATTTATGTAGAACTGTGCTCACCAAAGAATTTAGTGAGCAAGCAAAAAAAATATACAGGTGGAAGAACAAACGGGGAAGAAGTTGACGCACAGGACAGCTGTCAAATAAATGGAGTTACGCCGAACTTGTGTTTTTCATTGTATGTAGACCATATGTGCACATGACAATCCTTTGCCAACAAGGCAACAACAGCCCTTCTTAATTGTACTGTATCTCTCAACGGTACAAGGTTTTCAGGTCCTTCCCTTAGTAAAAATACATATTACAAATGAAGACTTAAGCCCCTCACTAAATTCAACGAATTACCAAAAAGAAAGGAAATTTGTCAAATTTGAAGGGCTCCATTCCATTACAATGAACAAAAACAAATTCGACAGCCCGAACATCATAAAGGGTCCAAAAGGAGCTGTTAGATGTAAATTGTTCCGTAAGTAAATTACATATTGTACGAGGTCACATTTGACAAATTCCCCGCACAGAGCCCGCATTCGTATCCTCTGAGTTAACTCAAATTTTGAGTTTAGATCCGAACCGTCCAACTTTTAATCCGCACGAATATTATAGATCCCCGTGCATTACCAGCGGGGTTCGGATTGACCTGATTCCAATTGGACGATCCAGATCTAAACTCAAACGGTGCGTTACTGGCGGGGATAGTAAATAAAAGGAAACAAAATACTTCCCTTTTAGGAGGGTCTAGCTGAAAAAGAATAAAATTGAAAAAAATGGAAGCAGCTGCAGCTGCGTCGTCATTAATCTATCAAGTAAACCCAAGCACTACCAGGGAGACGACCAGCTTAGAGAGAGAAACAGAGAGAAAGAGAGAGAAGCCAAGGCAGATCGAAGAAGAAATAAGCTAACAAATCTGAAAACCCAGAGCATACATCACCCCATTTCTCAGACAGGGAGAGAGAGAGCTAGAGAGAACGAAAGAGGCAGAAGGAGAGTGAGGAGACAACAATGGCGGAAGGGGGAGGAGATCTGCGAGAAGATACAAGACTCACTGGAGGAAGAGAAGAGGAGTCGGTTAAACTCTTCGTGGGTCAGGTGCCGAAGCACATGACGGAGGAGCAGCTAATAGCGTTGTTCAAGGAGGTATCGATTGTAGATGAGGTCAACATAATACGTGACAAGGCAACTAAGGCCTCTAGAGGTTTGCACCTTAGCCAATTCAGTTGGTTTTGAAGAGATCTCTCTTTGTTCTTTTGATTTAATTGTGGGGAGATCTCTGTTTGTCCTAGGTTGCTGCTTCTTGATCTGTCCGTCCAGAGAGGAGGCTGACAAGGCGGTCGTGGCTTACCACAACAAGCGTACTCTACCTGGGGTAAGTGCTTCTTGTTTGACTAGTGTTTGGATCTGAGTTTGTTTTTTAAATGCGAGTAGCGATCTGTTTGACTTAAATTAACATTTGAACTAAATTTGATTATGAGTTTGTTCCTAATTTGGGAATGTACCTTGGTGGGATCTTTAGCTTAGCTTCTGATTTCAATTGGCCGACACACTTTTCTTTTCATGGCAATCCTAGGAAGAATTGGTGAATTGGAATGAATTGAAACAAAATCATACTAAATTTAGGTGACAAAGCATCTCTGGAATTTTCTTTTCGGAACATTTTTTTGCACATTTTGATTTATGTTCTCTTCTGTAACACAAACAACTTACTCGAAATAGCGTCAATTTTCGTCAATTTGTTTCTTAGATCTGATTTCTGGTTTTTGTCTCATCAGATAGGGAGGGCTTTATGGGACACATAATTCTAGGTTGAGTCAATGGTATAGGTGCTTGGCCGAAATGTTAGGAGAGTCCAAGCACCATTCTATGTAGTTATCTCTACTTCTGTTCGATAGTAAAGTTTACCGGCACGTGCATAATTAATTCTCTGTCCAATATTGTTTTCATAGAGATGCTAATTTAACTGATTAATTAGGAAACTTTGATTATTTGTGATTTTTGTTTGTGAAGTCGGTAAAACAGCTTTACTAAAGTTGGTAAAATTCCAGTTTTAATGGAAATTTGATTTCATGAATGGGATAAACGGTTATGGCTCTGTGCACTTTGTTTTACTATTCTATTGCTTAGAAACTGACAGGTATCTGAAAAGTGAGATTCCTTGACCAAATTCTGTATACTCCAAAGCACCTGATAACAATGAGAGACTAAAACTTGATAACAACAAGTGAAAGTTGCAATAGCAAATTCCTCTTACTCCTATTTACTTAACATGGTAAGGTTTCATGTTGCAAAAATTGGCTGTGACTATACTTGTGCACACATGTGCACAAGATGCAACCAACATTAGGAGTGACCGGTAGAGTTGAAACCCCCATGTGTATGTGCACATGTCTGGAGAGGGTGGTGTTTTGGCTGTGAGTTTTGATTTTGCATGTGGAGGTTTGTGTGTGTGTGTGTGGGGCGGGGGGGGGGGGGGGGGGGGGGTGGTGGAGGAGAGTCGAGAGGTATTTAGACATTGTGATCAAGTTTGGTGCTGGACTGAATTTGGTTGGTCAAATTCAACACTAACCCCTTGCAATCCCTACATGCCGAAAGAAATATTAACGTAGCTGATAGATTTGATACCACACTGGTAAGATATCATACAAGGCTTGTGTATTGGCTTCTTTGTTTGACGGTGTTAGATGTTATAATTGCAAAAGCATTTCTTCTTATGTTTTATTTTTGCTTAATGTAGGCTTCCAGTCCATTACAAGTTAAATATGCCGATGGGGAGCTGGAAAGATTAGGTTGGTCCTTCTATTTTTAAGAAGTTTCTGTTCTCCTTCAAAAAGCATGACAAACTTGATGATTCAAACAAGAAAATAACTTAGGATTGAATTTAGTTCCATACCTTCATGCCAATACAGGAACAGTTAATCTTATATATTTTTGTATTTGTTTTGGCCTTTAGGTACTTTTTGGCTTGACTTGTGTCCCTGTTGAGGTTTCAGACCTGACATTAGTGTTTTGTTATTAGTAGTACGTATTGGTTTTGGTATTTTTATATGCATTGGAAGCCAAGCGTATGGCTAAATCTAGTCAAGATCTTGAAGTATTATCATCTTTTTGTACATGCTTTCAACTTTATTGCTGAATCTTGTAGAGCACAAGCTATTCATTGGCATGCTTCCAAAGACTGTAACAGATGAGGAACTCTCGGCATTGTTCTCGAAGTATGGTAATATTAAGGATTTACAAATACTAAGAGGCTCACAACAAACCAGCAAAGGTATAATGTCTTTACTGTAGTTCTTCTTTTCTGTAATATGAAAGAAGAATGAAAGAATAGTGTGCTTCCCTGTATTGGTACAGTACCAAATATGTTGGTTGAAACTACGTTTAGTGGCAAAACAAAAAAGAGAAAAAAAATGAGATGAGATCCAGTGCAAAATTGATTTGTGTTCACTGCGCCTTTATACGGCCTGCATGTACCTGATAATGGTGTCAGTATCCAACATGTGCCATGGAAGGGGCAAATATGATTTCGTGTATTGATTACCAATTTTTTTTTTTGGAAAGTTTTTATATGATTTATAATATAACTTTTGTCTACGATCAAGCAGGTTGTGCATTTCTAAAGTATGAGACTAAAGACCAAGCTTTAGCAGCACTTGAAGCTTTAAATGGGAAACACAGGATGGAGGTCTGTTTCCTTGCAGTTCTTGTGAAATCCTAGAGTATCATGTCTGTTCTTCTCTATTTGGGTTTGCTAAAGAATAGCAGACTATGTGTTGCATAAATAATTAGCTGTCATGAAATGTATAAACTGACCCAAAATCTTCAATCACACTATACCTGGGTTAGCCAGTATTACGCAATACCAGATTCAGGTTTTTTAAGAAAATATATAATCTTGCATCTGTTTTTGACTTTTGAGTCTTGTATGGACCCTTTTCATTTAGATTCCCATAAGCTACACAAAGCAAGCCTTGAAAACAGAAGAAGCTGACTGAAATAAAATTCTGTTATTAACTGTTATGGCACTGGAGCATAGGGATCAAACCTCCACGTCCTGTACTGTTATGAGGTTCTATAATACCACCTTGATAGTGTTAGGCTTCAAGTCAATTGTGTTGTAGCCTGGTCAACCTTCACACTTGCCTTTTCTTAATATCCTTCAGTACCCTTTATGTAATCTTTTCCTTCAATTTATGTTCTCACTGTAGGGCTCAAATGTGCCTTTGGTTGTTAAATGGGCTGACACAGAAAAGGAAAGACAAGCACGGAGGGCCCAAAAAGCCCAGTCTCAGGCTTCAAAAATGGGAAGAAATGTCATGCAACAACCTTCAGTCTATGGGGCTGTACCTGTTGGATACATGCCACCTTATAATGGATACAGCTATCAGGTTAGTCTTTCTCTTTTAACATCCTCTTATTAAGGAAAGGGCTACCTCCAAAATCAAGTATACCAGGTTTCTGCTGTACTACCAAGGGGATATGCCAATGAGTACTTTACAAAACCTAAATAGCCCAAATGTTAATTATTGCTGGTTAAACTAGCTTTGTACCTTTTTAGCTTTTTTTCTTTCTTTCCATTATTCTTATTTTTGTGTGCTTAATTACATTACTGCTTATGAAAGCTAAATTTGTGGCTCCTCTTTGCAGTTTCTGTAAGCTGCATTTGAAATTGGGCTGTGTGTGGATCATAGTATAGTAGAAAGCTTGTTTTTATTGTACCTACCTCTATTTAATCGAAATGTTAGGCCCAAAGCTTGTGGTATAAGGCCCTCAAATTGGGTTTAATCCCAAAAATTGACTTCACGTCTGCAAATAAAGTTCTCGTGCAAGAGTTCCTACAAAAAAAAAAAAAAAAAAAAAAAAAACTAAATTAGAGGATGTTTTTAAGCTCTGAATTGTTATTATCTTCGTTGGTCCAAAACAATCCAATGATAAATTAGTTTTAAGCACCAAAATTAACCTACAAGTTTTTCAGCATATATAGTCTTACAGTGTTTTATCTATTCTATTCTGCGCTATTCCTTGTAATTATTCGAACAATATCCCCCTAAAGTTCCATATTTTTCTTTCTGTTTCTCAGGCTCAGAACTACGGGCTAATGCAATACCCAGTACCAGTGCAAAACCAGGCCACGTACAATAGTATGTACCCTCCTGTCAACCAAGGAAATTCCCTTCGTGGGGCCCATCCGGATGCCTCCCCTGCGGCAACTGGCCCCAAAACCCTTAATGCCATGCAGTCAGCAGGGTATTTGGGTTCGCCGTACTCTCCAGTCAGTGGAGTCCAATATCCGTTGTCCTTCCAGAGTAATAACCGGTCGCCTCTAGGGAATAATTCACATGGGCCAATAAGTGGTGGTAACTCTCCTTTAACTGTGAATAGTAATTCTGTGATGCCATCGCCTGGGACGAGTAACTCTGGCACTCAGATAGAAGGTAAGTCACTCAAACTTGTGTAATTTCCTTTTCAGTGGAGGATTTTTTGGAAAATTGCAACTTATGCCTTACCTTGTTTCCCAATTAGATAGATTCTGCATTTCTCATTTGAAACAGACATTCTTTCTGTTTAATATAAACTAGCTTCATAGTTCATACAATGATGAATCCTAACATCCTAGTTTCTCTTGACTTAATGTACTTGTGCTGTCTTGAAAAGTTTAAAAAATTAGAGGTAAAAGATGACAAGATTGCTTCCTCTTTCCATTGACCAAGAAAAGGTGTTTTTACAACCAACAAGTAACCAAAATTCACATGGTAGAATGAGCACAAAATTAACACCTGTCATTGGAGGAAGCTTGTATTTCAAACCTAGCAAAGGATCTATTATCACCTTCTGATGGCACAACAGATCCATGGAAGTCTTTCATCATGCCCATCATTACCTCTTCAAGGGTGCTCTGATCTGTTTTCTATAGCCTCAGTAATAACAGAGATAATCAGTAAGCTGAAGCTCATACCAACTTACCCTCCTTTCCAAACAGACCCTGATCCTGGCATGCCAAATTTCTCACCCAAAGCAGAAACCACATATCCAATGCTGCCCTTTCTGAATCATACGCCTTTCTTTTGGAACCCGTTAAGATCATCCACTCTATCGTAATTAAAGTAGAGCCAGTAAACTAAAAGAAAGAAGGCTTCAGTGATATCAGGCTCATGAGCTCCAGAGCAGTCGAGCGACTAAAACTTTGCAACCTAAAATGGACACAGTTTGTATTTGCTGTGATCTTAGTGGTTAGGTTTTATCTAAGAAGAATATTAACTGTTAAATTTTTA
Source organism: Carex kokanica (assembly GCA_025461125.1). NCBI lineage: Eukaryota > Viridiplantae > Streptophyta > Magnoliopsida > Poales > Cyperaceae > Carex > Carex kokanica. The sequence goes on along the minus strand of JAJGRX010000831.1, from coordinate 486,964 downwards.
GAAATGGTAGAACTAGAAAGCTAGGATGGTGTGGTAAAACATGAAGTGCAGTTTGTTGAAGGCCCTTAATTTTTTGCACTAGGTCAATTTAATAATATTACAGATACGTGAATCTCCATGACATGACGGCTAACTAGTATAAAGAATGATGAATTGATTCTCTGTCTATTTAAAATGTTGCAGGTCCTCCTGGTGCCAATCTTTTTATTTATCACATACCTCAGGAATATGGAGATCAAGAGCTTGCCACTGCTTTCCAAGGTTTTGGCAGGGTTCTAAGTGCCAAAGTCTTTGTAGACAAGGCTACTGGTGTTAGCAAATGCTTTGGTAAATTTCTCTTATGTCAATCTTTCTTTTTAAATGTTTTTAACCTTAAGGTATCACACGTCACAATCTGACATCCACTGGTAACAATTGAGAATTTGAGATCCTCTATGCATGAAGCTGTTTTAACACCCTCCTTAACACTTGTGGCAAATCAATTGAGATGGCAACTGAGCAAATATTTCTTATAGAAAGATTTTTTTGCTGCACTTGTAGCCATATGCTTTCTTCAAAATGTCCCAATGTCTTTTAAAAAAAATGTCCCACCATATCTTTTCTTTTTTCAGTATACCTTTCTAGGTCAAATAAAATGTGCTGTGTAATGCACATTATATTATTTATTCTTGTGATAAAAATGTCTTATTGATTTAAAATATGCAATTAAATCTGCAGTATAAACAGTCAAGTGCTTTATTTATTTAATTTATGTAAACAATAAAAGCTAACCAAGTCTCTATTGGTTGGGATTTTGGTAATCTTGGACAATTATATTTTGGGCACCACTTATCAATGCTCAAATGTGTTGTTTATTACACTGACCAAATTAGGAGGAACCCGAAAAAAAAAACTTAGTAGCATAATGTCTGTACTAACTTGAATGCTATTGAGCAGGTTTTGTGAGTTATGACTCACCAGCAGCTGCGCAGGCTGCAATTAATATGATGAATGGCTATCAGTTAGGCGGTAAAAAATTGAAAGTACAACTTAAAAGAGAAAACAAGCAAAACAAATCCTTTTGACCATGGAATACTTCAAATGAAATTCTCAATTGCTATTCTTTCAGAAATAGAGAGGTCATAGATGGATGGGACATATTCATTGTTTAATTCTTTTGTTGTACCCATCATTCTTCAAGGTGGGAATTGGTAGTTTTATTTTATTTTAATTTAATTTTTCAACATTGTTGCACTACTCTGTACAATTGCTGCATATTTGTAATTTATGTATTGTTAAATGACAGGATTCAGATATCATCAATCCATTTCATTATTCTTTTTACTTGATATTAAGCTTGTGAAATTGTTTCTCTGAAGGTTCTTATGTCTGCGATTCTATTGTTCATGTTTATTGGTGATTTGTTCATCTTTTTCAGTACCAATAAGCAATAAATATCACGCGATACATATATTTTGACTGAGACGTAACGCTGTATTACACCAGAATCTCGTAGTCCCTTTGGGAGATTTCATATTGGTGAAGCATGATGTAATAATGTCTACGCACATCGTGATAATAATGCGTACTGAGGACGTGCTTAAGAAAAATATTTTTGCTAGTTTTATATTCAGGGAAATAAAACAAGGTGGGGGCCACCGAAATTTTTATTAATAACCCCAAACAAAAGAAAAATATCAAATCTAACCCCACCTTGAAATTTTTTTCAAAAATGACCTAACCGCCCCATGATTGGGCGGTTCACCCTACCCACAAAACCGCCCAATCATTGGGCGGTTCACACGGCCAAGAAAACCGCCCTATTGGGGGGCGGTTAGGCATTTTATTTTTTTTTTTTTTTTTTTTTTTTTTACAGATATGTTAGGATATTTATTTTAGTAAAATATATTTATAAGATATATATATTTTTTTAAGATATATTAAGACATGTTTGTTTTTGTAAATATATTTTCATTAAGATATATTTATAAGATATATTTATAAGATATATATATTTTTTATAGATATATTAAATATATATTTGTTTTGTAGATATATTTTTATTAAGATATATTTACAACATATATGAAGATATATTTTTTCTATTGTAATTTTTATATGAAAATGCTTTATTTTTATTATTGTAATTTTAAATAAGAATTGGTTGAAAGTGGATGAGTCGTTTGACGTTAGAACTGTCGATTCTTTTATAATAATTGTCGATTTGGATAACGTGATAAACAGTGAAAAATATGTAATATAAATGGTAAGTCCACCAAAAAAAAATCCAAACTACGTAATCTAAATGTCCGCAACATAAGATAAAACACTCCAAACTGAATATACAATAGTAGAAAAGCTATCAGACTACAAGAACAAAAAACCTAACGACGAGGACGAGGGCGACGACCAGAGAGATCCAACCTACGGGGTGGATGGCGGTCCCTATGCGGCTGTACACGCCTCACGTGAACCTCCTCCTCCTGTGCGGCTGTATCCGCCTCGGCCCACGGATCCTCCACCAGTGGGGGGATAGGCGGCATAGTAGGCACCTCCCATGGCTCCCAGGTCGATGGATACGTAGGCGGAGGAGGCGGTGTGCCAAATATAGCAGATGCATATGCATCTGCATGCTGTGCTCCACTCCCACTGGCCTCGTCATCGTGCTGTCTGGCCTCCGGATATCGTGGCATGTGGAGGCTCCGTCTCTCATCCCCGGCATAATCTCCGATAAAGTCATCCATAGTGAACTCCGGAGTGGAATGTCGTGGGGGAGCTCCACCCTTAATGGAAACAATGTTAGTTTTGCTACATACAAATAAGTAGTAAGTTGAATAAATAATAAATTTTTGCTACCTGTCCAACCTGCACCGGAACTCCATACTCATTGTAGTAAGCGCTCCACGCATTGTTATTCAACACCCATTCGTGGAAGCCCCAACCTGATTCATCCACTGCATAATTGAAGACAAATTAATTAGAATAGTTTTTGTACCGAGAAATGACTGTGTACGACAAAATCAAATTACCTGGAGGAGGTGGCGGCATCTCATCACCGTATATAGCGACTCTGGGCTGATCCGGATCTAGTGGTGTGGGCTGTATCTCGCGCCAGTTGATGTTCTCCCCACTGTCATGCAACATGCCAACGAGGCGGCCGTCAAAGCCGGAGTCCTCCACCATAGGAGCAGTGTGCTGGAGCATTGTACATCCCACTGCTCGCCAACCATCTCGTGCCATGCACACCAAGCTGTGTGCCACTCCTCTGATACCGGTAAGAATCTGCACAAAGTGTATTTATTAATTTTTTAGGAAAAACTAAATAAACATTTAATGCTTTAAATATGTTAGTTTCGTAAGTAATTACCTGGCGAGCCTGCATCGGTCCGAATGACATATAACCACTCGACCCTGCACGAGAAAGCCTCCGTCGAAGGGTCTCACCCCAATGGCCCGTGAGGTATACCGAGGGCATGCCCCACCTCTGGTACCAGACTAAGTACCTCAATCCTTCAGGCCCTGCGCCCAGTGTGACATCATCGGCCGTAGGAGGCTGCCACATGTGAAACTGTGGAGACTGTGCTTGGATGATATGCTCTGCGTGGCGCGTGCTCCAGTCGACGTTGGGCTTATTGTGTTTAGTCCTGCAGTACATTTAAATTAAAAAAAGAATGTTAATCAAGTTCAGAACTGAACAAGTAACGGTAGGAGAGCAATTAAGTAACTTACTTGTGCAACTTGGTGGTCTCAGCCTCTCGAAGCTCTGGGAACTGCGGGACAAATGCGTCCAGACCAAACTGTCGGGTCACGCGATCTGGATACGTGTACTCAACAATCCAGTAACATACACACGGCCCCCGATAAAACCAGAGATGCCTCTGCTCCAATGTCAGTCGACAAAATGCGTTCCTTTCGTAGAACTCTCGGTAGGGGAACCAGTCGACGCTGCTCTCGTGAAGCATCTGGAGCTGACTCCGGACATATGAAATCCCCACAGTTCTCCCCCTGCCCGTGTTCTCGTACCTAAATCGGTCGCCCCATATGGCACCGTACGCGGGACACCTCTCGGCATCCTGCCTCCTCAAGTAAGGGACAAGAGACGGACGAACTGGCCGACATACCGGCAAATGAGACCACGACCATTGCTGGAGTAGAAGAAGCGGTCCGTGGATCTGCTTGTTCTTCACCTATATTTTGGACATGAGGTGAATGTGTTGGTGATTATTGAACCCTACTTATTATAATTTAAATTCTGAAAAATTTGTGAAAACTTACCAAGCAAGCATGGCAAAGGCTACGGTATAAGTAGGCGATCACAGCTCCGCCCCAGTTCCAGTTCGATGGCTTCTCAATTTCTGTCAGCAGAGAGAGGAACATAATCGGAACCGCGTCACCGCTGGAGTCCACGAACATGACGCTGCCACAGAGATCCAGCACAAAAGCCCTCACATACCTAAAAATATAAAATAGTAAAGATAAATTTAATGATTTTCACGGATGAGTTCGTAACATATTTAAATTTCAAGATTCTCAATTATTACCTCCTGACGGCCTCCAGATCAGTGGTCTCGGCTGTGATCCGATGCAGGAAAAAGTGATCACGGAGCGCCGCTAGGCTAATGCAGTACCCCGAATACCGGAACTCCTCATCATCCTTCTTCTTCTTCTTCTTCTTCTGTATCGTCTTTGGATCCTCTACCCCAAGAAGCCGCCGTATCATCCCCACATGAAGTGGACTGTCGGAGACACCGCTGATAGGATCCCCATCGATCCGTAGACCCCATAGAGCGCTCACATCTGCTAAGGTCACGGTCATCTCCCCAAAGGGTAAGTGGAACGAATGAGTCTCCGGTCGCCATCTCTCCGCGAGCCCGCTCATCAGAGCCTGGTCGATCTGACCCTGTGGCATGGTAGCAAGCTGGTACAATCCGAGATGCATAATGCACTGCTCCATCAGAGGATGACCGACGTACGGTATCCCGGAGGTGCGATGTCTCACGGTCAACATCGTCTCGTCCTGTATTTAACAATAATTTCATTCTGAGTGACTTACTATATGCCATATTAAAAATCTGTAATTTGAACTGAATTGCTTAAAAAACAACTTACCTCCGTAGATGCGAGCGCCACCCTGTGCTGAACGTGTGGAATCCACAGAAGAGGGCTGAATGTATCAGCTGCATGTGTAGCGTGGTCTGCACCGAGAGGCTCTGCACCGGATGCACTGGGAGCCTCTGTACTGGACGAACTACCGCCCCTCTCCATAGTATCTGCAGTGCATAATTTGCAAATAACTTAAATTTCACAATTTTAGATATAAAAATGTATAATGTAGGGATTTTAAATCGAAACACTAATTTTGTACCATAAATTCTAATTTAATTCGCTAAAACCTAAACCCTAATTTAATTTTGTACCCTAATTTATAAACCCTAACACTAATTTATAAACCCCAATTTAATTTATAAATCCCAATTTAATTTATAAATCCCAATTTAATTTATAAAACCTAAACCCTAATTTAATTTATAAACCCTACTTTATAAACTCTAATTTAATTTATAAAACATAAACTCTAATTTAATTTATAAACCCTAATTTAATTTATAAAACATAAACCCTAATTTAATTTTGTACCCTAAATCCTAATTTAATTCGCTAAAACATAAACCCTAATTTAATTTGGTACCCAAAATCCTAATTTATTTCGCTAAACCCTAATTTAATTTTGTACCCTAATTTATAAACCCTAACTCCTAATTTTGTTCAATTCTATCTCGTCGGGAAAATCAACAACCCGCACAATTTAACAATTAAAATTTTAAACTAAAGTCTAAACCCTAATTAAACCCTAATTTAATTTCTAACATAAACCGCACAATTTAATCGCGTCGGGAAAATCAACAACCCGCACACGATTAACACCTCAATTCCTACCAAAAATAAAATTATGAGTTACGATAACTTACCCGAAGACGATCGATCGAGAGGAAGAGATGGCCGAGAGAGAGAGAGAGGGAGAGAGAGAGGGTGGCCGAGAGAGAAAGGAGGGGGGTGGTGGTGGTGGTGGCCGGCCAAGGGGAGGGGAGGGGAGGGGAGGGGAGGGGAGGGGGAAGGGAGAGGGAGGGAGGGGAGGGGAGGGGAGGGGAGGGGAGAGGGAGAGGGAGAGGAGGGGAGGGGAGGGGAGGGGAGGGCCGGGGGAGGGGCGGGGAGGGTCGGGGAGGGCGGGGCTGGGCGCTGGCCGGGCGTGTGGGGGAGGCAGGGGGGCTGGCTGGGCGGTTAGGGTAGGGTGGGGGGGGGGGCTGGCGGGTTTTATTAAAAAAAAAAAAAAATTTCAACTAAACCGCCCCATGGTGGGGCGGTTAGGGGGGGGGGGGTAAACCGCCCAATCATGGGGCGGTTAGGGGGGGGGGTGCGGACCGCCCAATCATGGGGCGGTTGGGTTATTTTTGAAAATTTTTTGGAGCTGGGGTTAGATTTGATATTTTTCTTTTGTTTGGGGTTATTAATAAAAATTTCGGTGGGGGCCATCTAAAATATAAAAAATAAAAATAAGGATGGAGATCCATCGACAAACTAAAAAAAATGTGCTCCAATAATAATATATTTTTTTTGTAACTAGAAATAACATTATACTAATTAGGTCATGTTAGTATAGACAAAAAAAAATATATATATAAATTAAAATTATGAAAACTGATAAGATTAAGTAAAACTTTTCAACGTTCGATAATCATTATAAAAGTAATTTACTTGTGCAATATCAAACACGGCTTGTGGTAGTTTATGCAAGTTTTTCTTGTCAAAATTCTGTAATTTTTTTTATCAATAAAAACTAGATAAAAAATGACAAAAAAAAAATATAGTGCATTTTTATCTACTTCATAGAAACATGTATCTTCTGTACAACTAACCTGACTAATCCTTTCGTTTCACAATGTATCAATTTGAGTCTTTAATATGTAATTCATAGTCCACTTAAACGAAAGAAAGAAAAGACAAGAGTTGGTATCCTTGACAATATTTTTTCAAATCAAGCTTAATTTTTTTTAAAATTTTTCTAGCTTCATATACATGTTGTTGGCCTTGTGATTAACCGAGTATTAGATTTTATGTACTTTGAATGTTATTTGATGTTTCAACAAAAACCGTTAAATATAAAACATTATAAAATTTAAAATAAAATTTAATCAACTTTACATGTGTATGTAAGAGTGAGGCTATCGTACTATGCATAGCACGGATGGGTTCATGCTACGGCTCAAAATTTGAGTTTTCAAAATCCTAACGGTCCATCCAAACCGTTCAACATGATTATAAAATAAATATGTACTTGCAAACCAAATTTTACATTTTTTCGAACTTTTTTACTATTTTTTTAGATAGGTAGAAAAACACTGTTTTTGGATGGTCCAGAATTTTCAGATCAAGTGATTTTCTACCTATCTAAAAAAATAGTAAAAAAATTTGAAAAAATGTAAAATTTGATTTGCAAGTACATATTCATTTTATAATCATGTTGAACAGTTTGGATGGACCGCAAGGATTTTGAAAACTCAAATTTTAAGCCGTAGCACGGACCCAACCGTGCTATGCATAGTACCATAGCCTCACTTTGTATGAAATTATAATATAGATCACATTCTAAAAATCAGATTTAACATTAAAAGAATTACCTTTATTATTATTATAAAAAAGACCAATTTTTTGTGTGTATAACATAAAAGAACTAAAATTTCACTCATACCATCATTTCTTTACAAATTTTAAAATTTATCACGAACGCTAGTAAAATCAGCGGAACAGAGCATGGTCCGACCATCGAAAAAGTTAGCAGGCTAATAACGAGGGAATGAACTCTGCTGTTATTCCAATAGAAAAGCAGAGTTTTGCTTTTTTGATCCCAACCATTCAAAATTTTTCATCTGCGTATCTCGATAAATAATTTTTTTTTCATGCACAAATCTCAATGAATTTGATGGTTGGGATCGGAAAAGTAGAACTCTAATAACAGCAAAGTCGTATCCAATAATGAGACATGCTGTCAAAATGGAGAATCACATACACTGTTATTTCAAATCTATCCCTTTATTTTTATTTTTGAATGCACAAATTTCTAAAACTCTTACTTTTTATGCACAAATCTCAAAACAGATGAAGTGGTGGATTTAGAATAATAGAATCATGTGATTCTCAAAGAATCGCAACAAAAATACAAAAACGTCCAAGATTTTTTGAAAATTTAAAAAATGCCCAAACCACCAGGAATTATGGTGGTCCAACTTTTTTTTTTTTTTTAAAAAATTATAAAAATGAAAACACTAAACTAAATTCTCAAAATAATACGTTTTTCTATAACACACCTTAGATCTGAATATAAAAAATGCTAAACTAAATTTCAAAATAAAAACACTGCTAAATTTCAAAATGAAAACAGTAAACTAAATTTCAAAATGAAACACTAAAATGATTTTTTTTATTATTATAACATACCCTAGATCTGAATATCAAAAACGCTAAACTAAATTTCAAAATGAAAATATTTGAATTAAAAAAAATGAAAATATAACCAAAAAACTCTAGATCTTAGACTTCATACACTTACATGAACAATGTGTAGAAAAGAGTATGGTAAAGGACAAGAAAATAAAAAAATGGATCCAAAAAAACTTAATCGGAAACTTAAAACTCAAGTTTTGAGGCTCTTCCTTTTATTTTTTTGCAGTTCTGACTGCGCCATTTGATAATTGTTCAAAATCTATATCTTTTTCTCGCAAACTTTCCAAAAAGTGGTCATATACTGCAATCAGACACTCGAGCTCCGAGATACGCCAGTTTGAAGTTTCTTTGTCATTTTTCGTCTTCTTGATGAAGATATCGTTTCTCTTGCCTTATCTCTTGTCCTAGCCTCCTCTATTTACGAGAGATGTCTCAGATAGATACATGTATAACCTACATGTGTTTTATAAATGAGAGAAATGACTTACAAAAAATAGATAGAGATGTATTATAACATGAAGGCACGGATCGATGACATAGAAAGGTTTGTATTTTTTTATCACGCACAAATCATACAGTAAAACCGTGTACAAATATTGGAACATTTGTATACACTAGTCTAAAAGAAGGATGCTTTTCATTTTTTTAATTGCAATAATATAATGTTTCTGTTTTGTTCTGTCATTTAGTCAGGATGTTGTATTATTCATTAAAAAAATTAATTGATGAACAATTTTACTTATCAATTTTTCAAACAAACAAAAAAAATCAGGACGACCGGCAGGATTCATGGCGGTTTAGACATTTTTAAAATTTTCAAAATACCATGGATATTTTATATTTTTCTATTTAATTGAGGATATGAATAAAAAAATCGGCATTCCAACCGGCAAAAGTAATAGCTGATCCAATAATAAGAAAACTCTGAATATACGGCCGAGATTGTTTTTAGGCTTATTGAGCATGGGGCCCCTCCCAGCCGGGGATCCGTATCCTCTGCATTAACTCAAAAAGGAATCTTTTGAGTTAATGAATTTTAACCATCTGTTTTAAACGGAGCCAATCCGGCTAGTGTCTAAAACATAAGGGGAACTTTAATATTAGTGCAGATTTAGTTCGCACGAATCTTAAAACAAATTAGACAGTCGAGATTGATTAACTCAAAAGATTCTCTTTTGAGTTAATGCAGAGGATATGAATTCCCCAGGCGGCGAGGAGACCTTAAACTTAAACTTAAACCCTACCCTGAGCCCGTCTTCTACTCGTTCTTCCTCCTTTTCTTTCACCTTTGAATCGGTGGATCGGTGAATTTGAAGAATTAAACAGTCACAAACAAAAGTCGAAGGAAGAATCGGCATAAAATAATCGGATAGCAGAGGGCCTCCGTCTCTGTGAGTGACGTAAAATTCAATTCCACTTTTTGTGGTGCATAAGAGGAAACAATGGAACAGGAACAAATCATGGGAAAAAGGGAAGAAACACAAGTTCAGAAAGTAAAAAACAAGAGGAAGAGGTTGCAAAGTGATTCCGGTGATAATTCTGACAAGCGCGGGGTCTGTTATTTGAGCCGGGTTCCACCCCATATGAATCCCTCTCATATTCGCCAGCTCCTTTCTTCATTTGGAGAGATACAGAGGTTATATCTTGTTCCTGAAGGTAATAAATTGATTCCTATTAGTGAATTTCATCTTCATATGTTTTTTTTATACATCAAATTAGTGTGATTGATATTTTCGTATTAGTGTTAAAAAATGGAAAGTTGCAAGAAAAATAAATGATAAAATTGAGTAAACAGATGAAAAGTGAGCACATTACTAGGAAATGAAGAATAAAGTTATGAATTGTTGGCTGCATATGTGGTAATGTCTGGTGGGGCAATTGAGCAAGCCGTGAGGATTCATTTTTATTTTCTCAGAAACCAGGACTCTTGAGTAAATTTTATTTAAGAGGGAGGGACTGTTTATGCAATAAATTGATAATATGAAGGCATCTCTCCTCCGTCCTCCGCCCCACATTCGTCTCTGTATTTTTTTTTAACTCTTCAAGTTTCATATTCAGAATTTTACTTTTGTGCACCGCATGTAAAAACATCCTTGTTAAATTGTCTGAGAAGTTCAAGTATCCGGTCTTCCACAGTTATGTATTTAATTTTGCGGTTTTTGATTGTAAAATTGACAGGGCTGTGCGTTGCAATTGAATCTTTATCTGGGAAGTTGTTTGAATTACATTTTGGTTTATTTTTACAGGTCAATCGACTGATACAAATCATAAGCAAACTGCTGGCTTCCGAGGCAAACGGTTCTCTGAAGGGTAGTTTAACAACTCAAACAATTGCGCAAATTACTTTTCGCATACATTATAATACCTTCTGTAATTTCTGAAGTTCTTCGTTTTGTTTTGTAATTATATGTAGTTGGGTTGAATTCGCGAAGAGAAGTGTTGCAAAGAGGGTTGCTAAAGTGCTCAACAACGAACAGATAGGTATTGACTTGAATATATATCATTTGTTTGTGTAATATGTACTTGTTTTATTAATGCTAGTTATTTCTGCTCGGCATGCTATGAAAAACTAGGATGCATTTCTGCAATTCCTGGCAAATTTAACAAAAGCTACTAGAATTAGTCTTATGTAACCTAATTGAATTTAATAGATCTGATCTTATAATAAAACACAGATGCTATTTTAATCTTTGTTAGGTGGAAAAAAAAGGTCTCCTTTCTACTATGACATATGGAACATAAAGTACCTCAGCAAATTCAAATGGGATGACTTAATCAGCGAAATTGGTACGTATATCTTCCTCAAATCATGGATTGCAGTCTCATATTTTGGCTCTTGCCATCTTCTGTGTAGACTAGCTGTATCTTAATATCACTTGGACCTACAATTTTTGTGAACAAAGTTAATACTTATTTTACTCTGATTTTGGTTTGAGACTGTAAATTCCTGAATGAAAGCTCAATGTCAATCCAGACTGTATTTAGGCTTGTATTGTTTAAGGGAGTTTCAGATGCTCAACTGAGGTTTAGTAGGGTTAAAATTAGGCTCAATTGTAGGACCAGGATGACTGGTGTACTCTTGGTTTGGCACACTCTTTGTTTCATTGCTCAGCTGATTATTTTTAAAAATATTTTTGTCTATACATTTGCATATTACAAAATGCAGCCAGTAAGAACAGACTAAGACAACAGAAGCTCAACATGGAGATATCAGCTGCGAAAAGAGAGCGGGATTTCTACCTTTCAAAAATGGAGCAATCTCTTGCACAAAAGCATATTCAAGAACGTCGAAGAAAGGTTAGCATCCTACAATTTCTTTTTATTCCTCTTTCTTTGGAAGAAAAATGAAATCCAGATATATTACATCATTGATGTTAACTCGCTAAGCTTTTCGTAGTCTACCTATAATTCTATATTGGGACTTGTGCAGGCCACTGAATTTGGATTTTTGTCATCATATTGTGTATCCCTGTACAATGTGCTAGTATTGTAGTTTGTAGTCTGGTGTAGTATAATTGTTGGACTCTTGTTTGTGAAATTATTCTATGTTTGTGACACATTGTCTGATTGCCAGTGACCTGGGTAATGTATAAAATTGGTTAAAAAGCATGTCAGCTATCAAACAAAGACAGAAAGCCTGCTTTTTAGTATCCTCTAGAAAAATGTTTAACTTGCTGTGTACCCCTATATGATATTTAAACCTTTGGAACCACCAAAGCAACCAGTAGTTTTTTAGTATTCTGTTACATAAATTCAATGATGCTATTATCATTCTGGACTGTTGTTGGGATTTTATTTTGCAAATGCCTAAAATTATTAGAGAAGTTCTACAAAGACCTGATTATCTGTAAAATCCCCCTACTTTGTTATTGACAAATTTGAACCTACTACCTCAGGGTACGTTTAACACTTATTTTTCCACATAAGTATGACCGGTTCTATTAATGTTTTTGTTAGCGGAATGTTTCCTTCTTTCCCAATAAATGGCAGGAAGCACCTCCCGTCTTAGTGTTTGTGAAATTTGAAAAGAGGGCATGCAAACATACTTCCCTCAACTTTTCATTTGTGACAAATACCCCTGAACTTCTCGATTTGTGATAGTCAGCCCTTTATCAAAGTTTACCTTTTACTATTTATACCCTTTGACTTTTGTTATTTTTGTTAAACTTGTGCTTTCACCTTCATGTTCTTTATTTCAAATAAGAATTACAAATATTTAATCAAAATAATCTCTTTTGTAATTAGGAATTTTTTTTTGGGTTCTTTTTAAAAGTTTAGGGATAATTTACTACATGGAAAATTTCTATAGAGGAAATAAGTATGTAATTTTTGTTCACTATTTTAATTAATAATATGTGAAGTATTATTTAATTATCTCCATATTTGAGATAATAAAATTCTAAGAAGATTTAAGGGTCTTTTTAGGCATTTTTTTCATCAAATAGTTTATGGTTGTGGTCCAAACTTAGTTAATGGTTTATGGCTTATGGTTTCCATCAAATAGTTTATGATTTGTCACATTGATTCTGAAATTTGTGGGTTTTTTTTTGTCAAAACCAGAATTTTAGGTTACTATTTGTCACCAGCTGAAAGTTCTGTGGTTGGGGTGGAATTACCTCAAATAAATTTATGCGCCCTGCTGTTTTTTCAACTTTAACAATTTAAGCAATTGTGAGAAAATAAAACAGCTTACGTCTAACTTTTGCCAGGTCAGTTATTTCATTACGCGTAGTGGTCTTGATGTGTTATTCCAAAATATGAGTAGCCTTGTTTAAATTAGGGCCACTCTCATATTATTTCAACCCGGATTTCCTTTGATAGTTCAGCATATTTTGTGCTAAAAATGGCAATATTTAAAAATTGAGTTCAACTGTCTCAAAGGTTTGCTTCTTTTGCTTACAATTGTGATAAATTGATAATTGATCCTTTTTTTCATCCTTGGAATTGTTAATGAATTCTTGAGTGTTCCTGGCACAATAAAGTAAGATTGCAGTATTTGTGTCATTTAAATGGTCACATGTGTGAGTATGGTTCAAGTTCTTTTGCATTAATACACATATCTATGTTATGGCAGAAACAGAAGACTGAAGGAGAGGAAGGTAACAGCAAAGCAGTCCCACCAAAGGTTTCACGGATAGTTACTCAAAATGTGCCGCTACGAAATGGTGCTTCTGGAAATGAACCTAACCTTCCTGAAGGTTTTGTAGCAGAGGTATGTATGAACTTCCATAAGAAAGATGCATTTGAGAGGATTCTGTAAATACAATCTGTAGTCCTTCTTTTGTATGGTACCAGAGTGGTGGTACCAGTTGACATTGTAATGGTTTTCTTTGAATGGAAAATTGGTGGGAATCCCCATTTACAACAACAACCAAAGCCTTTAGGCACAAGGAAGTTGGGAATAGCTTGAAACATGAGGTTTGTTTGTTGCAGTTTGCAATTTAAATCAATTCATTTGTTTAAGATAGTTGGAGATGGGGAGCAGGCAGAGAGTTGTTATTTGTAATAGGCTCTAAAAGTAACTGTCCATCTTGGAGTGTAACTTTGGTGTCTTTAACCACTGGGTGATGTGTTTTCTTTGAGCACTTTGGAGTTTGGATTAATTATTTCTAATCTCGTGAAATTTGCTTATTGATTGCAGGTAGCTGGTCTTTTTTAATGATGCCTTATGATGCAGTGAAATACAGTTTAAATTAAAACAATCATGTGAGAACTTGTCCTTTATATTGTTTAATTTTTTTAGTATAGCAAACTCATATTTTTTTAATATCATGGTAATGGATCTAATAGTCTCAAATTCTCAATACATTATTTTCGTTTGGTAACTTGCATGCACTAATTGGAAAGCCATTATTTTTACACTGCTGTTTTTGGTTCCTAACTAATTAACTATGTTATCTCTCCTGCAATTACAGAATGATTGTTGCGGTTTGTTTTAGCATATTTCAAACTTTCCTTGTATCCTGAAATTTTAAACCTTCAACACTAATATTTCTGGTTGACAAGTCATATTGAACTAGCGTTGAAACAATTGAAAAAATGATGATTTTTTTTAGAATGAAGCAACACATGTTTGGATGCACGTGGTGTCGAACGTCTGAAAAAAAATAGGTGTTGTCATATATTTAAAAGAGAGGGCACAAGATATGGTTCCTTAACGAAGTAACTCGGAAGTATCTTGTAATAAGTGTCATTCGGAAGTATTTTGTTAGTGTTATTGGGAATAAAATGAATAAATTTAAAGAACTAAAATCAATTATGTGTAAATTTTTTGTAAAAGAATTTCTACTTGTGTAAATATTTTTGTGTATAATTCGTACACATGATATAGCACTATTGTTGGACACACGGATGGGCATAAGAAGACTCCCCAGTAATTAAATAGTAATTGATGCCTTCAATATTTAATTATTTATCCCTGTTGTTGTTCTTAGTTTGGTTTGGTAAGTTGGGGCTCGATATCGGAAACAAATTAAGTCTGAAAACATTCTAAAAGTGAACCCTTACCTAGAAATTAACGAAAGGAAATAAAAGTAAAAGGCCCGTGGGGACTTTTTGACATTCGTATAATGACGCGCATGAAGGTGCATGTACTTTAAAATTTTAAATCGTATACTTGAAGACAATAACATGAATTTGAAATAAAAGGATGCGATTGATTGATGATGAAAATTCGAGGTGGACAAAACAAGGCTCCCTAATCTGGATTAATTAGTCTTATTTTATTTCTATGATCCAAACGCATTATAATTATAATAGAGTGTGATACGTCTTATCTTGGGGAGAGTAGGCCGTATGTGGTGAAGCATCTGGATTGGACTCGTCCTGCTGCGGGATGACAGGTCGAGATGTGAGCGAGTTGAGAACTCGGATCGTTTTGAGAGATTCTGACTCTGACTTATGTGATGTCTCTCTGAGTGTAAAATTGCGACCCCCGTTCAATAGGTTTTTTTGTCTTATATAGGCTACCTCATAACCGCTATCTCGTGCGGTTATGAGAGATGGAACGGTTATTTTGACCACGTTTGGTGGTCATCCCGCATTAAGGCGGTGGAAGCCCATTTCGGGCCAGGCCTGTCTTTTTGGACCTTTTGTTGAGCCTTTTTTTATCCCCAAATCCTTATTCAAGGATCTCGGGCTTTGAACCTTTTCATCTTGGCTCCGGGCTGACTCCGAGAAGGAGATCCGATTCCCAGACTTTCATTGACCCAAAGCTATATTTTAAGGGCCTTGGAAATATGATCCTATCAGAGTGTGTTTGGATCATTATTCATGCAAACAAATTATATAAATCGAGCAAAGCGAACGACTCTTTCAGTAATCAGTACAAATATACGATAGAGATTCGGTGTGATAAAAGCCATATTTATCTCTTTATATGAACGTAGCTACTCGCAAATACTAAGTTGTGTTTATAACGGATTCGGTGTGACTCGCAATATTCTGTTAATTATTAGATTGGGATACAAAATGCAATTTCCAGAAGCATGTCAGTGGCTGGTTGGTACTTGGTACCAGCTCTTATCCACTCAGGTCAGGTTACGCAAAGCGCCATGTCTATGAGTTATGACAGCCGTGCTTTCAATTTAGATTAGATTAATTATTAGATGGTTCGAATGGAGCAGATAAAATATTGGATCTTATCCACATGACGAAAACAACAGACACATCTAATTCTTATGTCAGTGGGAACCATAATTAAACTTGCCTTTGAATTTGTAATTTTATTGTAGGCCTCAAGGCCCTCAACCGTACAACATGCTTTGACATTTCTTATAATAAGTTAATAACACCAACACAGTCACCAACCGCCAAACCAACACGCATGCTCCAATGTTGTTCTTTTTTACTTCTGCCGGCCTTTGCATCCTTCTTCTTTTTTGGTCAAAAAACAAAAATCTTTATCCGTCCTTGCGCTCTTCCAATTTCAGCAAATATTTCTTTTCCCTTCTGTCCACTATTTATTTTTTTTGAGAAAATTTTAAAATCTCACCCTTGTCTCAACTCTTTAGGACTCGGATTGGAGAAAGAAGAATGGGTTCAATTGACCCTTTTTTTAAAAAAAAAATTATGTATAATTTTCTATATAATATAATAAAATGCCATGATATTGTAAATTTGACTATCATTTTTTTGCAGAATTTTTTTATATGATTGGCCCCGTATGTATTTGACCTTCATAATTCAAAAATTTGGATCCATTCCTACTTTAGAACAAACATAACCGATTTTTTTTTATTAATACCTCAATTAAATAAAAATTAACAAAATGCCCTCAGTTTTTTTTTTTTTTGAAAACTTCTCCAACCGCCCCACAGTGGGGCGGTTCTAGTGTAATGCAAATGAACCGGTCCAGACCTGGCCAGGCCACGATTCTGCACGGTCCACGGTTCCCACAGGTCCACGAGTCTACACGGTTTGGGTCCGACGGGTACGACTTGAAATGGTTGACCCAAATTCGTGCTAGGACCATGGTTCGGTCCAGTTCTAGTCCGTACAGGTCCATGGTTTTTTTAAAAGAAAAAATCCAAAAAAATCAGCAATTTTGACCACGGTCCGGTACGGTTTTGCTCCGGTTTAGCACGGTTTAGGCATGGTTTAGGCACGATTTAGCATGATTTAGCACGGTTTAGCACGGTCTAGCATGGTTTAGCACGGTTTTGACCACGAGTTATCACGGGTTTAGTTCGATTTATCATGGTTTAGGCACGGTCAGATTCGGGTTTAGTCCAGTCCGGTCCACGGGTTTAGAATTGCCCGGGTTAGTCTGGGTATAATGGAAAAAACACACCAGAAACCATGCTAAGACCCTCTTTATCCTCGGTCCAGGCCGGTCTGGGTTTTCACCACGATTCGAGTTGGTACGGGTCGGTTCCATGGGTGGTTTGATCCAGTCCTGAACCGGCCGGTTTTTTTTCAAAATACTAGGCGGTTCTCTTCTGAAGTGGACCGCCTCACTGTGGGGCGGTTATCTTTTTTTTTTTTGAAAAATGTTAAAATGAAAACAATAAACTAAATTGTTGATAAAACACTAAACTAAATGTCACCGAACTAACATAAAAATACTAAACTAAATTTCAAAATTAATACATTTACTTGAATACATTCTAACTAAAAAAAAAAAATACAACAAATAACACTAGATTTGATATTTTATACACTTAAATGAACAATGCCTGAGAAAAAGTATCACATATTATATCACACTAGTTACATGAATAACATTCTAACTAAAAAAAATCCTAGATCTGAGACTTTATACATTTACATGAACAATATTTAAGAAAAGGTATGGTAAAAGACAAACAAATCGAAAATCGAAATGAAAAACTTAATTGAAAAAAAATCCAACTCAAGTTTTGAGGCTCTTCCCTTAGTTTTTTGCAATTCTAAATTTTGGAAAATGGCATAGCTGTTACCGACGTATGCATCTTCTTGCAAGCTTTCCAAAAAGTCATTTGCTGAAATCGGACACTCGAGTGCCGTTTTATGGCCATTTGAAGTTTCGTCGTCATTTTTCGCATTTTCAGTGAAGATATCGTCTCTCTTACTTTATTCATTGTCCTAGCCTCGCATGTTTATAAGAGATGTTTTAGATAAATACATGTATAACCTACAAGTGCTTTAGGAATGAGAGAAATAATTAACTCACAAAAAATAGATAGAGATACATTATAACAGAAAGACACGAATCGATGATGTGCGGAAATTTATATTTCTTTTATCAAACCGTGTATAATTGTTGGAGCATTCATATACATCTATCTGAAAGTAGGATGTTCTTCATTTTTTTAATTGAACTAATACAATATTTATGTTTTGTTCTGTCATTTAGTCATGGTTTTATATTATCAATTTGATATTAATCATTAAAAAAATAATTAATGAACAATTTCACTACTCAATTGCTCCTCAATTTTAGTAAAAAAAAAAACAGAGAACCGCCTCATTGTGGGGGCGGTCATCTATGGAAGTGGACCGCCCACAGTGGGACTGTCAGTTATTTTTCGAAATTTTCCAAATCAGAAGATATATTTGCTAATTTTTTTTCAGGGTATTAATAAAAAAATCGGCAAGCATAATCAATTTGCAAAATATGTAATTGCTGCTTGGAATTCTGCACAAAAATGCTTATGAATTAGTATAAACATCCGAATTTACTAATCTTAATTAATATCAGACAATTGAAGTATAAATCCGATCTTGCAGCTATTAATATATATTTAGACTTCCATTGTCAAGTAATTGTGTAGGATTAGATTTAAACTGTCACACTTCAAACTAAGAATTTCGGATTAAGGCGTGATCAGTCCTTGCCTCGTGTTTATTAATCATTAAACACGCAAGGCTAAATAAATACAAATAGTAAAACAAATGCGGAAGCGTGGATAATATCACTATAGCATCAATCATACATCCATAGATAAACATATACATACAATGTCCATACAATTCACATCAAAATAAAATAGAACACAATCTAAGGAAGGGGGATACATGAACTATCGAGTCCGATGTACGAATAAAAAACATCGGAACTCGTAAACCTAACAAAAGCCCTAAAAACATAAAATCCAAAGGCATGGTCCTCAGGGACAGCTCCTGGCAACACCTGCTACAGATCGTCAGTCTCTGTACCTATAAACCCACGAAACAACGTGTGGGGTGAGCGACTAGCCGTCCAGTATGTGACCCATAATTATTCCTTTATAAATCCTCTATAGTCAAAGCACTTTTAATTGTAAACTATGTAAAATTTATAAAGGTACTTTTAAATGCACATGCTTTAATATATATATATATAGAGTAGAACTAGGGTGCTCCTAAGCTCACCAAGCTCTTCGTGAGCACGACTCTAAAATCTATAGAATTGACTTCAAACGACATTTTCAAACCGTTAGATGTTCAATCTATATTAAAATGTACTTGGAGACCAAATTTTACATTTTTTGAAAGTTTTTTACTATTTATTAAGATGGTTTGAAAATCGCTGTTTTTATTAAAATTCTGCACCATTGGAAAACAGCGATTTTCAAACCATCTTAATAAATAGTAAAAAAATTCCAAAAAATGTAAAATTTGGTCTCCAAGTACATTTTAATATAGATTGAACATCTAACGGTTTGGAAATGTCGTTTGAAGTCAATTCGATAGATTTTAGAGTCGCGCTCACGGAAAGGCTTGGTGAGCTTAGGAGCACCCTAGTTCTACTCTATATATATATATAACCTATCATATTATCTATTAAAGAAAAATACATATAATAAATGCCATGATGTGATTACTCTTATGCCAACATGCAAAAGATTCCCGAAATAAAACCTCAAGGAGAGTATTATTTTAATAATCAAGTCGGAGTCCAGTACATGAGTACTGTGTATAGAAATTTATATATCAATAGTACGGATAGAAAATCACCTGTGCCATACAATTCGAATTGAAAGGTCTAACACGATATAATCCAACTACTGCGATCAGGGTGCAATGATACCCGTTATCTTGTGGGGCACCATTACCCTGATTGGGTACTACGTAAGTTTGGCCAGGTGCCGTTGATTCCAGATCGGAAATAAAGCGGCTACACCGGTAAGTCATACTTTGAAATTCATTATCATTTTATTACTTGTTTCATTTGAATTGTAACTAATATGTTCATTAAGGATTATGCACTTGGCACAGGGTAGAGACTGGAGAGAGCACTTCACTGAGTATTATCATCAAGCGGATTATATATAATTTGCCAATACGTTTCATAACTAATGATTTATATAACTTAATAAATTAATACATCAAGCTGAGTATTATCATTAGTATGTATATATAATTTAATAAATCAATTTAAAAACATAGAGTACATTTTTTGTGGTTTAGGGTTGTAAACGGTTAGATACAGATTAAATAATTTAGTAGTGGGACTAACGCTCAACTTCGGTCCGGATTATATGTTTTGCTGCACTATCTCCGAAGCAAATTTTGTTGCTATATTCAACTCAATGTTTAATTTCTCAATAGATTTTATGTAGTATTTTGCAAAGGTTTAAATAACGTTTATCGCGTCGTAGCGGAGCAGCTAAAAAAATGACGCTATTGTCATATTGCACCGCACGCTATAGCGCTATAGAACGCTATAACGGGCTATAGCACCAATAGCGCCATAGCTTTTATGGTCCAAAAACACTATAACGAGCTATTTGAAATTTTAAATCCAATGGAGTAAAAAGAGGCATCACTACAAGTTGTACAAACAATGGAATAGAAATGCAAAGAACTATTCTCACCTTTAATTTCGTTGTTTTTTCTTCTCTTCTCCATTTCTATCTTCATCAACACCTCCATTTTAGTCCTTTTTTATTTTCTAAATTAGTTTTCTTAATTTTCTTTTTTGAACTGTGGAAGTTTAGTTTAATTATGATTATGATTAATTTAAATATCATAATTAAAATAATATATATAATAGACATATCGTATCTTGAATTTTTAAAAATCACCGTATCATTATATCTGTATCGTATCCGATACGATACCCGCACTCATATTCATACAATATAACTTTTACCACTATTCAATCCGTATCCGATCTGTTTTCACCCTAGACGCACTCACATGACACTTTCATTATTAATTTATTACTATAGTAAACAAAATTCAGTATTGGTGATATATATAATTAGAGGGGGAAATTGGTAAAACTTGAGGACGAGACAATAATGGGACATAATATACTTTTTCTACTGTTATCCAGTTGACCACTGCTGCCACGTCACCAAAAGCAAAAACCTAGTGCTGCATGATAACGATTCTCTCCTACTAGCAAGATTTTCCAAAACCAAATCTAACACGCAATGACTAACTACATGCTAAATTTGGCGTCCTATATGTTGTTGTTATTATTATTATTAAAGTGAAACATGGCATGCTGAATTATTTAGCGGACAGAATATTTTTAGAATTTTTGCAAAAATAGTTGTATAATTTAAATTTTTATTGGGCCGGATATTATAAATAAAGGGCATCTAAATTTTATGTACATCATGTCTTATTGTATACCAAAATAATAGTCAATAAATTTTAAAAAATAGAACATTTATTTCCAACAATAATTTAAATTGAGTATCATTTTATAGAAAAAAAAAATTAAATCGCTATCTTTGATCTTCACAATTAAATTTTTAGTGCAAACTATTTTTTATGTATGAACAAATTAAACTAAAGAAAAAAAAACTCACTTGATTTTCTAATTCTAAATTTTAATCACCAAATATTATTTAGGGGCATTTGCTTCGGTGGACATAAGGACCTATTTGTAAAATGAACATATTTTCATTTTCAAAGTTCAAACAATCGATCTGACCGTTCAACATTATCTCCATATTAAAATATACTTGGAGGTCAAATTTTACATTTTTTTGAATTTTTTTACTATTTATTAAGTATTTTACAAAAACTAGTCAAATTCAGACCATTGAATTTGTAAAATACTTAATAAATAGTAAAAAAATTCAAAAAAAATGTAAAATTTGACCTCCAAGTACATTTTAATATGGAGATAATGTTGAACGGTCGGATCGACTGTTTGAACTTTGAAAATGAAAATATGTTCATTTTACAAATAAGTCCTTATGTCCACCGAAGCATCCCTCTTATTTAAGACATAATATATGAAAATTTGAAATCATGTCAGAATATGTTGAGTGAAATTGTATTGTTTCTAGAATAAAGAAGTTGGTAAAATAAATCAACCCATCCAGAAAGTTTAAAAAAGTAAAGAGAGATCCCTATCTATATATCTTGGACGGAAAAGATTAGCATCAAAACAAGAGACCATTTTTGACCTCACTACTCTACTCTACAAGCTGTCAAATGCACATATATATATATATTAATATATATATAAAGATTTAAAGCACAGAAAGCCAGAGCCTCATGGATTCCACATCACTAGAAATCTCCTCCGATTTAGTCTTCTCCGTACCCTCTTGTCAAGATAAAGAGCACCAGGGGCAGGAAGAATGCGGGTTCGAGTCAGAAACCGATGCCTACTACTCTTCTTCATCTTCAGATGATGACAATGAGAGCATGGCAGATTCAGATTCCTTTTTTAATATCGAGGCCTTGAATCAGGAGGAAGACGACCAAGAAGCTGGTTATAGTTATACCACAGGAGATGTTGGAGTTATGAAGGACATAGACGAGGTTGACACGGCGACGTATCGAGGTGCGAAGATGAAGAAAGAGAAGGAAACTGCTGAAGACAAAAATGGTGTGAAGGATGAAATATCAGAGCGTGTTAGAAAGCGAGAAGAGGACAAAGCATTTTGGGAGGCCTGTCTTGCTTCAGGTTATTAATTAAGAGCGCGCATTTCAATTGTTTTCAATTCTTTTCTTTCCGTTCATTGAATTTGGACGAGTTCTGCGCAAGTTCATAATTAATTTTAGATGAACAGGTTAATTTACATTTGCCTTGAGTTGTATTCGTGATGTTAAATATATTACCCAGTTCATTAAACTGGTATTGATGTTCTAATTAATTAATTGGTTTTCTGGGCAGTTTTGAGCTAGTTAAGCAACGAACGAGTTGCTAATTAATTATTAGGTCTAACTTTTTTTATTGGGACGAGTTTAGTCGAGGAGATGAATGGAGAGGAGGAGAAGATAAAACCGGATTTTCTATTAATAGCAAATAAAAAATAAATAAAAATTAAAAATCAGAAAAAAAATTTCAATATCTCATATCATAAACAAAAGGCCAAAAACTATGGCATCCGTGTGGGACGCTATGATTTATGACATTCGACCAGCAGCAAAAAGAGGTACATGCCATAGTCTATGAAGTTCACCTTGGATGCCATAAACGGTCCGGATCCCCTAAAGTAACTCAATTTTTGGGTTTTGGATCGGAACCGTCCAAATCAAATTCGTCGCTCGAGATCACCTCGAGATTCAAATCTGTCTCTCGAGATACATGCACTCCTCTTTAGTTGGATGGTTACGGATTCGAATCGGACAGTTCCAATTCAAAACCCAATTTTTGGATTACTTCACTGGATCTGAATTCATAGTTTATGGAGTCCGGCCACTTCATAAACTGGACTTCATATATAGTCTATGGTGTCCATTTTTCTTTTTCTTTTTGCTACTGGTCTGACGTTATAAACTACAGCGTCCGTTCAGAATATTTAATTTTTTAATTTCCTTTTAATTAAAAATTTGAAGATAAAAGAGAGCATGATGCACATTAATCGTACTTCCGAATTTATTTCAGGAGATAAATAGAGAAAACATTAAAGAGATTTACTCTATTATTTCTTCATCAGTTTCTCCTCATTTTTTCTATTCATTTTCCTTTTTTTTTTAAATATTTGCTCTCTAAAAAAATCTCAAACGTTATTGCATTGAAATATGTTATTTATGAATGAAAGAAAAAACTCTAGCTAAGATTTAAAATTTTTTATACATGATATATCATAAATTAAAATATATCCTATAGCTAAGATTTAAACATGAGAATTGTTGTAACCTTTTTTTATATTAATTTTTTTTTTCTCAGTTAACTTTATTAATAGATGAAAAAAAAATAGTTTTCATTATATAGATATTTTTTATTTAGAAAAAACAAATTCGATTCAAATTAAAATAGTTAAGTTTTTTGGATTTTTTTCGAAAAACCAACTCCATTGTACCATTGGTACGGTGGATGATGGTAGTGTGTACTTCCACGATTTTTTTTATTTACAAAAAGACAAACTGTTTCAAATGAAAACAATTTACCACACCGAAAGCCAATGGGGTTTTTGTCCAAAGTCCTTTGGACAAAGGCATATCCAAAGCTATCCCAAATTAAAATTCACACGAACGGTTTGGATTCAAAGAGTCATTTAAATTTATTAAGTTTTAAATTATTTGCACGAATCTTAATGCATAACGGAGGGTTTAAGTTCAGCTTTGGATGAGGTTTTATTCAATGCTCTTTGGACAAAATCCAATACCTCAAAAGTCACACTACATGAATGGTGCTGTAGGAGAAAATTTCTAGCGAATTTGGACAATATAATTATTCGAAACATATAATTACTAAATTCAACAAAATTTCGTACCATACATATCACGGACCCTCCATGCCCTGTGGTTCTCCGGTATTAATTTCAACAACTCCGGATGATTAATTGCCCTTCTAAGAAAATTTAACTCCATATAAATCATAAATTAAATCCTACAAATATACTACATTTACTATACCATATTTTACTAAACTCTAAAAATTAAACCATATTTTACTAAATTTTTGGTCTACAATCACGCTTAATTACAAACTAATAATATACTACATTTACACTAATTAAAATAAATAGTCCACCTAGTGTTGTAAAAACGGTCTAAACAACTAAGTAATCGTTTGTTTAGTCGTATGCGGTAATCAAACCGTCATGAGCAGATCTGTCAGAGGGTTGTTTATGGATGAAACCAACTATTCGGCCGATTTGTCCGATTAATCGTATATTTTCTGTATAAGCGACCCGATTAATTGTCTGTTTCCCTTAATTGTCTGTTTCCCGTTTATACGACCAATTAGTCGGTCATTTTTTTTTTTATTTTTTGCATTTATGCATTATATATACTATATTTTGTCTTGTTTGTTTGAACCTTTTTGAAATGGTAATTTCATGAAACTTCATTAATCAACAAGAAACAAAGTTACAATAAATTTATTTGATAATTTTAATTAGTTAAATTAATCTTTTTTAATAAATTATGATTATATGTTCATAATTTTAATAAAAATACAAAATTATCAGTAAAATTCCAATCAGTCAAATGCATACCAATTAATTACTATCATATCCAGTCCATGAGCGCATATTATTTATTTACAACACTAGATCCATCCCACACCTATGGTACGATGGAACTCCGGGTCGATTTTTGTGTGGCAAGGTACGGGAAACGGGTCAAATAGATTATCCACCGTGACATTAATACGGTGAAAAAACAATCTCACATTAATACTATTGGTACGATGAAATTGGTTTGGACTATCCACCGTACCATTGATATCCAAAAAAACCTTCCCTTCAGTTCTCTTTTCATTTGAATGGTTTTCTTCTAAATAAAAAATCCATTAATATATAAATATGACGATCAGAGATGTCATTCAATTTTCTTATTTAATAGATGTTATCTTTGATAAAAAAATAATTTTCTACCATCAACACCGCTTGGACGCGTGCTACTCATCTATAATTTCTATAATTTGTTCTTTCCCTCCAATGCATTTCTTTTGTCTATCTTGATATTTTTTAAATCTTTGACAATAATATCCTTGAATTAAAAAGTTCAATAACAGTACGCCGGCATTCTAAATAGATGCATTCATACTGAACTCGTGTATTCAGACAGTTCAAAATACTCAAAAAAAAATTGTAATTACAAACAACAGACTAAACGCAAGGTTTCTAACGCCTAATGAACTGTGAACGCATACGTCCACAATTTAATCTAAATGCATGCGTTAGGATGACTAAATTACTAAATTGAATGTTTTCCATGTCAAGTAGGGTTCATTTTTTTTTTTTTTGGAAACAAGCATAAGTAGGGTTCATTTAAAATTAACCAAGCATCCATATGCATGAAAATGCAATGTACCACACATAGTGATGCTTAACATGGGTTTCTTGGAAAATTTCAGAGTGAACTACACAGTCAATTAGATTACCTATTTCTAACTGCCATTAATGGCCAAAACATATACAGGGACACTGTAGAAACAAATAAATAACAGCACCTTCACTACCATTTGAAGATCACATAGTTGAAGCCTTCGCAAAACTCGAAAATCTAGAAGATTCATCTTTTAGAAGTGTCAATGGATTTCCTTGTTCAACCTATACAGTAATACAGATGCAGAAAAATTATTCTGATAGATAATATAGCATGGTAAATTTCAGCGGATGAGCACTCACAAGAATCACCTCAGAAAAGTTATTTCAATCATGTAAAGGAATTATTTTTAAGTTGGATAAAATACATTTTTTTTTTTGCCAAAACTATGCCTTCATCAAGAGAAAAAGAAAATGTATTATAGGGACAGACTGAGGCTTTGATGACACAAAAAAAGGAAAAAAAAAATATATGATGAAATTATTTAAGGCCTAGCCTTTTGATTTAGTGTTATAATCAATAGCAATACTTACCAGTGTGCCATGGTCAAGCACCAAAATACAGTCCATATTCAAAACAGTAGAAATACGGTGTGCTATTGTCAAAACTGTCAGGTCCTTGCATTCCTCAGAAATGGTGTTTTGCAAGAGCAGGGCTGTCTGAGTATCAACATTTGCAGTGCATTCGTCTAGGCATAGTATCTGTAATTAATATTCATTACAATGACCCATTGTGAATTTCCACTGTATAATTAAGAAAAATAACCTACATTCCAAAAATAAAATTGACACAAAAGTATCTAACAAAAAAAAGTTCGTATCCCATATAAAAATAAACATTAACCAAATAACATTACATTTTTTATTTCTAGAAAATAATATTGTATTTCATAACTCAACTAAATCTAAATTTATTCATTAAACAAATCAACACAATACTGAATCTGACAAAGTTCTTGAAATAAGAATATTTGCAATGTTAGAGCATCACCAGTATGCCTAAGTCTCAGATTAACTGGCAGTAACCCATAGTAAACTTGTTTTAGACTAGCAATCAAATTAAACAGGAATCACTTCAAACTGAGTAACAGATTATAAAATTTATAAAAAAACTTTAACCTTAGAAGATTTTATTATTGCCCGAGCAAGACAGAGAAGTTGTCTCTGGCCTACTGAGAAAGTGATGCCACTTCCTTTCACATAAATATCAAGTCCCCCTGCTGATTCCACTGCAGACTTCATGTGGCATTTCTCAAGAACTTCCCACATTTTTGTATTACTTGTCAAACCGAAAGGATCAAGGTTGTCTCTGTTATATCCACAAGGGATAAAAGTAAGTGATTGGTCATTAAAAGAGTTTTATTACTTGTACTACTTGTACAACTCAAGCATGCAGTACCAATCCTCAACAATATAAAAGGTAGGCCTAGATTTGGAATTTTAAAAGAGTTACTTTGGGAAATACTGCTGTATCTCAAAAATATGAAACATGTGAAAGAGGGAAAAGGTGCTCCAAACCTTAATAATTTGTATCTTTACTGTTATAGCCAGTATCAAAAATTGTTGGTATGTTAATCCTTGCCCTCAATATTACAAACCTTGAAAATTATTCAAAGCAATAGTTATGAAAATTACCTCAAAGAGCCTTCAAACAAGAATGGACTTTGCGGAACTACTGCAAAACGACTACGGAGATGCCTCACAGGAACTTCAGAAATATCGAGGCCGTCTACCAAAATTCGTCCACCAAAAACAGGGCTTAAGCGGAATAGTGCATTCAGCACACTTGATTTACCGGCTCCAGTTCTCCCCACAATTCCAACCTGATAAATGGATAGAATAATTGTTTCCGGCTATTTTTAAGGAAAAAAAAATATTACTTGAGAGATTATCATTACAAAGTATACTTTGTTTCTGGCAAATTGGAATGGTGGAATCTAAGTTCCTAAGTATTCCTAAGTTGGATCGATCTAAAGTGTCCTTGGTAGTGGCAAAATGCAAATCGAACTTCCCATTGTTTTATGATCAAAACTGCCTAACTATTCCTGAAGTTGCAACCCAATGATATTTAGGATCATATCAAATAATTTAGAATGCATCTTCCTATATGCATTTCATCCCTTGGATGATTTGTCCAATGTCTTGTAGAAAGTATTATAAAACAACAAAATTTAATGGATCCAGAAATTCATCCTTCGCAATTTAGTCCAAAGACAAACTTCCTATCCATATAGCAATCAGTCTTGTCATACTGAATAATTTTCATATTGATGGGAAAAGCATAAAAAATAGTACCTTCATGCCCCCCTTTATTCTGAATGACACATTGTTCAAAGCTGCCGGTAAGGTTGGCTTGTATCTAAGAGAGACACACTCAAATTCAATAATTCCTTCCTTTGGCCAACTTGGGTGTATAGTTACTGTTCCTTCAGTTCGCTCTCGAGGAACATCCATGTACTGCATCGGTAAAATAGTCTGTCTGTAAGTAAAAAAAGAAAAAAAAATGAAACAATGAGCTTCCTTTACTAAGTAGGTCTTTTACCTCAGCAATTCTTTCCACAGCAATCATTTCCTTCTCGGTTTCAGTGAAACTTGTCAGAAAGCTGCTCAACAATGATACAACAGGTGCTGCATAAGACAGCGCCAAGCCAACCTATCTCAGAAGAATTCATAATAAAAGTTAATAGACTATATTTTTCCTTTTCATTATAACTACAGGTACATTTAGGGTTTGCATATTCACAGAAAAAAACTGTTAATTTTTTATTCGTTTTATGCTTCACCAAAGTGACACTGATTCTTTTAATATAGCACTTGAACACCAAGTAAAAAAAATAAGAAGAAAACATTTCGAACTAAAATCAGTATACTATTTGCCTCTTTTTTTTCCACTTTTCTCCTCTTTTGATGATATTGAGAAGACTCAAAAGTCACATATCTATTGCCGAAATCATGAGGTCAATTTTTTTACCACTAGAAACAGTGGGTCACTTTCTCCGATTTAAAATGGTCCTCATATTGATACTGTACAAGTACATGACTATGGGCTTTAAAAATAAAAAACTTCACCAGTCCAGGTGTGCCAAAGCTAAATGGAAGACTTCCATTGGAGCCAAAAACCGCCATGATGGAGATGAATAAGATAATGAATGCTGCCAACAGCTAAAAAATCCTTCATTCAATATATGACATTTTACATTTGGCAAGAAATACATAAAATGTGTTTTCTTTTACATCAATTGTTTCTAATATTTTTATAAGAGTAAAGAATGTATAAACAATACGATCCTTGTAATATCAGAGTCAGGACTGTACTTGGAGGCGTAAAGAAAGCCACAAACTCGCTGTTAGCTCTGAATATGATGTTTGTTGGTATAATGAAACACTCCCTATGAACCGATTCATAAAAAGTTCCTGTAAAATTTGCTATAAGATAAGTAATCATATGAAAGTAAAATAAAAATGAAAGTTGTAAATGGAATGACCTCTTTCATAAATGCCCTTATAGTGGCCGAACCATCCGATGTTTCCGTGAAAGATGAGTAAATAGGCGAACGAGCGACACTGTCGAGTCTCCTTAATTCACGTGAGGTGGATCTATAATAGAACTGCAGCAATAATACTGTTCATCATTACAAGATAGAATTGTAAATTTTAAACAGTGCTGTGATGAGACGGAAATGCAAGTACCTGGAGCCTGTTGCAGATGTACCAAAATGGGATCAACACGATGAGGAAAGAAACCTGGAAGGAGTACGGTTGCAGCATTTCCATTCAAATTAGTTCAGTAAATCAGGTTGGAATTGACAACTTAATTGCACCTTTTGTAGAAAGCAAGTTGTGCAATTTAGGTTTACCTGAGCATAGGACAGAACAACTGCAGTGCCAACTAGGCTAAAGAAGTTTGCCAAGAGAATGTTGAGAATAAAAGGAAGAGAATCGTCAACCATGTATAAATCCGATGATAATCTGTAATTGCAAAAGTAATATGGAATGATAGAATATAATTCAGCTTTTGGTCAGTTTTAATTGGGGATGAAACAGGTGCGTAGAGGTTCCTGTAGCTATTAGACTGCTTTTGCCAATCTATTTAAATATTTTCTTTGATTTTGTGTTTTACTTGCTTACTTGGTATTCAATTGCATACATAAGTTCAGTCCGAATTGGATTAAGTGAAATGATTAAAGCTCAATTGCACTACAGGTTTCTGCCAAGTCTGGGGTATAGTTGACCTTTCATACTGCTCCCATACTATCCGAAATTGAAATGGTTGGTTTAATTACCTGTTAAGCACACGACCACTGGGATTGTTTTCAAAAAAGGAAACTGGTGCATTGATCAGATTCTGAAGAAGGCCAGCATGCACCTCAATTGCCGCACGGAGGCCTCCATAAGCAAAGGAAAAGGCCCTCACCAAGGTAAAAACAGAGTTTACTAGACCAAATAGGGAAAGGACAACCTACAGAAAGATTAAGTAAGATGAATTCAAAGTTCTTGTAGTATATACTAGGGACACGGGGTCATAGTGAGTTATGCATCTTTTCCTAAAAAATAAGGGTAGTATCTTTCTTGTACCCGAAAAAAGCAAAAAATATCCTGACCGCCCTCAAAACATGGGAAATACCCTCTACATATCCTAACTCCTCTTTAAAACTGACCAAATCAGCCCCCTACTAATTTTGAATTTGAAAAAATTGGAGCAGAGAATTATATGAGATTAACGATGCAGTAACAGGTCATATATGATATTTCCAATTTGCCAGTTTTTTCCTTGTACAAAGAAAATGAAAGAACAGAAGATTTCCGTCAACATCTACCAGTGTAATTTTTAAAATCTCAATCAAATGGAAATAAGACAAAAAATTACCAAATAAAGTCCTGTCTTTGCAGTCCCTGATGTGGTGTCGACCCAGTAAGATAGCCATAAATCATTTCCATTTCGAGAAGCTTGCATCAGAATAGCAGATACACAAATGATAATGACAATAGGGAAACCAGCAAACAATGCGTAGATTCTACAAAAAAATCCAGCCCAAGTTATAGAAAAGGATTAATATAATTGGATGATGTTACTATATCAGTAACTTTGGTCTGAGACCAATATGAATTAGCTAGCAAGGTACTGGTAGCACTCTGACCAAGGTACTGAACTGCCAGAGAAGGGCTGAACCAAAATAATTTCAAATCACAGAAATACACAAGACATATCTCCTGTACAAATTCAATCTATGTTGATCCATGATAACTAGATCTGAACCACAATATATATTTTTTTTATTTATTCGTAATAAAATATGGTTCGTTTTTGCTCAGGAGGATCCACGATGACTCAAGTGTTAGAACGGCTGCTCAACAATTAACATACGAGCTGATAAGGAGAAAACCGACCTTATCAATTTATCATAACCTAGAGTTATGTACTATAACCGATACAAAATTTGAATAAATTGGAACTGTCAAATGAGCTCACTTGTAAACACTAAACTCCACCTGGCCCTCTTTCCTCGACTCTTCTTCTACATTTTCTTGCAATTCTTGAGAAGTACTACCATAGTCACACTCAGGTAGATTAGAAGATTCTAATTCATCACTCTCTTTTTCCACCAAATTGGATGAGAAATTGTCTGATACATTCGATTTACATATTGATGAATGTTGAGAAGACAGAAAATCAGTTGAAGTTCCAGCCCACTTGACAGTTCCCTTCTCCATTAATACTATCATATCAGCAGCAGATATAGCCTTTGTAAAAGGGGAAGCAAGAAATTTGTGTGAGACCAGTGAAATGGACTTAACAAAGCCTGTTTGTTTTGTTGAACACAATATTTTTTTTTTTAATTTCCATTTAACTAAAAAGAAGATACTGAAATTATACCTGAAAATTATGAGTACATAACACCCTTGTTTTCTGATTCATTAGTGACCCCAAAAGAGTGTTGTTAAGGATCCATAATGCAACTTGAGAATCCACAGCACTTATTATGTCATCAAGCAGGTAAATATCAGAGTTGTGATAAACAGCCCTGCAATATTATACTTTGTTATAAGTCAAATAGCGAATCAATGTAATGATTGAAAACGAAAATGTTTAAGAAGACCAATCTTCCCATATGTTCATCCGACTTTTGGCCACTTGTTAATTAAAATATATCATTATCCCACCAAGGCAAAGGTCAATTATCAATTCTTTTTGTCCATTTATAATCCATATGACAAAACTGCATGTGCTCAAATCTGTCCAAAACTGAAAAATGAGGATTTTTTGTTTCAGCCCAAGCATTCAAATTCTTACTTCACATCTTTACCTTGCAAGTGCAAGCCGTGCTTTCTGTCCACCAGACAGGTTAACTCCTTTTTCTCGTATGAGAGACAAATCACCTCCAATCATATTTGACAAGTCAACATCAAGTGCACATGCCTGTAACACTTCTCTATACCTACACCATGCAACAAGGACAATCATTTCATCGATAAAGAAAGAAAGACAGAAAGAATGTTCACGATTATTCCTAGGCATTTATTATGCGCACCTTTCAGCATCAAGTGCTTCACCAAGTAAAATATTGTCGCGCAAGGTACCAGATAATATCCAAGGGACCTATATAATGCCCAATCACAGTATTATACTCCAACAACAGAACAACAACAAAGTAAATAAATAAATAAATAAATAAATAATAAAAATAATAATAATAATAATAATGATAATAATAATAATTATAATAATAATAATAATAATAATAATTGTAAAGCGAATAAATAAAAACAAAAAAACCTGAGGCACATATGAAATTGATCCACATGAACTTATATTCCCTTGAGTAACCCGCATTTCGCCTAGAATAGAATTTATCAATGACGATTTACCAGAACCGACCTGAAATAATTCACCGAATCAAACTTCTATGTTAGAAAAAAAGTAATTTATCTTTAATAAACTTGCTTATTCATTCCCATTCACAATTTCTACATTACTTGTAAACATAGCCAAAAAAGGATTCACCTCCCCAATAACAGCCACAAAAATGCCCTTCTCAAATCGCAGAGATATACCATTAAGAACTAAACATTGACTAGATGCTGAGGTGCTACTCCAGGTACAGGATACATCATAAAGGCCAATATCCGAGGTCCTATTGTTAGTGTCACTAAGTTCCCTTCCAATAAGGTTAGATTGTGGAGCTTTTGAGTGAAGATCTCCATTATTCTCAGGACAGGCCAAGTATTTGCTCAATCTTCGACTAGATATGATAGCCTGAACAAATCATACCATCATTAGATTGGTACAGCATATTCAAGGTTTCTGTCATGATAACCACACTAGTATATACATAGGCAAAAAATCATACATCTATCATGCCATTGATCACCCATGGAAAGGAGTTCAGCGGCGATATCAATGTATTAAATAGTGCAACGCAAGTAAAAACCTGGAAAAGTTACCAGAAAGCTACATCAGTTAAACCTTGATAAGAATTATATCAGCTGGTATAGTGAATAATAATATATTTTGTTTGGGGTTGACCAGAACTAGATGATTGAACTTTGAAGCTACTATATTAAAATCAAGGTTGAAAATCTATTGAATCAGTAACATACAAAAATATGGGTAACTCAAATTCCAGCTTTTACCGTAGCAGCATCCAGTGAATGGCCCGTTGCTGCGAACAAAGAAAATGTGAAGAGTGAGAAAAGTGTCGGCGTAGTGGCCCAGAAGTACACACACCATGCGTCCAAGTACTTTCGAGTCTGTCCAATTATGATTCTTCGTTAGTTCAAAGTTAAATATTTTATTTTCCAGTTGATCAATAACGAAATACAGAAGAAGGTGCGTCTTTCATACTTACAGAGAGATGCTTCACTTCCATTTTTCTCCTCTCAACTATTCGCTTCATAAAGAGCTCTTCCCAGCTGTACATCTTCACTGTTCTAATGTGAGCTAAAAGCTCTCCAGCGCTTCTAATTCTACAATTATCAAAATAGTAACATAATGTATAAACAGAATTAAAATGACTTGATATGAAATAAAATATTGTTAAAGAACTACAAAATGAGCAATTATGGTAGAAGATTCTGTGATATGAAAAGGCACTTTATCAAGGAAATAAGCCTTGTAGTAAAACAGCAATAACCAATAATTAATCATTTGCATTGAATCTGATAAATGGAGAGCTCTAGCTCACCTCTCATCTTTTTGTTTCATCATGCATTCAGTGGCACGTGCAATTAGTGTGGAGATCCATTTATTTACTGCAGATAATAATCCAGTGCTTAAATATATCCACAAAGAAAATCTGCAATATATAGAACTTAAATAAATTCGGTAAGAAAATTCAACAAATGTAATTAACCTAACCAGGTATCAGCAAAATTGTTATTGCAATCCCAGAAACAAATGCGTAACTGACTTGCGTGTAGAGGAGATATAGTGCCACTCCTATCTGCAATGGCAAGCTAAAAGTAAAGTTTGCAAGTCAATATAGAAAATAGATTGCATTCGGGGCACCATGTGAATATTAAAACAGATATGCTTTCAAGAACAGATCTTAGTTTATCCTTGTTGATTTTATCCGTTGGATAAATTTTAATCATAAATTATTAAAGCATAATTTCTTTTTGAAAAAGAGTAGTAAAATTGAGGCACTATGACCCATGGACATCATGCTAAGGGCAAGATGGCACAAATCAAATGCTAGCTCTGAGGTAGATTTTGTCAATTTAAATTATATCATACAACTTAAGATCACTTGAACTCAACTTTTGATGACAAACTAACAAAAAGCACAGCAATATATCAAAAGGATTAGGTAATTCTTGGACTTTAACATGATTAGCAGGTAAAAAGATGGTGTCCAAGTTAATAGAAAGCCCATACCTCCAAAGATCATGGAGGCTGTTACACAAGTTTATAGTTCGATCAACATCAACAGACATAAAAGTTTGAATTTCCCCTTCAGAGAACTTGGATTGCTCAGCTAAATTGATTGATAGGCACTACATTTGCCAAAAAAAAAAAAAAAAATTCATTTTTCAATTATGAAAATTGTTATTATTGGACAACAACATGAAGTCATGGATGGATAATTCACCGCACACTAGATACCTAGTGTTATCATCCTAGGGCTTTATATCACAGAAACTACTAACAATGGTCCATATTATATATCTTAGGTATAAACTATAGTTGCAATTTGGGTGTTCCTTGGAAATAATGTGTGAAAACAAAACTAAAAGGAGGCAGTACCTTGCGATAAACTATTGTCATAACACTAGCCCTAAGCATCAGCTTTAGTTTTGCCAATCTAAACGAGTACTGAGTGTCAAGAAACGACCTAATAGAAAGCAGAGAAAGATATTACCTACTTTGATTGAAGGAAAGTGTTCAATGAAAAATTAGAAGCAAAAAACAAATTTCTGAGAATATTTACTTGAAAACAGAAGTAACACCCAACATAATAGCAAGAACATATCCATCCACGTTACCAGAACCTGTGGTGAAGATGAACTTTAATTCATTAAAAAACATAATTAGCCTTTTTCTAGTTATACACACAAGAAAATGGTTCAAAAATGAATTGTATTGATTTCTTTGTTCTCTTTAGGCCTATATAGGCGTTACATTTTTCATTCAAGTCCCTAAACTATTCCATAATTCATATCTTACCAAAAGGACCCTATAGTTCTATATAATGCATAAACATACATAAATCTCAACATACACCAATCTCTCAAACATGCATAACATTGAATGAAATAAGGACAGCTAAGTGTTAAGAGTCAATAGTCATCCAAAGTTATACATTGCTTCAAAAAGAAAACAATGAAAAACCCTAAAACCAGCAATTCAAAATTCCATCCAGCAAAATCTTTCGAAGCATTTTTGTGTCCATGTAATCAAATTCTATGCAATATGTTGGGAGTTAAGTTTAAAAAGGATAATTAAATAAAAGAGAAATTATGAAATAGATTAGGAACATGTAAGATGTGTACGTCTTTAGGGGTGAATTAATGAAATTATAGCCAAACCCTTCCCTACCGTCGCCGCACCATTCGCTTAAGGAAAAAAAAACGCACGTACTACAGAGCCGTCGCCAAAACCCTAACTCCTAAAACTAAAGTGAGTGTGTGTGCGTGGGGAGGGGGACTCTTTCCCACAACCGCCGTGGTGCGGTGAGTGTGGGAAGGAGAGTCACGGTTGTGATAGACAGAGTGGCCTAGGCCTTGTCAGAGGAGGAAGAGAGGCACAACTGTAGTGGGTCGTGGAGAGGAAGAACACGTTGGTGGGGCAGTAAGGAGATATAGGTGGGACATTGCGACTTGTGCTGCCGTGTGACTAATTTAGGTTGAGAGGATGGATAAGCTCTTTAGAAAGTTAGATGAGGACGATGTAAAGGTGTTGTTGAATCTAGTTGTAGGCAGAGGCTTCGGCGTCAGGAACACAGCAGCAGCCATCGGGGATGCGATTGGCCTTAGCGGCATCGAACTCGAGCCATAGTGAGATTCACAAATGCTGCAACTATGGTAAAACTATGGTGAGGTGGGCCATTTGGTCTAGCGAATGAGGATGGCCTAACGGCCGTGGACGTGGCCATGGTGGTCGACGAAGAGGCAGAGGTGCCTCATTTGGAGGGTACAAGGCCAACTTGACAGTGACTGAAGAAGAGGATGAAACTCACTCGGCCTACTCAACGGAGGAACAGGAGGTCCTGGAGTTATGAAGGAGGATGTTAGTGATGATAGGATGAGACTAGTTAGTGATGATAGGATGAGACTAGTTAGTGATGATAGGCAAGAATGTCACACCTTCTTCATCCAAGGTAACATTACCATTTATGCCCACTCAGACACAGGTACTCATGCACATGCACTTGCATCCATATCTACCACAACAGCATCAGAATGGATAGTAGATTCTGGTGCATCTCGACATGTCACGGGAGCTCACCATGACTTTCTCACTTACACTCACTTAGCAGCTCTAGAAAGCATTCACACTGCCAATGATACTGCACAGCCTGTTGTAGGCAAGGGTCCTGTTAAGTGTACCAAGTCCATGACACTTTCTAATATGTTACATGCTCCTTCCTTTCCTATAAACATGTTATCCACCATTATTCTTCAACTCAAATGTATTCAATCATTTGATATTCCTAAGATGATATTTCAAGAGAAGGGAACAGACCAGAAACTTGGGACAAAGAGGAGATAGACACAACACTGACATCTATGGTGGATATAGTAGAGGCATAAAGGAAAGGGGACCATGTAGGAGTGTAAAGGATGAACTACTATTACATAATCAACGCATGGGGCATTCTTTTTTAGTTTATTGAGTCTTTTGTATATGTCTATGTATGAGGAAGATGACAAACATAAACTTGTGTGTGATACATGTGAATTTGACAAGCATACCAGTTCTTATGTGAATTCTGGTGGTAGTAGGGCCCTTGCGCTTTTGATTGATACATTCGGATGTATGGTGCCTTGCTCCACAACTTCTATTAATGGCTATAGATTTTTTGTGACTTCCATTGATTGTTATACTCGTGTTACTTTGTTGTCCTTGATAAAAAATAAGAATGATGTGCTTACTAGTTCCAAGGATTTCTATAAGACAGTTCAGACTCAGTATGGTGTAGTGGTGAAGGTACTGAGGTCACATAATGGGACAAAATATACAAACAAAGTCCTAGAGGAGTATTTGTCAGCTCATAGGATACATCATCAGACCACATGCCCTTACACACTAGCGCATAATGGTATGGCGGAGAGAAAGAATAGACATTTACCGAAGGTAACTTGATGCATGATGATCTCCATGAATGTTCCGAAACATTGTGGGGACAAGCAGTCTTGACAGAGACACAAGCTGAGAAAGAATAGACATCCACAGACACTGACATGCTGGAATGTAGGCCTGTAGTCACTCCTATTGATCAAAGGCACAAGTATGGATCGTGGAGAGCTAGTTGATCGGGAGAGATATCAGATGTTAGTAGGCCGACTAATTTACCTGAGTCACGCTCGTTTTGATATCTCGTTTGCAGTGAGCGTGGTGAGTCGCTACATACATGACCCAAGAAAAGGCTACATAGATGCAGTTTATCAAATCCTGAGATACTTGAAGGGTACTCCAAGAAAGGGGTTTGTTGTTCAGGAACAATGGCCACCTCGGCATTGAGGCTTACAATGATTCTAATTGGGCGAGCTGCGTCGATGACAAGAGGTCCACCTTAGGATATTACGTCTTTGTGGGATGTAACTTGGTCTCCTTAAAGAGCTAGAAGCAACCGGTGGTAGCATGGTCTACAGTTGAAGATGAATACAAGGCAATGGTCTTGGGAGTCTTCGAATTGTTGTGGTTGAAGGCTCTTCTGGTGGAGTTAAAAGTGGACCAAGGTGCTCACATGAAACTCTTGTGTGATAACAGATCGGCAATCGCCAACAACCCCACGCAACATGATAGAACCAAACACATTGAGATTGATAATTTTTTTATCAAGGAGAAGCTAGATAGTAGACTATTGAAACTAAGTTATGTTCCGACTTAGGATCAAGTGGCAGATTGCCTCACGAAGAGTCTTTACTCTTTAGGTCTTTCTAGATTATGTGACAAGATGGATTCAGTGGATATCTTTCGCCTATCTTAAGGAGAGTGTTGAGAGTTAAGTTTAAAAGGGCAATTATGTAAAAGGAAAACTATGAAATAGATTAGGGACCTATATGTAAGATGTGTACTCCATGCAAGCCTTCGGATAAATTAATGAATTTTTTTTCCTCCAAAATTCAACTCAATATGACACTCAAAAATAAAACATTGATTAAAATATCATAACATGAGATAATGATTTCTACCAAACTTATCTGACAACCAAATAAAGGTCAGTATGTACAAACTTACCTTGCTGAAGACATTTAATAAACTTGTTCAAGATCATTGGCCCAACAAAACCAACAGAATCATTCACCACCTACGC
Source organism: Carex kokanica (assembly GCA_025461125.1). Lineage (NCBI taxonomy): Eukaryota > Viridiplantae > Streptophyta > Magnoliopsida > Poales > Cyperaceae > Carex > Carex kokanica. The sequence continues at coordinate 447,855 of JAJGRX010000831.1, read as the reverse complement.
ATACCAGAGTTATAATTATCACACAGTCACAAAAGAAATTCAAGGAAGAATGTTAAAAATTGATAATATTCTACATAAAATTACATGAAGCTTCCCAAGTGTGTAGCAAGGAAAAAGAGAGACAGATACCTTTAAAAGACCAAGGCGCAAATAAGGCCATCCAAATGAGTAATACATTACTCGAAACAAGGAGGAATCAGAGGACCGAGCATTGTATTCAACTCTCCAATAATTTTGAAGTTTATCATAACACGATGCGGGCTTGAGCTCAATTGGTAATTGAATCAGATTTTGGAAATCAAGTTGTTTAGTCACCCCAATATTCACTATTGGGTTTACAAAAGTGAATGTCAGAAGGCTCAAAACATTCCAGAAATTTACATTCTGCAGAAAATTCAACCAAAGAGAAGCATAAGATTTTGATGACAAAAACAGCAAAATTAATAATGTAAAGCCTGGAAAATGGTTTTTGATAATACCTCGTCAGTCTCGGTGTTACTCTGGATAAGAGGATCTTCAATAGAACTAGAATGACAAGAGTTTCAGAGTACAATAAATCAAATGTTGTTACGTATGCTGAAATTACCAAAATTTTCCAGAGTGGTTCAATTTTCCATGAACCAGTCAAAACATTGTCACTAGTTGTTGCAGTCAAGTTTGAATAAAAAATCTACTCTTCTCATATATGAGAAAAAACTTGTTGACAGACCAGCTTATGCCTTAGTTTCTGTCCAAATTTAAACCAGCTTCAAGTTATTGACCAGGATGGACCAAAACTATTCTCCAAAGTTTAGTACTGTCTCGGTTGTTGCCAATATGATACTTTAAAGGAATAATCTTTCATACTAGTGGCTGAACCAGCTGAGAGATAGTCTAGTAGGGGAAGCATACCTTACGGCATTAATTCTAGTCCTTGCCCTGACCGCAAACATAAAAAAGGCAAACATTATTCCAGCTGTCAGAGAAGAAACCTCCATAGCACATGTCATGACCTGTCCAAAAACATCTATGTTAATATGTATATTTCGAGGCAGACTATGGAATCGTGCTCAGTCTTTCTGATACATTTCATATAAATAAAGACATTTCCATAATAAATGTAGAGGTAATTCTGCCTGCAATGTCAAGGCACTCTTTTTACAAGATGAATCCTATGTCCTAACAAATCCGCTCATAAGGGAAGTCATAAACCAAAACTTACTAATAATTAGTTGAGAGATTAAGTATTCAAATCTGAATAGCTGGAAATAAATAATAAGCACATCTGATGTGTTAACTCTTAGGACGTTTGGTTCTAAAGACAAATTGAGCAAGTAAAGAGAATTTTTATTGGGATGCATAAACTCTGTGGTAATGATTGATTCCATAGAGAATTATATTAACATTGACTCGTCTTCCTCCCTTTCCCTCCCATACCCCGCCCCAATAGCCTTGCCCTTTCTCTGTCTTCTCGTCCCCCCCCCCCCTCAAAAGACTTAAAATATCCTCTCTCTCTCTCTCTCTCTCTCTCTAACAAAAAAATGCAAATTAGTCTTTGCACATATTTTTATTTACAAAATAGTACACTAAAGTTTTGACTTTCATTTTCATTTTCTAATATTAAGTAAAAGAAACGGAAAGAAAAAACATAAAAAAAATAACATTGTACCTCTAGAGATGAAAACTTGTACTGAAAATGAGGAATCTCCAACAGAATCTTTAAGATCCACCAAAAGCTCAAGATGGAATTGGAAAATATGTTGAGCCAACTCTTGTGGAATGAGACAAGCATGGCAACAAGCTGTAAGAAGGAATTTACAGATGTTTGTAAGTTCATCTTATGATTAACAAGAAGCATGGTATCTAAGATTACAAGAAACTTGTGGAACTAAATTTATCCTCTTTATTTCCACCAGATACCTTTTACCCGGTATCTTCCATATTACCTCCAGAATTTAATGATATAGCCTTCATTATTCTTACAGTCGTACCTAGTACCAATCTTTTTTTGCGAAAGGAAATTAATAGTTCCAGGACAAACTCTTTCTGTAGAATTTGATGGGAACAAAAACGATTAACACTGCCTACACAAACTATTACTCTGTGTTATTCTAAAAGAGGAAAAATAACCAAATTGTCACAATTCTGAGTCTCTATTGCAATTACACTAGAGAAGACTACGAAGGATAGGGCACAAATAATATTCCCTCTTGGTAATTTGTACTAATGCGTATATCTCATTTTGCTTATTCCCAACAAACACAGCAAAGAAGTACAGGATTCGACCTGAAAAACTTACCCATACAAAAAGCTGTGAGCACATGAAAAGAAATTCGTGATCTCTGACAATAAGCCCCATTGATCTCTTCCTTGCAAGCATAATGGTCTCAGTGAAGGAGAGACAAGCACCAAAAGCTGGCAATAAGTATAAAAACACAACTTCCACCAGACCCTTTCGAGCACCCTACAGAACAACAAAAAGGAAATCAAAGACACTAATTAGGAAAAAAAAAAAGCCAATTTACTACCACATGAAATTTTGATGACTGGATAAAAGGAAATTTTGTTTGAAGCAGACAACAAAAACAAGTATATTTAGCATAACAATAATTGAGCACACGTTGCCAAGAATAATTGGATATATAATTTGAGTATACAGCATTTATACTGTTATTTTTTTTCCCTGAAAATACATTCCAACAGTGAACAGAAGCTGATACTATGCAGTATCATGCAGTCAGGTCCAATGCAGGTTGAATGGTACATAATGTCTGGTTCACATCATGCTATGTGACAATTGTTTTTGGGTTTGACAAAAGTCGCAATGCCTTCAATTTCTATTAAGAGAAACCAAAATTACAAAAAGAATACAAATAAAAGAGCTATCCACTGGCACCATAGTGGTACCAGTCCCAACTACCCAAGTAACCAAATAAATCTATCATAAAAATAAAAGGTACCACCTGGGTACCATTCTACCCTAACCAATCAAATGACACTAGTTCAACCTATAACAAATATGACCCTGTAACAATAAAACCTCAACAAAGCACCTACACTGAGTCATAGAACATGATTAATGAAATAAAAGAGGATATATCAGCCCCTAGAATGTCAAGCACTAAGATGTTCCAGAGATCCTCTTCCTATGTCTCAGGTGTCACCACGGCGGCCAGGGATTCTTTGTTCACCGGTGGACCCTAATGATAATTCAATCTTTCATACATGGTAACTATCTAATCTGTACTAAACTTAGTATAAGATGACGAGACATCTCTCTTATGTTTCAGCTTTTTTTGCTAGGTGACAACTGTCGGCACATGCTAAGCTAAAGGGTGTCCTCTAACATATCTAGCAAGAGGTTGGTTGATATGTCAACAGCATAAGTTGCAACTATGTTTGCTTGCTTCCAATCAGCAGCGTAATATGATCTTTCTTTCTTCAGAAAAGCCACGACGCACTACATATTTTCATACCCACTGTAGAACTAGTTCAATCAATACCCACGTATTTAAAAAAAAAAAAAAACAGCCAATCTTTTACTCCACCAAGACTTTAACCTGTGTCCTCAATTTGTAAATATGTTCTGATCAGTGATACCAATTAGACAAGTTCTTGGATAAATTATGTAATATTTTCTTTTTTGAAGGTTAACTATGTAATATTTTCATGCTAATTTAATTCATATTTAATGAGAAAACACAAACAGGTCACGTCCGAGAGTGACCCATCCATTATAGCACCCAGTAGATTTTATAATTTCAAAACTACTTCAGTTTTGTCTTATTAGTACAAAAAAAATCTATATTTGAAGTAAAGCTGCAGGATGTTTCTGAGAAATTTGTCAAAAGATTCACTACTGCACATATATTGAAAATACCCCTACATTATCAGTAAATGCAAAATCTCATTTGTAATTTTTTTTTTTAAAAAAACTTTTTAAAATTTAAATTATGCTTGTATCATGAGCCAGCAGCATTAGAATAAAATTATTAAGAACAATGAAATAACTAACCATGATTATAATAATATGTCATCTTTTTTAAGTAACATAGCAACTCATATGAAAACTAGATTTAGACATCCATTGTCTATACTTACTGTTAATATCACACAAATCTCTATACAAAAAAATTAATCTTTTAATAAATTTAATATTTTAATTATTTTCATAACTAATCATGTAAATGGAATATAGAAATACAAATGGTGCTAAATGTTAAGCTAAGGGACTTTTATGAAAATACTGAGAACATGCAGTCTTTTTTTGCATAGTTCTCTAAGTAATTTTTCATCAGGAACACGTGACCAAGCTGCTCCTTCGGCACGCTCTAGGAGACCACTAAAAAAGTAAAAATACAACAAAAACGACAGGGTATCTTTCTAAACACTACCGAGACAAAAGCAAGGATTTCGCGTCTTATAATCTCTTAATTAAAAAAATTGTAACGGAATTGAAGCATTAAACAAGATAATAGCGGTGTTATAATAAACTTCGAAAATTAATTAAGCATAGTGAATAAATACCTGATGTCTTCTAAAATTATGCTTGGTGATGAAAATCACAAGAATTACAGCAATCGTTATCATATTTGCTCCCAGACCCAACACTGTGCTTCATAAGTTTAAGGATAGCAATGTCAAAAGGCTTCAAGTTCTTTAGAAATATAAGCAACTTTTCTGGTGCAAAAAGAGAACCAAAAGAAGAAAAAAAAAAAAAAAAAAAGTTGCTGCCATCTACTGCGGTTCTTGTTCCCAGGGGCGGACCCAGGTATATCCAGGTGGGGCAGCTGCCCCCCCTGGATTTTGAGTTTTAGTGGAGATTTATCGGTTCTGACTGACTCTGCCCCTCCGGAATTTTTTTTGTCCCCCTCTGGACATTTAATTTGTAATTCGGGTTAAATTTAGGGTTAAAATTAAAATAAATTTGTTGAATTTTGATTGATAATTAGAATTATAAATCAAAACATCAGAAATTACAAGTCAAAGCATTGGAAAATATAAGTTAAAGTATTGTTTTTATCGAGTACCCAATTGGTTAATGGATTTAAACCCGATTAGATATTTAAACCCGATTCAATATTTTTTTTGCCCCCCTTGACGAAAATACTGGATCCGCCACTGCTTGTTCCCCCAAACTTTTTTTACTTTTACATTGGAGAATTTTATGATCCGTACCAAAACCAAAATAAACGAGATAAATCCACTTATTCCGAAAAGGATATAGGTCAGAGAACCAAGGCGAAAACCGCTTCCCATCCCAAACCTGCCAAGGTGACGCGTATAATTAAGCGAGAAAAAAGATTGAAGAATTTAAAGTAAGAATTGTTACTAATTTCACGATTTTCGAACACATTACTTGGGAAATGAAGATTACATCCATGGAGGCAGACGACTTGTAGAGGAAAAGAGCGCGACCGAGCGAGAAAGACTGAGAGAGTCGTTGTTTCCCGAAGCGAAAAAGCAAAGTTCTCTACTTTAAATCTTTAATCAGCGTGCAAAGGCCTTTTCGGCTTTTCCAATTTGAAATCCCCTCTGGAATGTTTTGCCTAAAATACTTGTACAATGACATCTGTCAGAATGGAATAGAAACCATATTCAAATTCATTAGTTAATTAGATACTAAAGATTTCTAATTTTTCTTTTAGGGTAAGACCCGTAGGCAAATTCATTAATAAAAAGAGTGCTACATACTTGAGTCTCTATTACATTCATTGCTTGTAGAAATTAAAACTACTAGATCAATTAAAACGAAGGAAAAAAAAAAAAAGTAGACAGTTTTTTGGGGATTCATATCCTTGCATTAACTCAAAAGAGAATCTTTTGAGTTAATAAATCTCGACTGTCCAATCTGTTTCAAAATTCGTACAAACTAGATCTATACTAATATTAAAGAACTCCTATATTATAGACACAAGCCGGATTAACTCTGTTTAAAATCAGACGGTTAAAATTACTTCTATCAGGTAGCTGCTTACACCTACTTTCCTATTATCTATTGCTGCTACTTCCTATGTTTCCTATTCTAAGCATTTTTCGAAGAGTGTGAACCGTGAAACCTAGTCAACAATTCATTGTCTACGGATTTTTCATCAAAAAAAAAAAAAAGTCAACAATTCATTAACTCAAAAGATTCCCTTTTGAGTTAATGCAGAGCATACGGATCCGTTTTTTGGGCCTCCGGCCGCGCGAAACAGTACTATGCATAAATCTCAACAATACCTTGTGCTGCTTTCAAGGAATTTATTATTTATCGCTATCAGCGGAGTTAGAGCGCCAAAACAGATCGGCTTGGCAGTTAGCCCATTATTTTTTTTTTCAAATAATATAGGTGAAAAATTGAAGTATATGTTTGAGTTTACTGGATTCAGAGGAGGACAAAACATTTCTAGAGAGGAGCAAAAACGAATTGAACTTATTTTTTCCACTAAAATCTAAAATCCAAAGAGAGTTGCTCTCTTGGACTTTATTGGGTCCACCCCTGACACTATGAGAAATTTTTTTATAAACCGTAATTAAAAGTTTGTTTTTTACGAAACCAATATGATTACTTTTTTTTTACAAAAATTATAAGAACCGAAATGTCATTTCGGTCCAAAGTTTTTTTTTTATTCTGAACCAAAATATCATATGAGCCGTCTTAGAAAATCTAAAAAGGGGACCGGACCGAAATGGCTTTTCGGTCTAGAATAAAAAAATAATTTCGGTTCTTATGATTTTTGTAAAAAAAAAAGAAGTAATCATGTTGGTTTCGTAAAAATATTTTTTTTAATCATGGTTTATAAAAAAAAATTCACACTATGATATATGTTGAATTATATTTATCATCTTATAAATTCACGTTTTCGAATTACAAAATGAATAATTTATCTCAGTTGCCTTATGTAGGTACTTTTTTTTAAGGTACGATATATAGATGATAAGTGATTACTCTGAAATTTTTATTAATATACAAAAAATAACAAATTTCACAATCTACATTTATTCTCAACAAAATTTCAAATCTACACAATCAGCAGAATTATTTTTCATAAATTCATTGAATTTCCGCAAAATTATTATGTGGTAATGGAAAATATATTTCTGCAAAATTATCCTGCGGAAATTCCATTTCCACACAATTATTCTGCAAAAATTTTCCATACCAACCAATGTGACTTGCCTCAATACAATGATCCGAGAATAATCCCGGAGCGGAGACTGATTAAAAAAGAAAGGATACAACACAACCGCATACCGAATGGAAATAGACCGAATGCAAGGTTGGAGACTCGGACATCAGGCTCATCGTGAGATCATTGATAGGAATGCAGCAGGTATAATGAATGATTTAATTAATTATTTACATATACTAATTGTATTTATTTCTAGAACAATTTATCATTTATTTATATATATGCTTTAATTGTAATGTAGAGGAAACAACAAGACAAGCAGAAATAATAACATCTTCCTCAAGAGGAGTAGCAAGATAATCTTCTTCGAACAGACGCTAACGTTGATGTTTTTTAATCTTTATGTTGTTTTAATTTGACAATTAAATTTTATGCTTAGGAATTTGTCATGACAATTAATCTTCATATTGTTCTAATTTTAATTTGTGGTGACAATTAATTTTTTTATGTTGTTGTTCCAATTTTAATTTATGACATATACTATTAGTGGTTTAGTTAATGTATTATTTGCTGGAAAAATTTGATCATGATTTGAAATTCAATCTTTAATATTGTCTTACTTCCCATTTTACAAACATATTCAACTATTCAAACAATTAACAAATAAAACTTCAAATAACTAATCAAACAATTAAAATATCTTAAAAAAAATCCACAGAAAAATCTCATTTCTGCAGAATAATTTTACTGAAATAGAATTTCCGCAGAATAATTTTGCGAAAATTCAACGAATTTATGCAAAATAATTTTGCGGATTGTATAGATTTGGAATTATGTTGAAAACGGATGTAGATTGTGAAATTTGTTATTTTTTGTATATTAATAAAAATTTCGGGTGATTACTTATCAAGTACCAACAAATATATTGAAAATAACAAAAAATAAAATTATGACTATACTTCTAATTTTATCACTTGAAGTTAGTTTTAAATATATTTGATGATTCAAATATAGTTTACAACTTGTTGTCTTTTTTTAATATATTTTTTATTTTTCGATTGTATATAAATATAACTAAAGTATTACATTTAAGTTAAACCAAACAAACAATTTCTTTAAGTATATTAACATCTGCGTTTTGCAATCCATTTTAATTATTGTAAAAGTAAACTTTTAAAAGGATCGAAAAAAAAGTAGATTCGAAGCAAATTTTAATTATTTACCACATATCAAATTATCAAGAGAATTGCTAAGACACATCTTGGCCGCAATAAAATTGTGTATCCTCAAATTACAGACTTTGTTAAATTATTTTTGAACAAATTTTAATTATTTATCACATGCACGTCAAATTATTTAGATCAATTATGGCCGTATGCACGTCCAAATTTATCTTATTCGGACACATCAAACTTAATTAAAATCATTTAATTTGAAATAATATTTTAAATATGTCTAAAACAGTCCACTAAATTTCATCCTCTCTCTACACTAATGAAGATATATATAATTCACAATTACAATCCTTAAGATAAATAAAAAATATTGTCAGGTGGGAGCGATCGCCTAATGCTCGTTCAAGCATCCGCAAAAAATTGATGTGTATTGTAGATTTAGTGCGGAAAAAGTAAATCATGTACAAATTTAAATTCATACTTGATTCATCTTTTCCGACGCATTAAAAATTTGTAGTAGTATTCATATTTTTTTTCATCAATAAAAAGCAAGGTTCTAAATAGTGTTTATAGCGTCGTAGCGGGAAGGCTAAAAAAAAAGCTATAGCGAATAGCGTCGCTATAGCGGAAGCTATTCCAAATAGCGTTTTTTTTTTTACATTTCGTATATTCAATATTTGTACTAAATATCAACATTATCTAAAGTCTCATAGAACAATAAATAACACCAAATTAATTAAGATATTATAATATTCATATTGAACCTGTACAAAGTCCAAATTGCGGTTCAAAATATCCATAGTAATATCATAAACTATCAATTTTTCCTATTAAAAATATCTTAAGCATCATGATTCATGACATAATCTATTTTTTTTCTATTCAAATTTTAATTTTGGTTTGGACTTTTTTTCTATTCAAATTTCAATTTCTATTCCCAATTTCAAATTGATTTATCTGTAGCAAGTAGCAACAAATTCAATTTTGGTTTGAGATTTTTTTTATCTTTATTTAAAACCCATATAAATTGCTTAAAAAAAAAAACCCATAATGTATAGCGCAAATAGCGGACCGCTATAGCGGCTGTAGTGCAAATAACGCATTTTGATGTCATAGCGTAGCGTTTGGAGTCCAAAAACGCTATAGCGCGCTATTTAGAACACGGATAAAAAGTTAAAAACTGTCAACTATGAGCGATACAATCTAAAAAGATTAACCCCATATAAATTTAAGTTTATATATTATTTATTCTTTTCGATACATCACAATTATGCACTGAATTATTAAATTTTGTAATAACATTCCAACCGTTCAAACTTTTCAATGCGCGAATCTCAACGAAGTAAATATTTTGTACGTATATCTCAACAACGATCAATGGTTTGGATCGGAATAACATGTTTTTGTTATTCTTCGGGAATAGCAGCAGAATTATTTCCACAACATACCGGGGCAGTTGCAATTAACGAACGTGCGCCCTTTTCCATTGAGCAACCAAATGAAAGGTATTTGTTATCTATTATTTATGTTTTAAACTTGTCAACTTTCAGTCTTCTTCATCGTCTATCCTAGTAAAATGACGAGGTAGTTCCTTCTTTATTATGTTATTTTGTTTGTTTGATTTTCTTTAATTTATTTCAAAAATAAAATGGCCATTATACTTTCTTACGATCACAGTCATCATACATAAACAAATATACTTTATTCAAAAGATTTTTCAATAATTAAACATAATTAGTTTTTGGTCTAATAACAAACAGACAAAGACACATGTCATTTAATGTGAAAAGTCTTTAAGTTTGAAACTCAGATGAGAAAAATTCTTTGTTGTAATAACAATTATGAAATTTGTCTATGACACGGAGTAGAGGAGCACTCAGGCAAGATGAACACGGCTAACTGGGACATAGTCTGCAAACTGAAGGAGTATGGTGGTCTTGGAGTCGTGGATTTAGTGGCTTTTAACAAGACATTACTCATGAAGTGGTGTTGGTACTAGCAAAAGCTGGAACAAAGAATGTGAAAACCAATTTTCTAAGGAACAAGGCTCAACAACAATCTCGTTCCAATTTCTCCACTATTCACCGGTGCATTGCAGACAGGCCAACAATTTTGGGAAGGGGCAGTTACACACATCTATGGCCAAGGAGATCACATATCACTATGGAACCACAACTGGGGGCACGAAATCCTTAAACACCACCTGCCTTCACTTTTCACACATGCCATCCATACAGACACGACCTTGAAGGAGGCCAGGCAGGGAACAATCACGCTTCTTTTTCAACAGGTCCTCACGATAGAGGCACACGATGAGCTTCTTTCACTAAGAGTTTACCTGGCAGGGGTGGAGACAATCACAAATCAAGGCCAAGATGACATTCAATGGAATCGGACAGAAACAGGGGTCTTCACGGTTAGAAGTGCATACCGGGCCATTAAAAATGGTCCATACATATCGATGAATGCTCACCACTTATGGAAGCTAAGGGTACCACCCAGAGTAAAAGTCTTTGGTTGGCTACTGGTTAACTGCAAGCTATTCACTATCGACAACTTGAGGAAATGGGGATGGCCGATCACCAACATGTGTCTTATGTGCCGTCGCGAGGCAGAATCAGCCAGGCATATGGTGGCCGAATGCTCGTTTGCAAAGGAGATGTACCAACGCATGGATATCTATCCGCAAACGAGGTTGCAACCAATTGAGGTACTTATGCAAGTGGCAATCAACAAACAGGCAAAAGGAACTCTGCTGATTGCAATGTTTGTCATATAGAAGAAGAGATGTGCACGGACCTTCAGAGATTTTGCGAAAACACCGACGGACCCGTTAGAGGAAGTGGCGCAACTCAGATAGAGCCATGCTCAACAGCCGGGAGAAGATTGACTATCTAATAAATAAATTTTCTTTTTATTAGGTTACTTTAACTTGCTTCTATATTTTTAGGGTTTTCCTTTTTTCCTATGCTCTTTTACTTTGACGCTTTATTTCAATTTTTTAGCTCAATTGTTCTTGAGCAACTTGTTTTTTATTTCACATGCAGCTACAACTCTTTTGTAACCGAATTATCAAAAAAATATGGACGAGACCCTTATTTTTCCTTTAAAAAAATTTATGAAATTTGGAGGTTTAATTTTCATCTTTCTTTCAAAAAAAAGTTGATGTCAATGGAAAGCTCCGATCATGTTACATTTTGTATTTTCTCAGAGGCATTAATAAAAAATAAAAATATATATATACTTATATTTACTATACTTTTAAAAGAAATCGCAATAACAATTTTGTAATAAAAATTATGTAAGCGTCATCGTCAGTTTTTTTATATTCCATAAAAGAAATTGTTGTCAAAAGAATTTAGAACAATCATTTCACTTGTGTCGATCATGCCATTCAGATTGTGAATTGATTGTGTGTACTGACTAATTTTTTTAATTATTATTTGAAGCCCGTAGGCATTACCATTAAAACGAAAACAATTTACAATAACCTTACATAACTGATTCCTCTACTTCCTAGACAAGAGCACTATAATTAAAACGAACCAGCCTTGTGTTACAGAAGGGATAAGTGCTCTCTATTTGAATAACTATCACATCACTTAGCTATCTCCTATCATGTCTGTGAAGAGAAACAAACTAGGGTCTAACTCTTTTGCTATTTGCGAATGCCACTGTGTCCCTTGAGTCTGACCAGTTGCATTAGATGTCTTTTGCTTTCTAGCCCAATTTGCCATCACATGTGCCCCTTGTACCGCTTGTCTTCTCATGTATCTAATTATCACCCTTTCATTCATACTTTTTAGAAAATTGATACATCTAGCTACCGGTTCTGCCGCAAACCAGGAGTGTATATCAGTTAAGACTTTGTTGTTAACTAAATTAACCAACACCTTCGAATTGCAAATCCAAGCTGGCTCTGACATGTCAATTTCATTTCCTCAATCACCGATGCAGAGGGATTTCAAAATATGCAAGCTTTCATTTGACTTTCATCTCGCTGAAATCGCTGACAGTGGTGGAGAATTTCCAATCAAATTCGCTTCTTCCTCTCCCCCCTCTCCTCTCATAGGCGCACGACGAAGCTGAAATCTATTGTATCAAGGCGGAAGTTTCTTGAGGCCGTCTTTTTGAATTTCAACAATATCTACGAAATCATTTAAAATTTGTAATAAATCAACAAATCAACAACTTCAAGCGGACTTGGTTGAGCACATATGGAACCATTTCAGAAGGGAGGGTACTGTGATGAAAACCAAAAGCTAGCTTGGACTCGAACCCGGACTCGAACCCGGACTCGAACCCGGACTTGGATTCGGTACGGGTTAATGTTCTTCAATCTTCATGAATGTCCAGACACATAGTCCCAAGAAATAGTTCCACGCGTCCCACTAATTCATCATTTCCTATGACGATTAATTGCAATATTAAATTATGTTGTGTTTTCTATAAAACTTTATTATGTTACTATTTTCTATGTTTGACTATTTAGATTTTCTAAGTTGTTTTTAATTATGTTGGAGTTTCCAAGAGTTATTTAGAACTTCTAAGTTCATTATGAGTTGTTAGTTTCTAAGTTGGACTTTTAGTTTTTCTATATTTTTTATTATGTGATGGATGTATTATAAGATGATATGACATGTCATCTTTTTCTCTAAGCTTTTGATAATATATAAACGTTTCTTATCTCTCTCTTGTGATTTCTCTCTTCTTGTTATAATTCTCATTTTAAATTGTTTAATATCTCACTAAACTAAACTAAACTTGTACATACGAAGTAGAGTTTGGAATGTACTATCGTCATATATATATATTGCTTGATTTGTCGTACTTACATATGGTAGATTTATTCTGATTAGTTTTGAATTCCTGAGAAATGTATCTTTCTTTTTATTATAAGTTTATGTTTGGGTTGCTGGGTTACAAGTTACCATCTGTATTTATGGTCTTAATTAGTATTTATTCTAAGCCTTTTTTACTGTCCTTTTTGTTATTTGAATTTTATAATACTTTTGTGTTGTGCTCTATGTCTAGCTAGGTCTTTATATATAGGTCATTGATTTTGTTGACCTCAGCCATCTGTCAAGAAATTAGAGCATGTTCCTGAGCTTGTATTGAAGAGAGTTTGATTTTTCCTAGTTTTTTTTACGTTTCTACTGCTTGTATGATGTTATGTTTGGTTTATATTCTATATCACAAATTACTAATTTCGAATATGAATCTGATGTGTTTTAAATCACAGAAACAAAAACACCTTAAGATTCATTTATGAGTACATTTGTTTTAATATGACTATTTTGTCTTTTTGCTTCTGTGACATTGTAAGATTCATGTAGCTTATTTCTGTTTTTTAGGTTGTTTTGAGAGAAATCCAGTGAAATGCTGCTGATTAAGGTTAACATTGGTATTAGACAGCGGTACCGGACTTAGATTATAATAGTATTCAATTGTTGTCTAAGTTGACAACACTCAGACATGAAAAATAAATGTCATACTTTAGTATTATTTCATTTTATTAATTGTTCCAAGATATTTGTTATTCACTTAGATTGTTTTGTTATATTATTCATGTAGATTATAATATTATTCAATTGTGTCTTTCATTGAGTTAATTTCTTGACATAATTTTCATATATTGCTGCTCTCTCATTTATATATGGTTCTGATAATGGTAAATATTATTCTCTACTTTGCCAAGGCAAATAAACTATAATGTTTTCACACTTCTAAGAAAAAGGTTGTAGCTGCCAAAGAAGGCCACCTCAAACTGAAGGAAAACTAGGGTAAGGGCCTGGAGAGTGAATCTCTTATAAATGTCCCAGTCAAGCTCTTAACGGGTCCGCATTTCAAACCCATTACCCCGTCAAACAGAAAGCAAAGGGATCCCTGTCAGAGTGCACGACGCATAGAGGAGGCCAACAAACGCCCGGCTCTGCCACCTCCGGCGAATGTGGGTCTGTCGCCAGAGGGTTTCTTCGAGGTGCGAGTCGACAATATCCACTGTACCACAATGGTGAACATATGCGGAGTCACCACTGAGGATGTCATACAAGAATTGCAGGAAGATAACAATGGCCGCATGAACGGTCTGGGACATATCGGGGAAACTGGTGATGTCTCTGAACTTGAATAGGACGATCATGATCTATTTGATCCGGACACAGAGGATGAATTGGAGGCCAATGAGGATTGAACTACTAGCGGTTTGTACTCAGTTTGTGTTTTTCATGTTTTAATGAATTACAAAATCTTATCTTGGAACTATAGAGGTCTTGGTTTATTAGACAAATGTAATGTTGTGCGTGAGGTCATTCGATCTTTGCGGTGTGAGGTGTGTACGTTACATGAGACTAAACTTAATGAAATTCCTTTAAAATTATATCTTGCATTTTCTTCCTTCACATTTCAACCCGAAATGTGTGTTTAATTTGGTTGATCATTCTAAAGGGGGAATTTTAATTTGAATTCCTAGTCAACACTTCACTTTTCTTCTGTATTACTCTTAGACTCAAATACAGGAGCCAAATCCATCTTTATTGTAGTTTATGGGCCAAGTGGCTATGACTATGAGAAATTACTTTTTATTGAAGAATTGAAGGGTCTACTTGAATTTATTGACCATCTTTGGATCTTGGCGGGGGATTTCAATTTAGTAAGGTGGCTCATTGATCGTTTGGAGATTTGAGATGTACTCCACTAATGGACCTTTTTAACGATTTTATCCAAATTGTGGGGCTAGTGGATTTACCAATAAAAAAACAGAGCTTACACTTGGTCCAACAAACGACCTCAGCCGTCCTTTTCTAGACTTGACAAAATCCTTACCTCTCTGGAATGGCAATTAAATTATCCGATTATGATCCTTGAGGCTTTGGAAATGGTTGTCTCGGACCATGTTTTGTTGCTACTCACATGCAAGAACAATGCCCCCGTTCCATTCAGACCCAAGCTTGAAACTTTCTGGTTCAAATATGATATGCCGAGAGAAATGGTTACTCAATTATGGGAAGGTGTGAGTGGCCGGCCACAACAAAATCTCCAAAGTTTTCACAATAAAACAAAAGTCCTGCATAAACCCTTATCCTCTTGGCACAAGGTAGGCTTCAGTGATTTAGAAAAGAAACTAACTTATTGCAAAAGTGTGGTTCTTTTCTTTGACAGGATTGAAGAAAGACGACCGCTTGCTAGACATGATGATGAATTTCATTTACGAGGCAAAGTCAAAGAAAAAGCTTTTGAATTGGCGAATATCATTGAGGAAAGGTGGAGGCAAAGATCACGTTGTAATTAGATCAAGCAAAGTGACAAGAACATGAGATTCTTCCATGCCTATGCATCGTCCCGTTTGAGCAAAAATAGAGTATATTCAATAGTGGTGGATGATCAATTAGTCACAAACCCTTTATTGATCAAGGCAGCCTTCCCATAATAGTTGAAAGGGGTTCTAGGTGCTTCAAATCGGGTTAGAAACTTTGACCCATCAGTCCTCTACCAATCGGATCTAACATTACAGTCACTACAAAATCCTTTTACACAAGAGGAAGTTGAAAAGCCAGTTAATGGTCTTGCAAAAATAAAGCTTTGAGGCCAGACAACATACCGAACGAGTTTCTACAAACTTACTGGCCTATACCTGAAAGATCAGTTGATGAATATTGTGCAAGGTTTTTTTTATGACAGTATTGACCTAAATGAGGTCAATAGAGCAAATGTTATTATGATCCCCAAAAAAGAGACACCATTTACAGTGAACGATTTCCGTCCCATAAATGTCATCAACATTGTCCCAAAATTGCTCTTCAAAATATTAGCAAACATATTGAGAACAAGAATGCCAGATCTCATCTCCGAGAGCCAAACCGCGTTCATACATGGGCGGCAAATTACAGAGAACTTTGTAGTCACTAGGGAGGCCCTTCAGCACATTGCCGCTACTAAAAGACCGGCTGTTTTTTAAAACTAGACTTTGCCAATGCTTTTGATACTATTAAATGTGATTTCCTCTTCCAAGTTTTAAAAGCTAGAGGCTTTCCAGATAGATGGATGGGTTGGTTGGAAAAGTTCTTCAAGGGTGGTCATTAATGGAGAGGTTACCCAGTTTTTCATTCATAAGCGAGGTCTGAGACAAGGGGATCCCTTTCCCAATGCTCTTCAATTTGGCAGTGGACGTGTTTCAACAAATGATAAAAGGGACGAATGAACTTCTGCATGACCGCATCACTAACAAGCTTAGAGACCCCATAATTGCCTATCAATACGCCGATGATACGGCAGTCATTGTTGCGGCTCACATCACACCCTTGATCTCGCTAAAACTGATCATACGCCTATTCGCATCAGTATCGGGGCTTCAAGTCAATTACAACAAAAGCACGTTCATTCCTCTCAATGTGCATCAACAAGACCTACCTTGGGTGGAGTCAGTTCTAGGCTGTCAGAGCTCGAACTTCCCAATTCAGTATTTGGGAATGCCTCTTACAGTTTCTAGGCAACTAAGGATCTGTTTGTACCGCTCGTTGAGCGGGATGAGAAGAAATTGGGAGGTTGGTGCGGTAAATTCATTTCAAAGGGGGGAAGCTACAATTGGTATAGTCGGTACTATCCTTTATATCGATCTATTTTATGATGTGCTTCCGGCAACCGCAATGGGTTATACAAAGAATTGATAAGGTGAGAAGGCTGTTTTTATGGGGTAAATCAGATGATGGCTCAAGAGGCCTTTCGCTCACAAATTGGGAAACTATTTGCTTACCTAAGAAAAATGGAGGCCTTGGGGTATCCAACCTGAATAGGGCTGCTAACGAGCCGAGTTAGCTCGAGTTCAGAATAGCTCGAATTCAACTTGGGAAAATAGCCAGCCGAGTTGACTCGAGTTGAGAATCTGAACCGAGCTGGCTTGCTAACTCGAACTCAACTCGCGAGTAACCCGAGTTGACTCGTGATAAGTGATCCTAATCCGAACCGAGCTACTAGCAGTCCAGCACTTTGAATTTTAAGATCTTGAACTGTTGTTATGTAATAATCTATTTCCAAGAATATTAAATTTGTTTTGGAATATTAGATATTATAGTGTTTATATGGTCTTGTGTCTCTGCCGAATTAGAGTAACACATATCGCACCCCATCAGAACTATGCATCCTCTCATCCGAAGGACCTCCTTTGTCAGGATCTTGTTATCCAACATCAACCTAAGAAAAATTTTAACCTTCATGTTCTACTGGTTGTATTTCATCTTCTTGAAGTTGTTTTTCATTTTCTACTAGTTGTCTTTCATTTTCTACTATTTGTATTTCATCTTTTTCTAGTTGTGTTTCATCTTGTAATGGTTGTCATTCATGTTCTACTGGTTGCCTTTCATCTTTTTCAAGTTGTCTTTCATATTGTACTTATTATGTTTCAGGTTTTACTGGTTGTGTTTCATGTTCCACTGGTTGTATTTCATTTTCTTCTAGTTGTCTTTCATCTTCTTCTAGTTGTCTTTCATCTTGTACTAATTGCATTTCATGTCCTTATACTTGTCTTTAATCTTCTACTCGTTGTTTATTATTTTTTTTCTAGTTTTCTCTCATCTTCTATAAGTTGTTTTTCATCTTTTACTAGTTGACTTGTTCTACAGGTTGTCATTCATATACTTTTAATTGTATTTAATCTTTTTCTAGTTGTAGTTCATCTTGTACTGGTTGTCTTTCATCTTGTACATGTTGTCTTTCATGTCTACTGGTTTTTTTCTTTTTTCTTCAAGTTGTCTTTCATTTTCTACTAATTGTCTTTTATTTTCTACTGGTAGTATTGCATGTTATACTGGTTGTCTTTCCACTTCTTCAAGCTGTCTTTCATCTTGTACTGGTTGTCTTTCATCTCATCTCAAACTAGTTGTGTTTCATGTTCTACTAGTTGTCTTTTATCTTCTTCTAATGTATTTCATCTTCTACTAGTGGTTTTTCATCTTCTTCAAGTTGTCTTTCATGTTCTACTGGTTTGTCTTTCATGTCATACAGGTTGTCTTTCATCTACAACTGGTTGTATTTCATCTTCTTCTAGTTGTCTTTTATCTTCTACTAGTTTTTTTTTATCTTCTTCCAATTGTCTTAGATCTTCTACTGGTAGTTTTTCATCTTCTTTTAGTTGTCTTTCATTTGTTTTATTCACGTTCAACCTGTTGTCTTTCATCTCCTACTGGTTGTATTTCATCGTCTTCTAGTTATATTTCATCTTGT
Source organism: Carex kokanica (assembly GCA_025461125.1). NCBI lineage: Eukaryota > Viridiplantae > Streptophyta > Magnoliopsida > Poales > Cyperaceae > Carex > Carex kokanica. The sequence continues at coordinate 429,368 of JAJGRX010000831.1, read as the reverse complement.
ACTTGTTGTCTTTCATCTTGTACATTGTCTTTCTTGTTCTACTGGGTATTTTTCATCTTCTTCAAATTGTATATCATTTTCTACTAGTTGTATTTCATTTTCTGCTGGTTGTCTTTTGTGTTCTACTAATTGTCTTTCATCTCAATCTGGTTGTGTTTCGTATTCTACTGGTCATCTTTCATCTTTTTCTAGTTGTATTTCATCTTGAAGTGGTTATGTTTCATGTTCTACGGGTTGTGTTTCATTTCCTACTAGCTGTGTTTCATTTCCTACTAGTCTTTCATCTTGTTGTTGTTGTCCTTCATTTTGTACTGGTTGTCTTTCGTGGTCTCCCGGTTGTCTTTTGTGTTCTACTGGGTGTCTTTCATGACCTACAGGTTGTTTTTCATCTACTACTAGTTATATTTCATCATCTTCTTCATCTTGTACTGGTTTGTCTTTAATCTTGCGTAGGTTTTCTTTCATGTTCTACTAGTTCTCTTTCATTTTCTACTAATTGTCTTTCATCTTCTTCTTGTTGTCTTTCATTTTGTATTGGTTGTCTTTCATCTGCTACTAATTGTATTTCATATTCTTCTTCATATTGTACTAGTTGTATTTCATCTTGTACATGTAGTCTTTCATGTCCTACTGGTTGTCTTTCATTTTCTACTAGTTGTCTTTCATTTTCTACTAGTTGTATTTCATCTTCTTCTAACTGTCTTTATCTTGTACTGATTATCTTTCATATTCTACTCGTTGTCTTTTATCTTCTTGAAGTTGTCCTTCATCTAATACTTGTTTCTTGTTCTACTTGGTTGTCTTTCTTCTTCTTCTAGTTATTTTCATCTTGTACTGGTTGTGTTTGTTCTACTTGTTGTCTTTCTCTTCTTCAACTTGTCTTTCATCTGCTTCAAGTTTTCTTTCATCTTGCACTTGTGGTGTTTCATGTTTTACTAGTTGGCTTTCATCTTCTTCAAGTTGTCTTTCATCTTGTGCGGGTTGTGTTTCATATTCTACTAGTTGTCATTCATGTTCTACAGGTTGTCTTTCATTTTCTACTAGTTGTTTATCATCTTCTTCTAATTGTCTTACATCATCTACTAGTTGTTGTTTTTTATCTTCTTCTAGTTGTAGTTCATCTTGTATTGGTTGTCTTTCATCTCGTACAGGTTGTGTTTCATGTCTACTGTTTTTTTTTCATCTTCTTCAAGTTGCCTTTCGTTTTTTACTAGTTGTCTTTCATTTTTTGTTGGTTGCCCTTTTGTGTTCTACTTGTTGTCTTTCATATTCTTTATGTTGACTTTCATCTTGTACTAGTTGTGTTTCATATTCTACTGGTTGTCTTTCATCTTTTTCAAGTTGTCTTTCATCTCAATCTAATTGTGTTTCATGTTCTACTAATTGTCTTTCATCTTCTTCTAGTTGTCTTTCATCTTCTACTAGTGGTTTTTAATATTCTTCTAGTTGTCTTTCATCTTGTACTAGTTGTGTTTCATGTTCTACAGGTTGTCTTTCATCTACTACTGGTTTTATTTCGTTTTCTTCTATTTGTATTTTATCTTGTACTGGATATCTTTCATCTTGTACATGTTATCTTTCATATTCTACTAGATGTCTTTCATCTTCTTCAATTTGTTTTTCATCTAGTTGTCTTCAATTATCTACTAGTTGTCTTTCATGTTCTCTACTAGTTGTCTTTCATCTAGTATTTGTTTCTTGTTCTACTGGTTGTCTTTCATCTTTTACTGGTTGTATTTCTTTTTGTACTGGTTGTATTTCATGTTCTACTGGCTGTCTTCCATTATCTTCGAGTTGTCATATGCTTAAAGTTTTCTTTCATCTTGCACTAGTGGTGTTTTATGTTTTACTAGTTGTTTTTCATATTCTTCAAGTTGTTTTTCATCTTGTACTGGTTGTGTTTCATATTATATTAGTTATATTTCATGATCTACTTGTTGTCATTCATTTTCAACTAGTTGTTTTTCATCTTCTTCTAGTTGGCTTATATCATCTACTAGTTGTTTTTCATCTTCTACTAGTTTGTCTTTCATCCTTTAGTAGTTGACTTTCATGTTCTATTGGTTGTCATTCATCTACTTCTGGTTGTATTTAATCTTTTTCTAGTTGTAGTTCATCTTGTACTGGTTGTCTTTCATCTTGTACAAGTTGTCTTTCATGTTCTACTGGTTGTTTTTTATCTTCTTCAAGTTGTCTTTCATATTTCCCTTAATTGTCTTTCATTTTGTACATGCTTTCGTGTTCTACTGGTTGTCTTTCCTCTTCTTGAAGTTGCCTTTCATCTTGTATGGTTGTGTTTCATGTTCTACTAGTTGTCTTCCATTTATATAGGTTGTCTTTCACCTTCTTCAAGTTGTCTTTTATCTTCTACTAGTTGTGTTTCTTCTTCTTGTAGTTGTCTTTCATCATATTCAAGTTGTCTTTCATTACTAGTTGTCTTTCATGTTCTACTAGTTATCTTTCATGTTCTATTTGTTGTCTTTCATCTTCTTCCAATTGTGTTAGATCTTCTACTAGTAGTTTCTCATCTTTTTCTAGTTGTCTTTTATTTTGTACATATTGTCTTTCACGTTCAACCTGTTGTCTTTCATCTACTACTGGTTGTTTTTCATCTTATACTTGTAGTCTTTCTTCTTGTATATGATGTCCTTTCATGTTCTACTGAGTATTTTTCTTCTTCTTCAAATTGTCTTTCGTTTTCTACTAGTTGTATTTCATTTTCTGCTGGTTGTCTTTCTTATTCTACTAGTTGTTTTTCATCTCAACCTGGTCGTGTTTTATGTTCTACTGGTCGTCTTTGATCTTTTTCTCGTTGTCTTTCATGTTAAAGTGGTTGTGTTTCATGTTTTACTAGTTGTGTCTCATTTTCTACTAGTCTTTCATCTTCTTGTTGTCTTTCATTTTGTGCTGGCTGTCTTTCGTGTACTACTAGTTGTCTTTCATGACCTACAAGTTGTCTTTCATCTACTACTAGTTGTATTTCATCATCTTCATCATCTCGTATTGGTTGTCTTTCATCTTGTACATGTCTTTTTCATGTTCTACAGGTTTGTCTTTCATTTTCTACTAGTTGTCTTTCAACTTCTTCTTGTTGTCTTTAATTTTTAGCTGGTTGTCATTCGTGTTCTACTGGTCGTCTTTTGTGTTCTACTGGTTGTCTTTCATCTACTAGTAGTTGTATATCATCATCTTCTTAATAGTGTACTGACTGTCTTTCATCTGCTTCAAGTTTTCTATCAACTTGCACTAGTGGTGTTTCATATTTTACTAGATGTCTTTCATCTTCTTCAATTTGGCTTTCATCTTGTGCTGGTTGTGTTTCATTTCTACTGGTTGTCATTCATCTACTACTAGTTGTATTTCATCATCTTCTTCATCTTGTACTGGTTGTCTTTCATCTTGTACAGGTAGTTTTTCATGTTCTACTAGTTGTCTTTCATTTCTACTTGTTGTCTTTCATATTCTACTGGTTGTCTTTCATTTTTTACTTGTTGTCTTTCATTTTCTACTAGTTGTATTTCATCTTCTTGTAGTTGTCTTTCATCTTGTACTGGTTGTCTTCAGGTTCTACTGGTTGTCTTTCATCTAGTACTTGTTTCTTGTTCTACTGGTTGTCTTTCATCTTCTTTTAGTTGTCTTTCATCTTGTACTGGTTGTATTTCTTTTTTCTACTAGTTGTATTTCATGTTCTACTGGTTGTCTTTCATTATCTTCAAGTTGTCTTTCATCTGCTTCAAGTTTTCTTTCATATTGCACTAGTGGTGTTTTATGCTTTACTAGTTGTTTTTCATCTTGTATTTCGTGTACTACTGGTTGTCTTTCATGACCTACAGGTTGTCTTTCATCTACTAGTAGTTGTATTTCATCATCTTCGTCCTCTTGTACTGGTTGTCTTTCATCTTGTACATGTTTTATTCATGTTCTACAGTTGTTTTTCATTTTTTACTAGTTGTCTTTCAACTTCTTCTTGTTGTCTTTATTTTTGAGCTGGTTGTCATTCGTGTTCTACCGGTCATCTTTTGTGTTCTACTGGTTGTTTTTCATCTTCTTCAAGTTGTCATTCGTGTTCTAACGGTTGTCTTTCAAGACCCACAAGTTGCCTTACTAGTAGTTGTATTTCATCATCTTCTTAAAATATTGTACTGGTTGTCTTTCATCTTGCACTAGTGGTGTTTCATATTTTACTAGTTGTCTTTCATCTTGTGCTGGTTGTGTTTCATATTCTACTGGTTGTCATTCATCTACTACTGGTTGTATTTCTTCTTTTTCTTCATCTTGTACTGGTTATCTTTCATCTTGTACAGGTAATTTTCATGTTCTACTAGTTGTCTTCCATTTTTTACTTGTTGTCTTTCATGTTCTACAGGTTGTTATTCATTTTTTACTTGTTGTCTTTGTCTTTCATTCTCTACTAGTTGTTTTTCAACTTCTACTAGTTGTCTTTCATCTTTTAGTAGTTGACTTTCATGTTCTATTGGTTGTCATTCATCTACTTCTCGATGTAATTCATCTTATTCTAGTTGTATTTCATCTTGTACTCGTTGTCTTTCATCTTGTACATGTTATCTTTCATGTTCTACTGGTTGTTTTTCATTTTCTTCAAGTTGTCTTTGATATTTCTCTAATTGTCTTTCATTTTGTACAGGTTGTCTTTCGTGATCTACTGGTTATCTTTCATCTTGTACTGGTTGTGTTTCATGTTCTACTGGTTGTCTTTCATCTTGTATTAGTTTTCTTTCACCTTCTTCAAGTTGTCTTTCATCCTCTTCTAGTTGTCTTTCATTTTCTACTAGTTGTGTTTCTTCTTCTTGTAGTTGTCTTTCATCTTGTACTAGTTGTCTTTCAACTACTACTAGTTGTATTTCATTTTTTTATAGTTGTCTTTCATCTTGTACTGGTTCTCTTTCATCTTCTTAAAGTTGTCTTTCATTTTCTATTAGTTGTCTTTCATCTTCTTCTAGCTGTCTTCATATTTTACTGGTTGTCTTTCATGTTCTACTGGTTGTCTTTCATCTTGTACAGGTTGTGTTTCTTGTTCTACTGGATGTCTTTTGATTTTCTTCTAGTTGTTTTACATCTAGTACTAGTTAGTTGTGTTTCATCTTCTTAAAGTGGACTTTCCCCTTGTATTGGTTGTGTTTCATGTTCAACAGGTTCTCTTTCATCTTCTTAAAGTTGTCTTTCATCTTGTACTGGTTGTGTTTAATCTTGTACTGGTTGTCAATCACGTTCTACTGGTTGTCTTTCATCTTTTTCAAGTTGTCTTTCATTCTGTATTTATTATGTTTTAGGTTCTACTAGTTGTCTTTCATATTCTTCTAGTTGTCTTTCATTTTGTATTTATTAAGTTTCAGGTTCTACTGATTGTCTTTCATCTTCTTCTAGTTGTCTTTCATTCTGTATTTATTATGTTTTTCAGGTTATACTGGTTGTCTTTCATCTTCTTCTAGTTGTCTTTCATCTTGTGCAGGTTGTCTTTTGATATCTCGCATTCATATCTATATTTTGACCTTAAATTTGTCCCAAAACCTGTGTTTTATTCTATTAACTCGGTTATAATTCATTGAATATATATAGAATGTGGTACTGCTGCAAGTTTATTCTTATTCTACAGGAATTGGGCGAAATCGAGGAGGAATATGGAATTTAGAAGTCTCTACACGGTCCGTGCACCACCTCATGCGGACCGTGTCAACCTCGACTCGACCGATGACACGACCACAAATAGCTACTGACTCGACCACAGAAGAAACACAGGCACACGGTCCGTGTAGCATTTCACACGGGCCGTGTCAAGCATTTCCGGAAACAGATCCAGAATTTGGAAATAAGGCTAATTGAAGGAAGGTCGGCCAGAAAAGCATATAAGCGGGATTTCTTGCACCAGAGGAGACATTCTGGAGCAGAGAGGCAATTGCTAGGGTTTGGACTTGGTGGCTAAGCTTGGAGACGAAGTTGAGAAGCGAAAGACGCGAGTTTTCGACGGATCTTCTTTGTTCTTCAGGTTTTGTCATGGCTAATCTTTTTATCATTTCTTTATTCTGTTTTAGAACTATGTCTGAGTAGATTTTTAGTTTCTAGGGTTGTGATGTAATCGAATGTTTTGTTTTGCATGTTAGTTATTGGATTCTTTTGTTGAAATTGGTGTTTGATTTTAATTGCTTAGTCTAAGTTGTTTGATTTTTATTGGTTTATCACTAGATGAATGATCACATCTAGAAGGTACTTTGGCCCTTATAATCTCTCAACCAAACTAAGTACATGAGGTAGGATTAGTGATCCGAAAGGTGAAACCAAGTAGTAACCGACAGGTGAACATTTTCTCATATCGACGGAATGAGGTTACCTTTAGTATACCAAACAAGCAACTAGGTAATTCAGACCAACATACGACAGTTGAGGTCTAGAATCCGACGAGGGCACATATTGCAATTCCATACCAAGTTAATGAACCAACAGACGACAGTTGAGGTTTAGAAACATTAGGTTTGGTCAGTAGGACCCTACACAAAGGAACAACACAAAGAAACAATAACTGCTGCATTTACTCGAGGGCCACACGGACCATGTACGACAGTACCCGGCCCGTGTAGAACACTACACGGATCGGGTACCTCGAGACAAAACTGAGATGAAGTCATAACTCTGGAAACGCCTTTTTACTATTGATTTAAACCAGGTTTATTTACTTTCTTGCATTTAATTATTGTCATCGAACTGTTAGGAATCTTAAAAACCAAAACTAGCGTTTTCCAACTTCTAGTCTTTACTTAATTTAGGTAGAATTCTAGTTAAGATATGAACCGTCCCTGTGATCGATATCCGATAATATACTACTCGATAGGATTGTATACTTGCAGTCTGAACCGAAAAGTGTATTTAAGGTTAAAAAGTACAGTTCACTGTACTGAAACTTTGTACTATACCTTTTGGTGTAACATCTTTCATATTCTACTGGTTGTCTTTCATATTTCTTCAAGTTGTTTTTCATCTTGTGCTGGTTGTGTCTCATGTTCTACCGGTTGTCTTTCATCTCTTCAAGTTGTCTTTCATCTTGTACAGGTTGTTTCATATTCTACTGGTTGTCTTTCATCTTTTTCAAGTTGTCTTTCATCTTATTCTAATACTTGCTTTAATCTTCTACTCGTTGTTTTTTTCTTCTTCTAGTTGCCTATAATCTTCTACAAGTTGTTTTTCATATTCTTTTAGTTGTCTTTCAACTTTTACTAGTTGTCTTGTTCTATTGGTTGTCATTCATATACTTCTGGTTATATTTAATCTTTTTCTAGTTGTAGTTCATCTTGTACTGGTTGTCTTTCATCTTGTACAAGTTGTCTTTCATGTTCTACTAGATTTTTTTCTTTTTCTTCAAGTTGTCTTTCATTTTCTACTAGTTGTCTTTTATTTTGTACTGGTTGTGTTTCGTGTTCTTCTGGTTGTCTTTCATCTTCTTCAAGTTGTCTTTCGTTTTCTATAAATTGTCTTTCATCTTCTTCTAGTTGTCTTTCGTCTTGTATTGCTTGTCTTTAATCTTTTTCAAGTGGACATTCCTCTTGTACTGGTTGTGTTCCATGTTCCACTAGTTCTCTTTCATCTTCTTAAAGTTGTATTTCCTCTTGTATTGGTTGTGTTTCATGTTCTACTGGTTGTGTTTCATGTTCTTCTGATTTTCTTTCATCGTCTATTAGTTGTTTTTCATCTTCTTCTTGTTGTATACATATGGTACTAGAAATACATGTTCTACTTGTTGTCTTTCATGTACTACTGGTTGTAATTCATTTTTTTTAATTGTATTTCATCTTTTACTAGTTGTCTTTCATCTTGTATATATTGTCTTTCACATTCTACTCGTTTTTTCATCTTCTTCTTGTCTTTCATTTTGTTCTTTCATTTTATGTTGGCTGTCTTTCATGTTCTAGTGGTTGTCTTTCATCTTCTTGAAGTTATTTCTCATTTTCTACTAGTTGTCTCTAATTTTCTACTAGTTGTCTTTTATCTTCTTCTAATTGTCTTTCATCTTGTACTAGATGTGTTTCATGTTCTACTTGTTATCTTTCATCTTCTTTCAGTTTTCTTTCATTTTGTACTAGTTGTATTTCATGTTATTCAAGTTGTCTTTCATCATCTTCTAGTTATGTTTCATTTCCTACTTGTTGTGTTTCATCTTCTTCTAATTGTTTTTCATTTTCTACTAGTTGTCTTTCATTTCCTACTAGTTACATTTTATCTTCTTCTAGTTATCGATCATCTTGTACTAATTGTATTTCATGTTCTACTTGTTGTCTTTCATCTTTTTCAAATTGTCTTCCATCTTGTAATAGTCTTCATCATCATCTACAAGTTGTTTTTCATTTATACTGGTTGTCTTTCACCTTCTTGAAGTTGTCTTTCATCTTCTACTAGTTGTGTTTCATCTTCTTGTAATCTTTCATCATCTTCTAGTTGTCTTTCATCAGTTACTAGTTGTCTTTCATGCTCTACTGGTTGTCTTTCATGTTCAACTTGTTGTCTTTCATCTATTACTGGTTGTATTTCATCTAGTACTGGTTGTCTTTCATCTTGTACATGTTGTCTTTCATATTCTATTAGTTAAATTTCATGTTCTACTGGTTGCTTTCATCTTCTTCTAGTTGTCATTCATCTTCTACTAGTGGTTTTTTATCTTCTTCTAGTTTTCTTTCATCTTGTACTAGTTGTCTTTCAAGTTGTACTAGTTGTATTTCATGTTGTACAGGTTGTCTTTCATGTGGTACTAGTTATTTTTCATCTACAACTGGTTGTATATCACATTTTTTTCTAGTTGTCTTTCATCTTGTATTGGTTGTCTTTCATTTTCTACTAGTTATTTTTCATCTTCTTCCAATTGTCTTAGATCTTCTACTAGTAGTTTTTCATCTTATTCTAGTTGTCTTTCATTTTGTACTAATTATCTTTCACGTTCAACCTGTTGTTTTTCATCTACTACTGGTTGTATTTCATCGTCTTCTAGTTACATTTCATCTTGTACTTGTTGCTTTTCATCTTGTACATGATGTCTTTCATGTTCAACTGAGTATTTTTCATCATCTTCAAATTGTCTTTCGTTTTCTACTAGTTGTATTTCATTTTCTACTGGTTGTCTTTCAAGTTCTACTAGTTGTCTTTCATCTTCTTCAAGCTGTTTTCCATCTCAACCTGATTGTGTTTCATGTTCTACTGGTTGTGTTTCATTTTCTACTAGTTGTATTTCATCTTCTTCTTAGTTGTCTTTAATTTTGTACTAGTTGTCTTTCGTGTTCTACTCGTTGTCTTTCATCTACTACTAGTTGCATTTCATCATCTTCTTCATCTTGTACTGGTTGTGTTCATATTCTACTGGTTATCTTTCATCTTCTTCAAGTTGTCTTTCATCTAAAAACTAGTTGTGCTTCATGTTCGACTAGTTGTCCATCATCTTCTTCAAGTTGTCTTTCATCTTCTACTAGTGGTTTTTCATCTTCTTCTACATGTATTACATCTTGTACTAGTTATTTTTCATGTTCTAATGATTGTATTTCATCTCCTACGGGTTGCATTTCATCTTCTTCTAGTTCTATTTCATCTTGTACTAGTTGTCTTTCATGTTGTACATGTTATCTTTCATGTTCTACTGGTTGTATTTTTATCTTCTTCAAGTTGTTTTTCAGTTTTCACTTGTTGTCTTTCATCTGAGAACTAGTTGTCTTTCATGTTCAACTTTTTATCTTTCATCTACTACTGGTTGTATTTCATATTCTTCTAGTTGTCTTTCATGTTCTACTAGTTGTCATTCATTTTTGTCTAGTTGTCTTTAATCTTGTACTAGTTGCCTTGCATGATCTAGTTGTCTTTCATTTCAAACTGGTTGTGTTTCATAATCTACTGGTTTCATCTTCTTCTAGTTGTCTTTCATCTTCTACTAGTGGTTTTTCTTCTTCTTGTACTTGTCTTTCATCTTGTACTAGTTGGCTTTCATATTCTACTGGTTGTGTTTCATCAACTACTAGCTGTATTTCATCTTCTTCTAATTGTATTTCATCTTGTACTGATTGTCTTTCATCTTCATGTTCTACTGGTTATATTTCATATTGTTCTAGTTATTTTTTATCTTGTACTGGTTGTCTTTCATATTCTACTGACTGTCTTTCATATTTCTTCAAATTGTTTTTCATCTTGTGCTGGTTGTGTTTCATGTTCTACTGGTTGTCTTTCATCTTCTTCAAGGTCTTTAATATTGTACTGGTTGTTTCATATTCTACTGTTTATCTTTCATCTTCTTTAAATTGTCTTTCATCTCAACTTGGTTGTGTTTCATGTTACAAGTTATCTTTCATCTTTTTTCTCATTGTCTTTCATTTTGAAGTGGTTGTGTTTCATGTTCTACTGGTTGTGTTTCATTTTCGACTGGTTGTGTTTCATTTTCTACTGGTTGTGTTTCATTTTCTACTAGTTGTCTTTCATCTTCTTCTTGTTATCTTTAATTTTATACTGGTTGTCTTTCGTGTTCTACTGGTTGTATTTCATGACATACAGGTTGTCTTTCATTTGTATTTCATCTGTATTTCATCATCTTCATCATCTTGTATTGGTTGTGTTTCATTTTTTATTGGTTGTCTTCCATCTTCTTCAAGTTGTCTTTCATCTTAAACTAGTTGTGTTTCATGTTCTACTAGTTGTTTTTCATGTTCTTCTAGTTGTCTTTCATCTTCTACTGATGGTTTTTCATCTTCTTCTAGATGTATCATCTTGTGCTAGTTGTTTTCATGTTCTACTGATTGTATTTCATTTATTACTGGTTGTATTTCATCTTCTTCTAGTTATATTTCATCTTGTATTGGTTGTTTTTTATCTTGTACATGTTATCTTTCATGTTCTACCGGTTGTCTTTAATCTTCTTCAAGTTGTTTATCATTTTCCACTTGTTGTCTTTCATTAGCTACTAGTTGTCTTTTATATTTTTCTAATTGTCTTTCATTTTGTACAGGTTGTCTTTCGTGTTCTACTTATTGTCTTTCATCTTTTTTCAAGTCATATTTCATCTTGTACTGGTTCTGTTAAATGTTCAATTGGTTGTCTTTCATCAACTTCTAGTTGTGTTTCATTTTCTACTTGTTGTGTTTCATCTTCTTCTAGTTGTTTTTTATTTTCTACTAGTTGTCTTTCATTTTCTACTAGTTGTCTTTTATCTTCTTCTAGTTGTTGATCATCTTGTACTAATTGTGTTTCATGTTCTACTTGTTGTCTTTCATCTTTTTCAAGTTGTCTTCTATCTTGTACGTCTTTCATCATCATCTAGTTCTGTTTCATTTTCTACTAGTTGTCTTTCATTTGTATTCCATCTTCTTCTAGTTGTATTTCAGCTTGTACTGGTTGTTTTTTATCTTGTACATGTTATATTTCATGTTCTACTGGTTGTCTTTCATTTTCTTCAAGTTGTTTCATGTTCTACTGGTTGTCTTTCATTTTCTTCAAGTTGTTTTTCATTTTCCACTTGTTGTCTGTCATTAGCTACTAGTTGTCTTTCATATTTTTTTAATTGTGTTACATTTTGTATAGGTTGTCTTTCATCTTGTACTGTTTGTGTTTTATGTTTTCTTGGTTGTCTTTCATCATCTTCTAGTTGTGTTTCATTTTCTACTTGTTGTGTTTCATCTTCTTATAGTTGTTTTTAATTTTCTACTAGTTGTCTTTCATTTTCTACTAGTTGTCTTTTATCTTCTTCTAGTTGTTGATCATCTTGTACTAATTGTGTTTCATGTTCTACTTGTTGTCTTTCATCTATTTCAAGTTGTCTTCTATTTTGTACTGATTGTCTTTCATCATCATCTAGTTCTATTTTATTTTCTACTAGTAGTGTTTCATTTTCTACTAGTTGTCTTTCATTTATACTGGTTGTCTTTCGTGTCCTCCTGGTTGTATTTTACTTTCTTCAAGTTGTCTTTCATCTTATTCTAATTATCTTTCATCTTCTACTAGTTATTTTTCATCTTCTTGTAGTCTTTCATCATCTTCTAGTTGTCTTTCATCTGAAACTAGTTGTCTATCACGTTGTACTGGTTGTCTTTCATGTTCAACTTTTTGTCTTTCATCTACTTGGTTCTATTTCATATTCTTCTAGTTGCATTTCATCTTGTACTGGTTGTCTTTCATCTTGTACATGTTATCTTTCATGTTGTACTTGTTAAATTTCATTTTCTACTAGTTGTCATTCATTTTCTTCTAGTTGTCTTTAATCTTGTACTAGTTGTCTTTCATTTCAAACTGGTTGTTTCATAATCTATTGGTTTCATGTTCTTCTAGTTGTCTTTCATTTTCTACTAGTGGTTTTTCATATTCTTCTAGTTATCTTTCGTCTTGTACTAGTTGTCTTTCATCTTGTATATATCTTTCATGTTTTACTGGTTATATTTCATATTGTTCTAGTTGTCTTTCATCTTGTACTGGTTGTCTTTCATAATTCTTCAAGTTGTCTTTCATCTTGTGCTGGTTGTGTTTCATGTTCTATCGGTTGTGTTTCATCTTCTTCAAGTTGTCTTTCATCTTGTACTGGTTGTTTCATATTCTACTGGTTATCTTTCATCTCAAACTGGTCGTGTTTCATGTTCTACTAGTTGTCTTTCATCTTTTTCTAGTTGTCTTTCATCTTTTACTAGTGGTTTTTCATTTTCTTCTTGCTGTCTTTTATCTTGTACTAATTGTCTTTCATGTTGTCCTAGTTGTCTTTCAAGTTCTACTGGTTAGTCTTTTATCTTCTTTGTCTTTTATTTTGTACTGGTTGTGTTCCATGTTCCATTGGTTCTCTTTCATCATCTCCAAGTTGTCTTTCATCTTGTACTGGTTGTATTTCATGTTCTACTAGTTGTCTTTCATCTTCTACTTAGTTATTTTTCACCTTCTTCTAGTTGTTTTTCATTTTCTTCTAGTTGTTTATCATAGTTGTCTTTCATGTTCTGGTCGTTTCCTTTCTCTACTACTGGCTGTATTTCATTTTCTTCTAGTTGTATGTCATTTTGTACTGGTTGTCTTTGTAGTCCCTAACGGCACCTTTAGAGGGGTGAATAGGGAGTCTTAAAGACTCTTAGATGTTTTTCGGTTAAAACTTCTAAACTAACAAGTCAAACAAGCGTGTACAAATAAAGTAAACAGAGTAGAGTTTAGATAAATTTGACACGCAAGATGATAACGAAGTTCGGCGTAAAATGCCTATGTCTCCGGGGTAGAGCAACCTCGTCGGCGCTCCTTTCCTATTACCCAAAAAGAAGGATACAACTCGTGACATGTGAGCCCAACAGTGGTGGGAAGTAATGGCCTAACTTGTGTACAAGGTGAGCCTAGAAGCTCGAGCTAGAGAGTCTTTTGGGATCGTCAGACAGCTATGTATATATGTGAGCAAAAACGCTCGAGCTAGTGTACCCATTCACGCCTTACAAACAAGATGCACTAGCTAAGATGGAAAAGATCTAGAACTAAATGCTAGACACTAAACTATATTTCCTAAAAGATAAGTCAAGTGGATTTGAGAGTGTTGAGAAGATATTAAGTACTCACTCGACAATAGAAGCTTTCAAAAGTTGCACAATAAATACTTTTTGAATATGGGAGGCAGCTAGCTTGACAAATCTGAAGTGAGATAACTCTTTTTATAGTGGAGAATTCAGACAGATCCAATCTAACGGAAGTGACCCGTTATAATGGAGTGTACAAATATTGAAATTAGTGTTTCTACAATTTAATTTAAATTGATATTAACTGTTTGAACGTTTATGTCCGTTCAGGACGGTTAGTACAATTTATCCCACAAAACTTGATAAGCGATCCATATGAATGTGATTCGTTCTGGATGGAAAAACTGGAACTCTTTGTCTTGTTTCGGTTTAATCCGCTCCATATGATATGGCCCGTTCAAAACAGATGCTCCAAAAATCAACAAGCCTCAAATATACTTTACTTAACTACTTGATTATTACAAATCTGTAGCTTCGTAAAGTTTTGTTAACTTCTTAGGTTCTTCAAATGAATCTTGTAATTCAGCACTTCATGAACATTTGTTCTTCATTAAAAAAATCTTGTAATTAAAGCCCTGAACCTTATCTTTGGTTCTTCATTATAGATCTTGTAATTAAAGCCTACCTTCAAACTCACTCAATCATGTAGATGTTTAAATTCAATTAATGTATGTTTTGCAAATTTAGTCAAATAAAGTATTAGAATATTGCATACAACCAACAGTCTTTTGTCTTGTACATATTGTCTTTCATCTTTTTCAAGTAGTCTTTCATTTTATACTAGTTGTCTTTCATTTTCTTTAATATTTTACTAGTTGTATTTCATTATCTTCTAAATGTATTTCACTTTAATCTAGTTGTTTTTCATATGGTACTGATAGGGCTGAAATAGACACAGTTTTCCCTATCACTTAACCTACAATATTGTTAAAAATCGAGTTACAATGTCCAATTTAGGTATAATCATATTACTTTTGTCATTTCACTTGATTATGTAGAATTGCAGCTTTTCTAGTATTTTTGGAGCTAAAACAGGCATAAAACAAGTATTCTGGACATACTAGTGCCAGCATGCGGTTGACCATCCATCCTCATGCAACCAGAGGCCGCCAATCGCACAAAGGTGCATTCCAAACAGAGAAGAATATGCTACACAGGAATCCCATACGGATGAATTAATCAACCGCATGCGATAACTGATAGACAACATTTACAGCACTAAACTTGGCAGCCAAGCTCCACTAAGCCCACTAACACATGATGGACAAATTACAACTCATTTCCTTATTTGAACAAGATTAAAGAGCCTAGTAGAATATAAATAGAGTAGATCTAGGGTTCTATAGTGAGAATGTCATTTTTAGAGAATAGAATAGAAAATAAAGAAAACGCATAAACTTCATTAGAAGAAGAGAGGTACAAGATGTGAAGATGGCGTGTATGAGATAAAGAGAGATTTTTTAGGTGTATTCCTCCTATCTCTCCCTCTTTTACTGCTTTAATCATGTCTCTTGTATCTTGTGTTGTTGAATTCGCCATGAGCGGCTAAGTAACACATTTCTAGGGTGAAGGCATGTAATCTTGAATTCTTATAAGTTTAATCTATATGTTTATTTATGTTTAGAGTAGAACTAAGGTGCTCTTAAGCTCACCAAGCCCTCCGTGAGCTTAACTCAAAAACCTATCAATCCGACTTCAAACGACATTTCCAAACCGTTAGATGTTCAATCTATATTAAAATGTGTTTGGAGACCAAATTTTACATTTTTTGGAATTTTTTTACTATTTATTAAGCTGGTTTGAAAACCGCTGTTTTCTAATGGTGCAGAATTTTAATAAAACAGCGGTTTTCAAACCGGCTTAATAAATAGTAAAAAATTCCAAAAAATGTAAAATTTGGTCTCCAAGCACATTTTAATATAGATTGAACATCTAACGGTTTGAAAATGTCGTTTGAAGTCGGATTAATAGGTTTTTGAGTTAAGCTCACGGAGGGCTTGGTGAGCTTAAACCTTAGTTCTACTCTTATGTTTATCATTTGCGTTTGATCTGAATTCTTACTACACTTTATTCTTTGTATTACTACTTAATTCGGTGTGTGTTAACCTCACCCGTATGGTGGTGTACACACCATAATGCTTAGGCGTAAAGGGTTGACCGGTTAGGAATATGGTACAATTATCCAAGATCTAATAAGGGAAATAGACGTAGCAGTTGATCCCTTGTGATTCGATCTCAGATAGAAACTTATTGGAATATAGATCTGCAGACGAATGTCATGTTCTATAGACTAACAGTGGGGTAATCTCGGTTATTTCAACTACAGAAGGTATAAAAAATAGACGTAGCTATGAACTTAAATCATTCTAGTCTTGGTAATGGAGACTTATCATTGATCTTTATGCGATTGATTAGGATGAGGTTTGGGTACCATCCCCTTACCAGTCATTCTCAGTTAGGGTGCTATAGTATAGCAATGATTAGCACTAAGATAGGATTAGCAACTCTCAGATTTGCATTTGATACCAGTACAGGACGCACATGGTTCTGGCCAAACCGCATGTGATGTGTAAAAAGGGTATAGATTTTTTTGAGGTTTATTTCCTACACGTTTTACTTTTAAATTTATAAAATCCTAAATGCACAAAGTAAGATTATTGCAAGCGCATAATCTATCCTTGTAGTAATTAAGGTGTCGATCCAAGACACAAAGGGAGAGACTAATTTTCACTAAATTAATTAATTCTAAAACTAGTGCAATTAATGTAAATTGGGAGGTTTGTTGCAATTCTTTTCCTTCTTGGTCGGGTTTAATACCTGAAAAGTTTGGTTTGTATCAAAGCAAGAGAGAGAGAGAGAGAAAGAGAGAGAGAGAGAAAGAGAGTTGAATTCAAGAGGTTTGTTAACAATTGGACAAAGTCTAGGAGCTTAAGGCTACCATTTGTTGGTTTTATTACTACTTACTTGGTTTTTATTCATGTCTTGATTTCTAATCCAAATGGCTTAGCCTGAACCTATTCCAAATAACCGTTACTACTTTACTCGTCAGTTCGAACAACCTTCCACTTCCAACTATTACAATTGGGGGTAATTTGTGACTTAAACACATACAAAAGTATTTCGCTACAGTTAAAGGTCAAATCTAGGTGTCCCAATTCTAAGCCTTCACGATTAAGTTTTTCACCTTTTAAACCTTTGTTCTAAGGGTTCCGGTTATTTCTAACCTAAAGTCATTCCTATACAAGACTTGGCCACAATTAATACATCGTTAATCCCCTAAGCGGTAGTCTAAAAGACTTCGTGAGATTCGCAGTTTCATGCATACAAGTCATACATACTAGAATATTAAATTCAAAGAACAAACATTCAATCATAGATAATCATCATAAAAAAAACCAAGGTAGATTTTATACCAACATCAAGTTTACATGCCTACGCCCCTAGAAAGAGAACTACTCACTCATGATTGCAAAAACATCCATGATCGAATAAAGAGAATGCAAGAAAATAACCAATAAAGCTAAGAGAAACAGAAAGCACCAAATCCTTAATTGTAACTTGGAAAGATTTAGATATGAAGAAAGAGTAGAAGAAATGTAGAATTCAATGGTGAAGGCTTTGATTGAGGGTTGTAATTGCTTTGAATCCCACAAGGGGATTGATACCTTCTCTTGCTGCCACCCTTGGATTTATAGCAATTTAGATGACTTTGGGAGCAAGGAAACAAGTTTGGAAAGTGAAACCAACGAAGATATGGTCAAGTTTTGGCAATAAATCGTATTGGTGAGGCTAAGTGTGGCCGCACAAACTGAATATCCTTCCTTAGTTTCGTTATGGACTTTATATGGAAGTTCTCTTGGCTTGGGAAGCACACTAAGGCAATAAGGAAGTGAATCATGCGAGATCTCATGAGATATGACAATAAATTCCAGCTGGTGCTCCTCTAAAATGGTTCCTGCGACTTGCACATTCAAAATACTAATTTCTTTCCTTCACAGAGTTGTAGATCTCATTTTCCTCTTTCCAACAAGTTTTGATTCACCCAAATCGGAGTTTGTATGACCAACATATGGCCAAAATACGAAAGTGTGTCGACCACCGTAATTCTGCGAACTTAGTGAGTTTTCTACTAGTGCGTCCGCACAAACTAGGCTTGGACCGCACGGAGCCTCTAGAAATTCTGGAGCAGGAATCTGTATTTCTGAATTTCTGGGTTTTGAGTTTTCCAGATGTGCGATCGCATAGATTTAGCTGTGGCTGCACAAAATTCTATTTTTGCTTCATTTCTGTAATTTAAGATCAGATTTCGGCAGTAACTTGGAACTTGATGAATTCAACATAAAAATAGATAAAAGTAGATAATAAAAGAAGCAATTTGGCATAGTTTTTGGGGTAAAACATGATCAAAAGTGTATATGATTTAATGCTATCAACATGGGACACCGATTGGAGTTAGAAATCATAATTGACAGGTTAAGCACTTGCATGCGGTTGGTGACAACACCGCATGCGTTTGCTTTTGCAACCAGAAACAAGATTAAACAAGTAAGAATGATAGATAGCATGATCCCTGGAAGCCCATCTTCTATACACAAACATCTATTTGTTGTTTTAACTGTTCCTATAACTAAACAACCCAAACAACCAAATCAAACAACCAAAAACCTAGACTTGATTATTGTTAGATCTCTTAATACACTATCACTGTAGATCGACACCCTGATTTATACTATACAATAGATTCATGCGCTTGTGAATCGATTGTAAAGTAGACAATTAGAGTTACAAATATTATTAGCTCTGATTTTGACCCATCAGATACTAGTTGGTTTACATCTTATTATGGTTGACTTTCATCTTGTACGAGTTGGTTTTCACCTTAATGAGCTTAAAAACACACTCATTTTTCTTAAATAGAATATAATGCCTACTTATTGTTTATTTGGTGGATTTAAATTGCAAATGCCGTCCCTAGAGTGTGCTCTCTCGCTCTGTTCTGGTTCAAAAATGTAGGATACATCTAGAAGGCACAGGTAATCAGGCTCGGTTGACCCGGCATCTAAAGTCACCAAAGTACTCATGAAATCTTAATTCAAAGTCAATCTTCAAAAATGTAATATTTAGTTTAGGGTCTAAACTATAGAACAAGGTTTAGATTTATAGGTAGACCAGAGAGGTGGCGCAAGTTCAGTCCACCTCCAGATCTAATCTGTGTGATTCTCATTTTCTTTTAATATTCTTTTTTCACTGACATATCTTGAGCAAGCAAATAATATTTTTGTAAATTAATTTCGAATTTTAGAAATATAAATTATCTTTTTTTTGTTATGATTAATAATTTTTGTTCTCTTAATTTCATTCTGTTATTCGCATTTCGCAATGAGTATATAAGCATTTTATTTTCTATTATATTTCCTACTGGTTATGGACAATTTGATTTTCGATGTACAATTATTTTGTGAAAATAAATCAATTAATCTACTACTATTTTTAAATTATATATTGGTACTTTTAAATTTTAAATTATTATATCATCCTTTTCTCATATCATGTAATGGTATTTTTAATTTGGTTATCCTATTTTAATTTTATTTCTAATTATAACTATATATATGCAAAGAAGGCAAAAATCAATTAATAAGTCATACCTGAAATCATAAATTATATCCAAACAAAAAACATGAGTAACTTAGACCGCCTCTTTAATCTTAAACCTTAATCAAATACCATATAACTTAGACATCGTTCTAACAACACAAGTCTAGCAACAATTAATAACACGCGACGGGAGTTCACATCTGCCGACGTGTAGTTGGGAAAGTGATGACAGCAACTTTTACCACTAATCTACGCCGGGTGAAAAAACAAATGCTTTAGACTATGGTACAGCCTAGAGAAGGAAATACGTGACACGCCGTGACGTGACGTGACAAACACGCCGTGATTTGGTCACGTGACGTGACGTGACGTGATCAATGTTTTTTTTTCACGTGACGTGATCAAAATAGTGGCAGACGATCACGTCACGCGAATGGTCACGTCACGCGTAGTCACGCCGTGACTACACGTGACGTGATATAACGTGACGTGATATGACGTGACATAAATTAGTCACATTGAACTTTTTTTATATTTTAATTTAAATTGTTGAAAATTCAGAAAAAATATATCAAAAAATATGAAAATTATAAAATTTGTAAAATAAGTAAATAATGTTGCAAAAATTAACTAGTAAATAATATTCTAAAAATTGTCAATTTTTTTGGATAAACGATATTTAAGCCCGTTTCATTAAGAAACATAGTTTTTACAAACAGCCACAAAAAAAAGTCTGAATATACTATGAATATACTACAAAAACATAGCCTAATAGTGCTAATAGGAATATGGACTACTAGAATTTGTCCTCAAAACATGTTTTATAACGTGATGTGACGTGACGTGACGTGACGTATAATTTTTGTGAAATACAGTCACGTCACGCAACACGTGAGTTACGTCACGTAATCGACACACGTGACGTGACTGATCACGCCGTGACAAATTTCCTTCTCTAGTACAGCCATACAGGTAGGGTTGTAAACGGATATGGATATCCGTCCGGATATCCGCTCCGAATCCGCTTATTATCCGAATCCGAATTTAAACAGATACGGATATTACGGATACGGATACGGATAATTTTTACATAGGAAAATTTGATGCGGATACGGATACGGATACGGATAATTCTTTGAAAGTATAAACGGAGCGGATATCCGCACTATCCGGATCCGAAATTTTAACTTCTCCGCTTCGTTGTAACTTGACTTTCATCGGTTAATATTCTCTAACTTCTCTCCATTCCTATATCTTCTCCATTTCTTTATTTTTTTTAATTTACTTTTGTTTTTCTTAATTATTTTTAATTTTTTTAATTTAGTATTTGTACTTAAAGTTCATATGACTCAATTATCCGACAATTATTGATTTTGTAACTGTATTCGAATCCGTATCCGTGGATTATCCGTTCCATATCCGTATCCGTTTAAGACGAATTTGGTTTTGAATTTTGATATCCGTTTACTATCCGTATCCGCTCATTAAAAAATGGATACGGATTTGGTATGAGCATTATCCGCTCCGAATCCGCTCCGTTTACACCCCTACATACAGGGATATATATCGCTCTTGTCCCATCTGATATCCTGATTAGAGAATTTTTATTTAGGACAGTACTGTTCTTATTTCATGCAGAATTATTTGACTCAATCTTGCTCGTGTTAACCAAAATTTGGCTTAATATAATTATATACAGCAGTAAATTTGATTGTCATCAAATGTTCTGTATGATCGATGTTTTACTCAATTTTCTTTGTGTCTATTTCATATGGTATATATTGAGTAATCTTCCCTTTGAATTTTCGCCTTTAAAATTGAAATTTTGTTGTATTTTATTCGGTAGCAATGAAGACCCCAGATCAGTTCGATTATTAAAAGTTTGTTGTATTTTCTTTGTGTCTATTTTCCTATCATATATATATATATTAAAAGTTCGATTATTAAAAGTTTTGACTATCAGTTACCTTATTTAATTAAATTGAATAAGTCAACAAGTCTTTATTCAATGCCAACTACCAATTGGCTCACCTTCATATTCTTCTCCACAGAAGATCAGCCCCAAATATCTTTATATATAAGATATATGATAGGAAATTAAATACCACAATTCAATACTACAACTCAAAAAAGAAAAAGAAAAAAGTTTTGGTTAACCGCCGATATGAGTTGGTACGTGTTCTGGATCCTTGATCTCTCTTTGAAAGAGGCAAGTGGAGACTCTGAAGATAGAATTCAGGAAGACAACACTGACGACACATGCCGGCTCGACGAAAATGATAACGGGTCCTGTAGCGGCAGTGGCACCGGAGATTACAACAGTGATGATGATGATGGTAAAGCTGAGGTTTGTTTTTTCTCAAAAGAGGCATTGGAGCACAAGGGAGAAGCATACAATGAGATATCTTTGAAGGAGGTTGACGCGTCCGACAAGGAATCGAGACAGCAGAGACTTAGGGATGATGCAAAGCAATTCTGGGAGGCTTGTATTGCTCATGGATATTAGCACTTCCACAAGCTATGATTCAATTATTTGTAAGAAATGTTAATTAATTATCAAAGAAATATATATATGCATTGAAGAAATTGGTCAAAATAATTTCTTCAATAATTATTTTGCTTGCAAATATTTCTCCTCTTTTATACTTTAGTTTTGTTTTTTAATATTTGCATGTGCTTAATTAATTGATAGCTGCAATAATTTGAAGCAGCGGTTAATTTACCATCTCCCAAACTAATTCATTTTGACAAATAAAACCAAACTTATTATTTTCTATTATTTGGGATCTTTTTTCAACATACAAAAATATTATTTAATTAGGTCTACTCCTTAATTCCTTAATTAGTGCTTCGCTGTGAATCCCAAATATTCAATGTGATTCATTTTCAAATTAATATCTATTAACTTATTAATGCGCTTTCACCTTTCAGACTTTTGTTTCTTTTTTTCTTTTTCCTTTTTCCTTTTTGCTTTTTCCTATAACTATATAAAACCATACGGCGATCACAAAACAGTGCAGGAAATAAATGATAAAGTGCATTGTATTTCCATTTTTCCCTTTTATTTGGTAAAATGGTAATACTATTCTGGCCTCAGCCGACCTGAAACAATTTAATATTTTATTGGAAAGTCTAAAGCTTGGGTGGATTGTTTGACCTTCCACAGGCTTAAAAGTTCTAATTCAAACTTTTGGTTGCAATTACCCATGAAATTAGCAAGCCACCTACCCACCTACGGGTCCATATCATCTGAAGATAACAGTAACAGAATATTTGGGTTTAGATCACGACCGTCCGATCATGTCAAAACAGATCGAACGGTCCGGATCTAAACTCAAAATTTATGTTAGGTGATATGAATTCCCCACCTACCAAATAGAGAGGAGTCAAAATCCAAGGCTTCGTTGTTTGATGGGCTTATCCATGACCCAAGGAACACAAACCTTGGGCCTTTCAATTATTTTAAAACATGAAAGCCCAAAATTGACCGTCATTTTGTGCGCCGATACCCAAAAACTTGGCCCAGAACATATTTGTGGCTTTTATGGCAGAAACAGTTTCATAGCTAATGTAGGGAATCAGGGCGATTTGATGAGCATTGGATCAATTCGGTCGGATATCTGATTAGAGTCATATGATCGGTATTAAGATTTGTGTGGATCAAGTACACACAAATCTCAATGCGAATCAGACTGTTTCGACTGATGCTCATCCGACCGCCTCAGACTCCACCAAGTAGATGCATATCATGAGAAGAGGAGGAGAGAGTCTAAGTAGGGGCGGATCCAAAATTTTCATCAGGAGGAGCAAAAAAATATCGAATTCGATTTAAATACCTAATTGGATTTTAATTCATTAACCAATCAGGTACTCGATAAAAAATAATGCTTTAACTTATACTTACTAATTCTTTGACTTGTAATATCTAATGCTCTGACTTATAATTCTAATTACCAATCAAAATTTAACAAATTTATTTCAATTTTAACTCTAAATTTAACCCGAATTACAAATCAAACGTCCAGAGGGGGACAAAAAAAATTTCAGGAGGAGGCAAAGTCGGTCGCGACTAGGGCTGCAAACGAACCGAACCGAATCGAACTTACCCCCAGTTTGAGTTTGGTTTGAATTAATTTCGAACGAACTCAATTTCAAACCGAATTTTGTACGAACTCAATTTCGAACCTTTACGAACTTTGTTACGACTTGCGAGTTATGACTTATGACTAGTCCATAGTGCGAAATTACAGCACTTACGACTTACGAGTTATGACTTATGACTAGTCCATAGTGCCAAATCAGCTTTGCTATTTTTTTATTTTCTTGATTTTCTGATGCTGGTAAATGATAGATCTCTGTTGCTGGTTTTGCTGATTTATATATTTTTTTATTTCTGGTTTAGACTATTGTATGAAAAGTTTCTGATATGACAAAGGATCAGATTAAAAAGAAAAAAAAATAAACTGGCGTGTGTCATCATTAAGGCAAAGAAAGAAGGAAATCGTAACAATAAAAATGGTCATCTATTTGATCTATAGGTGTACTGGCGTGTGCCATCTATTTGATTTATAAAACAAGTAACAATAAAAAGGATGTGTTTCTAATTACCTGAGAGAGGAGCAAATCGCAAGAAGGGCAAAGAAACGGTCGGTACCAAGGGTCGCCTCGCCTCACGGCCGGTCCCAATAATAAACCAACAAAGCAATCAATGAGAGTCGCCTCGCCCCACCTCATGGCCGGTCCCCGTTTGGTAATGCAACCAAGTAGTAAACAGAGAAAAACTTTAGGGTTTGGACTTTGGGCTAAGCCAAAAGTTCACAACCAACGATGGCTAACGCTAGTTTTGTTTAATTTTTCTATTTTGGGTTTTGTTGTTGAATTTTTTTATTTGAGCTTGTAATTGGACCGGACTTTCTATTTCAGAAGTCATAATTCAAAGCAATTATAGACTGGACGGCTTATATTTTCATCAGTGAACATAAGTTATCAGCAGAAATTAATGGTTCACGTGTGAGTTAATTTCGAACTAAATTTGGTTTGCGAATCTATTTCGAACGAACTAGGTCTAGTTTGAGTTTGGTTTGAATTAATTTCGAACTAAGTTTGGTTTGAAATAATTTCGAACGAATTCAATTTCGAATCGAACTTTTTACGAACTTTGTCGAATCAAACTCGAATCGAATTACGAACTACAAATTTTTTGTACAGCCCTAGTCGCGACCAATAAATCTTCACTAAAACTCAAAATCCAAGATAGACAGCTGTCCCCGAAACCACCAGAGTCCGCCCTGAGTCTAAGGCTCTAATACTGAAAATAAATCTGCTGTGATTCTCGGGAATCACAGGATCCTGCGATCCCCAATCTCAGCTGTTGGTTTTTTTTGTGATGCGTGCATGAAAATTTACTTTTCCAAAGTGTTTTCGAGATCCGCACACAGAAAAATTTGAACCATTGATTCGGAATTTTAGGATCCTGCGATCCCATCCAGGATCGCAGCAGATTCGGACTCTCTAATACTCGATCGATCAAATATTGATCCGATCAAAAGTTGGAATAATAAATTAAAAGATTCCTAGCGCGACGGAACACAATAATATTACAATGTTAAGTATTACGATCAATGCAAAATGATATGGGCCAAGTTTGAGCCCGTAAACGAACGCACTTTGTATTTTCTTTTCCTCTATTCTTTTGTAGCTATTGATGAAAAAAAATCAGATGGCTGATAAAATGGAGTGGGGACCGGGATAATGGGTATCAATGAAACTCTATCTGATATTTGGTCGAAGTTGTCCGATCCGCATTAAAATTAATGTTCACTTGATTTGTATGAATATAGATGCAGATCGAGCGGCTTTGATCTGACATCGTCGAATTTGATTCGATGTCCATCGGATCGTCTTGATTCTCATGAAGATTTATTCCTAAGTATAGGGCGGAGACAGGCTTTCAATACATCTATGAAATTCAACAAATTTTATGAAAAGGAGGGAGCGGCACTTAATGGATATGACTTGAGTGACTTATGCGTTTGTTATCGTATTCAAATTCCAATACAAGTAATTTAATGATAATTAAAGAAGACTAGTGTTTTGTAAATTCCAGGCGATCCGGTTTTGGAGGAGACGGTTCAGATTCGCGGTTTGGCTCATGGTCCATCACCCCATGGGTCTATACGGTCCGGTCTGGCCCCAACGGGTCTAGATGGTCTTATTTTTTTTTATAATCAATTGTTTTAGAATGATATAATTCGGTTCTTTTTTAAATTTATTGTTTTAAAATAATTCAGTTTTTAAGTAATTCGGGTATTTTTTTAAAGTAATTCGGTTTTTCTTTAAAGTAATTTGGTTTTAAGGTTTCAATTAATATGAAATAATACAAATTTGTAACGAAATAAATATCAAGATGAAACTATGAATAATGAGAAAATGTAATTTTTTTCTAATAAAGAGAAAATAAAAATATGGATATCGTAGTTTGAGAATAAAAATAAATCTACAATTAAATCTTTTTTTTTTGAATAATGAAATTAAAATTTGAGAATTATGAAAATAACAAGAGCTTGAGAATAATGAGAGTATAAATTGATGTGAAAATGAGAGGGGGCGTTGTATTTATCAAGGTTCTAAATAGCGTTTATAGCGTCGTAGCGGGAAGGCTAAAAAAAAAGCTATAGCGAATAGCGTCGCTATAGCGGAAGCTATTCCAAATAGTGTTTTTTTTTTTACATTTCGTATATTCAATATTTGTACTAAATATCAACATTATCTAAGGTCTCATAGAACAATAAATAACACCAAAGTAATTAAGAAATTATAATATTCATATTGAACCCGTACAAAGTCCAAATTGCGGTTCAAAATACCCATAGCAATATCATAAACTATCGATTTTTTCTATTAAAAATATCTTAAGTATCATGAATTCATGACATGATATATTTTTTTTTCTATTCAAATTTTAATTCCGGTTTGGACTTTTTTTCTATTCAAATTTCAATTTCTATTCCCAATTTCAAATTGATTTAATTGTAGCAAGTAGCAACAAATTCAATTTCGGTTTGAGATTTTTTTTATCTTTATTTAAAACCCATATAAATTGCTTAAAAATAAAAAATAAAAAAAACCCATATTGTATAGCGCATTTTGATGTCGTAGCGTAGCGTTTGGGGTCCAAAAACGCTATAGCGCGCTATTTAGAACACTGGTATTTATAGATGTTTTTAGGGGAAGGGGGGAGGGGAAACTAGTCATTTTTTTTAATTTTGAAATTTTGGGTAGGGACCAGCGGGTATAGGGGGTCGGGGTGGGTTAGGGGGTTAGAGGGAGTAAAGTGGGGTATAGGGGGTAAAGTCGGGGGGGGGGGGGGGGGGGGGTGGGGGGTGGGGGTGGTTTCTGGGGGGTTAAGGTGGATCCGGTCTCGTCCGGGACAGGATTTTTCAAGGTTCGGGCTACCTCGGTCCACAGGTCTAGATTCGGACAGGTTGACACGGTTCTAGTAGAGAAAATCAAGAAAACTTTGTGCTAGACCTGTCCTGAGAATTGTCTGGATCGGACTGGTCCGGTCCGATCATGCAGGTTTCACGGTCCGAGTCTGAACTGAACGGGTTTTTTCAAAACACTAGAGAAGACTGATACAAAAGTCTCGTGTCATTTTGATCTATTTATGTTAATTATTATTATTGTTGTTGTTGTTGTTGTTGTTGTACTGTATTGTATTTACTATTTAGAGATCTAAAATATATGCTTAATTATTGAGATGAGTATCAAACAAGAAACAACCATTTAACATATATATAATTCTTTAATAAAAAAATATAATTTTTTTTTTGTGAATTATGAGATGTAATACCATTGACATATATTTAATTTTTAGAATCTTCAAGTAAACGGCTACAAATAGAAATTAATAACTTCATTATCATAGTTTTAATTAGGTTATATTATTATGATGAAAAACAGTCACATTACGTTAGGTGACGTGATCAAACTGATAACTGTTATCATGACTAATTTTCTTTGTTATCTAGCCCGTTGTGCCGCTCCAATGGTCAATGCTTTACAGCGGTGGCATGCTTCCTTCTTTTTTTTCCGGATTTTTGTCTCCTCTTCCATAGTTCCACTTGTCAAAAGCATAGCAACCAATTTCAACCAGTGAGAAAGCACTAATTGGTTTGCTCAATGTCAGGCTGAAGACTACCGCTTAAATTCGTGCTCCAAAATAAAAATGTGGCGACAATATTCTTAGAGGAGAGAAATATTGATCGAACGGTTTGTATCTAAACAGAAATATTCTATTACCTCACACAATGCAGACTTGAATAAAATAATAGAGGAGAGAGAACGACAGATGACACCCCCACATAATTGCAAAATTAATAGGAAGCGGATAACATTACATGCATTAAAATTATCGCAAAATCTCCACACTATAATTACCTGGAGGGACCGCAAAATTCCAACACTGCATTTTTTCTACAAGTATTAATATATTGTCATTCTCAACTATTTAACTATATGCATGAAAGTATTTATACCTATGAGGTAAACAATTGTTATGTAAATAATTGTCCTCCCAACCAAATTTCCGAAACGTCCCCGCATCAAAATATCTGGGGAGCACTCAAACTATATAGGGGGGCCATACACATTTCTAAACGTATTTATATTGTCATAACTATCTGGGGGAACCGCAAAATTTGATATTTTTTTTTACAAATTGCGTTGAATGACGTCAGAAAGTATTAATATCAAGTATTACAAGTATTTATACACATGCACTAAAGTATTTATATATATATGTTGTACAAAGTTTAATCTTTAGGCGTTTAATTATATCAAGTTACACATCAAAGTATCAATATCTTATTTTTCAAGTATTTATACCTTATTTTCCAAATATTTATACCTATGAAGTCAACTGTTTTCATTAGAGATGAGAGATTATCAAAGTCAGACATCTGAAATTATTAATATCAAATATTGCAAGTATTTATACCTATGAGGTTAACTATTTTTGTTAGAGGAAGGTTGATGCGAGGACGATTGGGGAAGGTTGATATAGGATACAGGGTCTCCACTACTTCATTAGAGGAAAGTTGATGCGGGGACGATTAGGTGACTGGAAAAGGGGAATGATCATATCAAATTACGCATGCAAGTATTAATATCAAGGTTCTAAATAGCGTTTATAGCGTCGTAGCGGGAAGGCTAAAAAAAAGCTATAGCGAATAGCGTCGCTATAGCGGAAGCTATTTCAAATAGCGTTTTTTTTTTTGCATTTCGTATATTCAATATTTGTACTAAATATCAACATTATCTAAGGTCTCATAGAACAATAAATAACACCAAAGTAATTAAGAAATTATAATATTCATATTGAACCCGTACAAAGTCAAATTGCGGTTCAAAATATCCATAGTAATATCATAAACTATCGGTTTTTCCTATTAAAAATATCTTAAGTATTATGATTCATGATATAATCTATTTTTTTTTCTATTCAAATTTTAATTCCGGTTTGGACTTTTTTTCTATTCAATTTCAATTCTATTCCCAATTTCAAATTGATTTATTTGTAGCAAGTAGCAACAAATTCAATTTCGGTTTGAGATTTTTTTTTATCTTTATTTAAAACCCATATAAATTGCTTAAAAAAAAAAAAAAAAAAACTCATATTGTATAGCGCAAATAGCGCTGTAGCGGACCGCTATAGCGCTGTAGCGGCCGTAGCGCAAATAGCGCATTTTGATGTCGTAGCGTAGCGTTTGGGGTCCAAAAACGCTATAGCGCGCTATTTAGAACACCGATTAATATCTTATTTTTAAATATGTATTTCTATAAAGGTTGACACGGAGACTAGTGCAGGAACTAGAAAATGAGGACCATATAATTAGCGGAGATCATAATATTTTATTAGAAGAAAGTTGTTGCGGGATGAGAAAACTGGAAAGGAGGATTCATATAATTATTCAAATTAATAAAGCAGTGGAAGCCAAAAAAATTTATTAATACCCTAAAAAAACATCCTGACCACCTCATGTTTGGGCTGTCACCTCTTAATACCAGAACGTTCCACGTTTGAGCGGTTTGGTGTTTAACTATTTTTTTTAAACGTTGTATTTTTTTAGAATGCTGTATTTTTATAGTGCTGCATTAATAAATACTACATTTTTAATGTTAAAATTTTGTTATAATTTTGTAATTTACAGTTATATTTTTTATAATGATTTATGGTTATAATAGATTATAATGACGATTATATTTTTATTTGTTGTAATGTTTTATTGTAGTTTTATTTGTTATAATTTTTATAATAAGTTGAGGAGGGATCCGATTACACCTTTTTTGGTGACACACTTTGACACCTACCATTTTCAAAGTCCAAATAATCGATTCAAACCGTTCAACATGATGGATATATTAAAATGTGCTTGGAGATCAAATTTTACATTTTTTTTGAATTTTTTTGCTATTTATTAAGATGGTTACAAAAATCGTTGTTTTCAGACCATTGAAAAACAGCGATTTTGTAACCATCTTAATAAATAGTAAAAAAATTCAAAAAAATATAAAATTTGATCTCCAAGTACATTTTAATATGGTGATCATGTTGAACGGTTCAGATCGACTGTTTGGATTTTGAAATCGCAAAATTGACCTATATAAAAAACGGTGTCATGATGTGTCACCAAAAGAGGTGTAATTGGATCCCTCCTCTAATAAGTTATAGTTATATTTTTTTTATAATTGACGATTATAATTTTATTTGTTGTAATGTTTTATAATATATTATATATTTGTTGTAGTATATGTTATAATTTTGTTTAATGTTATAAATTTGTTTTATTCGACTAGACAAACAACAAAACTAAATAATCTAAATGGTAAGTCTACAACATAAAATCTAACAATCCAAACATGAAATATAACAATCAAAACATAAAATACTACAAATTCATCTAACTAAAAAAAAACATAAAAATCTAACGACGAGGGCGGCGACGACCGGAGAGATCCAACATAGCAGGTGGATGGAGGTCCCTGGGCAGCTGTGATCGGAGTCAAAATGATGATGAATTACGTAGGGTTTTGGCTTAGGTTTTACGTACTATCTCACACTTATGTTTAATTAATTAGAGAAAAAGGTTATTGTCACCCTTCTTTATGTTTTATTGCATAAAACAGGTTTTGGGACTGTTTCACATCAAATGGAGCAAGAATCAGATCAATCGGACAAGCGACACTCATCGACTAAGGCCCTGTTACGGTCCGTACCAGTTGATACGGACTTAGCCGAATACGGACCAGGAGATGGTGTGATACGCATTAAAACCTTCAGCGACAAGGTGTGAATACGGACCGTATCACCTGATACGGTCCGTAACCAAGGTGCCCTTTGGGGAATAACTGCCACAAACGTGGCCAGATCATGTTTTCTTGGCCTCCACTCATCTCCAGACGTCCCCCCACTCTTATATAAGGCCCCTTGACAGAAGAGACACTCATCTTTGTAATTTTGGTAGTTAGGGTTAGATTTGATTGAAGTGAGAAGAGAGGAGTGTTGTAATGATGCCGTTCCGCGGCTAAGTTATTTTCTTAGGGGCTAGGCAGTAAACCTTGTTACTCATGATGCTTTGATATATATATTTTCTGTTGATTATGATTTCTTGTTGTTGATTGAAATGTTTTTGCAATTTATTCTCCCTTCACCTGATTTCGATGATCTAGTCTAATTCTAGAGTAGTGACAGTACTTTATTGGTAGAAAGACTATGATGGACGAGTTAGTCTCGTTGGGAGCCATTAGATTTATGTGAAGAAAACCTTCGCGAGGAAACCATAAATCAGAACCATAAAACGCAAACCAAGTTCTGTCATTTGTGTAAGATAAATCGCAATGTTCTATGTAGTAACTTGTGTATTTAAGGGATCTGTCATTTGTGTAAGATAAATCACAGTGTCCTATGTAGTATCCCGGTGGAAGTCCCATTATTTGCGTAAGTGACTCGTAGTGTCCTATATAGTGTCTTCCATTAACAATAACAGGTAATCAAACCCGACAGAAGTATAGTATCAAAGTGGATTGAGTAGCAATGGTGTGCCGAAACCCTAGGAATTCTCATCTCTATCTTTATTTTAATTACTTTTAATTGTTGCCAAATTTACATTGATCACAATTCCAAACTCTCAATTTTCAGATTTTGTCTAGCCTTTCGAAAGATTGTGATTTGATCGCTCAAGACTGTAGACCAATATTCCCTGTGGATTGACCTCGATTATACTACTCGATAAGGATTATACGCTTGCGATCCGAACCGATAGCATTTCCGAGTTTATAAATTTTAAAAGAAACATCGCTCTCTTTTGAGTGATCAAGCTGACGCCTCAAATGAACCTCATCCTCCTCGTCATCCTCGAGATCATCCACATCGATTTCTGATGCTGCACCGGCTGCCCATGGATCCTCCTCATGCAAAGATAATTGTGTACAGCGAACCCATGGGAGATCCTCCTAGATCATCGACTGTGTACACATCTCCCATGGATCAGCCTCCCATGTAGAAGGATACGTGGCCGGAGACGGTGTGCCAAATATAGCAGAGGCAAAGGCATTTGCAGCTTGTGCCCCACTCCCACTAGTCTCGTTGCCGTGCTGTCTGGTATCTGCGTTTCGTGGTCTGTGGAGGCTATATACCTCCAGTAAGGCCAGTCATAGTGAACTTGGGATTGGCCTGTCAGGCAGGGGCTCCAACTTGCATGTAAAAAATTTCAGTTTTGTTATACACAAATAACTAGTAAGTTAATTAAATAATAAAAAAATCACTAACCTCGCCAATCTGCACCGGAACTCCAAACTTGTTGTAGTGAGCGTTTAATGCATTGTTATTCAACACCCAGTTATGGAACACCCAATATGAGTTATCCTCTGCAGAATTGATAACTTAATAAGAATATATTTTTAAAGAGAAATGATTGTGTATGACACCTTCATATTAACTTGTAATAACCTGTAAGAGGTGGCGGCATCTCTGTTAGTGTTGTGATCTAGAAGCCAATCATAGGATATTGTTTTCTAAGTTTTTGTTCATGTAATTGAATGATTTATTTATCATTTTGTTCCTCGAGTATTTCATTACTTATAGATAATTCAAGTTGAGGACTTGGAATTGTGGAACTCTATAAAGGAGTTAATAAATACTCTAAAGTGTCCCTAGTCTTGGTAATTAACAAGGAACATTAAATTACCAGTATAAGATTAGCATTTGGATTAGATGATGATTATGTTCTGCAGATCATATGACAAGGGGTTGTCAATCTAATCAAATGGATACCTGATGGAGATCATGGATTGGACATGACCAAAATAAAACATTTAATATGGATTGTGTTTGTGTCATTAATGTTTTATTTGTGTCTGGAATTCTAAGGTATGAGATAATTGTTTCTCTCACATGAGAATACATATTCGTGGGTATTATCCAACGCTGTCTGTAACTGGCAATCATACAGATTCTATCTCAGTATGTGTCTCTCATGTGGAGAGATAGTAATTATCAAGAATACCAATGTCCCTCATGTAAATGAGTGATGATATCACTGGGCCCCTTGATGAAATAATACAAGTATGTGCACATATGATTAAGGAGTTAATCATAATTACTGAATTATTTCAGAATCAAGAAACAAGTAGATTTGCAAGGATGACACATTCCTACCTTGGATCTATTCATGATATCATGAGACATGGAATTGACACGAGGCAATTGTTGCTTAGGGATCGTGATACAGTATGGTACTTATCATCTGTGTCATTTGGGTAACTACAATGCATATTGCTAGGTGCCGCTTGTAGTTTATGGAATCGAAAGGAGTTTCAGATTCCATTGCCATGTGACATAGATCCCACAGGGTCACACCAATAAGAAATGAATTAGAAATGCTCCTTAATTTATTTGACATGTATGACATGACAAATAAATTGGTTTCTCCATCAAACCATGAGAAATATAATTATTTGAGATAATTATATATGATACTACAATTAATTAGATTAACTGTATTTGATTATTGCAAACAAGAAACAATAGAACTTGGCCCAATAAACAAAGCCTAATGGCTGTTGTTAATTATGGCACATGTTTATTTTATGAATTGTTTCCTTAATTAAAAGTTCACCCAAAATAGTTTACCACGTTTTCTCATAACTGCTGCACAGCATTTCTTATTTTGACCATATCTCTTTCATAATAAATCCGTTTTTAACATTCTATATATTTATGGAAAGGTAAAAGAAATATCTAGAACTTTACCTCTCTGAAGGAAAGCCAAATTAGAAACAGATCATGGTCAAAAACGCGATAGAACGTGGTGGTTAATTTGAACCGCCATGTTCTGTGACTGCTGCGCATGTTTCGTATTTGGACCATAACTCTCTCATACGATGTCCGTTTTGGGCGTATAATATATGGATGGAAAGGTAAAAAAAGATCTATAACTTCTCATTGTGTGACAGAATCTAATTCGAATTATATCGTGGTCAAAAACGTGGTAGAACGTGGGGTTAACTTTGGGAACATAATTCACATTCCTTGTTTGCTATATATATTCTCCCTCTCATTCCTTTTGAGTAGAATTCGTTTTTGAGAGTTGAAGTTCTGCCAAAACTCTCTCTCTCTTGTTTTTCCTCTCATGTGTTGAGAACCCACAAACCCTAAAAGTTCAAGATCTAGTTCTCTTGGAGGATAGGGATTAAGGAGCAACCAAGTTAGTACTCTCTAGCAAGAGGAAACTTTGGTTTCTAATTAATTTCTTGGTGGATACCGTGGAGGACTTCTACTTTGGAGTCTCATCTTGGTGCAAGACGTTCTAAGTCACGCACACATCAATCACCAAGGCGCTGCAAGGCATCAACCACCATTAGCATCAATAAGAAGGTGGAGGCTACAACTCTATATCTCAAGGACTTTCCTTTCTTGTTAGGGACAAGAAACTAAATGTATGATGCTTATTGATTTGGAAATAGATCTTGGTTTGATTTCAATCACACATGATGATCTCTTTTGGTACTTTTCTTGTCAAAATTTTGAAATTCCGCTGCCTTAAGTACCATAAGAACCCAACAATCTCATCATCGTAGATAGCTACTCGAGGCTGATCTGAATCTCGTGGTGTGGGCTTTATCTCATGCCAATTGATGTTCTCCCCACTGTTGTGCAACATGTCAATGAGGCACCCGTCCCAGCCAGAATCCTCCACGGCTAGTGCACTGTGTTGGAGCATTTGACATCATATCGCTTTCCAACCAGTCTTCGCCATGCACACCAGGCTGTGTGCCACTCCTCTAATACCAGACAAAAGCTGCATACAATGTTTTTTCATTATTATTAGAAAATGAATAAATAAACATTTATTTTTTTAAATATGTCAGTTTCATTTATATTTACCGCGCGAGCCTGGATCGGTCCGAAAGACAAGTAAGTCCTAGATATACTGACGACATGCCTCACCTCTGGTACCAGACGGCATATCTCATCACCCATGAGTCTCATGCCCCACCTCTACTAGACTGCAAATGAGAGCCTGATCAATCCTACTCTGAGGCATGATAGCTAGCTGATACAAGCCGAGATTCATGATGTTCCGCTCTGATGTCTCATTATTTGATCTATTGTTTCGACCTATTTCCAAACCAGACATCATATTTTGAACCATTAAATTGCACCGTTTGCATTGAATATCAATATAATATGGTACTGCTGCAGTTTGGTTATGACTTTGCAGGAAACAGGCGAAAATAGGCAAAAGGCCAGGATTCTGACATCCCCCATGCGAGTCGCGTCCCACCTGACGCGGGTCGCATCACAGCCCAGCGCGACCTCAGACGCGACCCTCATAGCGCGCACCAGACCCAACCCGACGCGGGTCGCATTCGAACCAATGCGGGTCGCGTCGATTTAACTGCGCCAGGGCCCAATTGAAGCCCATTAAGATTCTTATAAATACAGCAGGCCTGGTCGCAAATTAGGGGGAGTCCAGAAATCAATTCAGAGACAGAGAGAGAGATCGGAGTTTGAACCTGAGGGAGTTGGCGCGCGACAGAGAAGGAGGAGAGAAGACGATCTGGAGCCAGAGGTGGAATTCGGCCAAGATCTCGACAGAAGCTTTGATCTTCTTCAATTCTCTTCTTCTCCATCATGATTTGCCTTCTCTTTATCTCTTTATCTCTTTTATTTTGTCTTTGATCATGCTTGAGTAGTTTCTTTTAGTTTTGATGGATTTGGATGTAATCTAAAACTTTGCTTGATAATGAATGTTGTTTGAATCTGAATTGTTATTCGTGTTTCTTGATTCTTGTATTAATGAGATTGCTTGACCTAAATTGCTTGATTGATTCTTGATTGTCTACTATTGATTGCTTATGGCATTTCTTTTTGTAATTTGGCCTTGATGTTTCTTGCAAATTAGGTTAAGTATTTGAGGTAGGTCTGAGATCCGAGAGGTGAGATCAATAGTAGCCGAAAGGTGAAATTTCCATTTGTCGAAAGGTTGTGGATACCTTTAGTAAACGGAATTGAGAACTTAGGTTTGAATTAAACCTAAGAAGGTGAAATTGCAATTCCGTACCAAGTCTGTTAAGCCAATACACGAGAGTTGAGGTTTAGTAACATTAGGTACGGTCAATCGAACCTTACACGACTGAAACAACCAGAAACAGAAACATGCAGTATCAGCTCCAGGACCACGCGGGTCGCGTGTGAAAGCACGCGGGTCGCGTGTGAAAGCACGCGGGTCGCGTCACAAGGTCGCATACGAGAGTATGCGGGTCGAGTGAAAGGTCCAAAGTGGCTTGAGGGCTACGCGGGTCGCGTGTGAGAGCACGCGGGTCGCGTCACAAGGGTCGCATACGAGAGTATGCGGGTCGCGTGATAGGTCCAGAGCAGCAAAGTTGAGGATGAAGTCTGAAACCCTTGAAACGCCTTTTCTTTACAACAGTCCAAAACCAAACATTTAATTGCTTTCATTTTCTGTTATTAAATTTGTTGATTGAATTTAGGAAATATAAACAAACCCAAACACCCCTTTCAACTTCTAGTACCTAGCTAAGTCGAGTAAATATTCAGAAATTGAGTCGTCCCTGTGGATCGATACCCGACTATACGAACGAGTAGGACTGTGCACTTGCGGTCCTAAGCGAGAGTATACGAAGGTTTTAAAAGATACAGCCTGTCTGTACTGAAACTTTTCTCTATCTTCTCTAACCCTGAGAACACGCTCCATCAATGGATGAGGGACGTATGGGATCTCAGAGGTGCGATGTCTCACCGATGTTTTAACATCGTGTCGTCCTGCATTTAACAATAATTTCAATGTAAGCGACTGACTATATGTCATATTAAATAATGATATTTAAATTACATACAAAAAACCAACGTACCTCCATAGATGCGTATGCGTCACGGTGCTTAATATGTGAGATCCACAGAAGATGACTAAATGTGTCAGCATCATGAGCATGAGTCTCTGCACCGGAGGCCTCCGCACTGGGAGCCTCTCCAGCGGGAGCATGTGAACTCTCCTCGCTCTTTAGAGTATCTCGTGATCGTCCCCGTCTAGGTCTGGCCATACTAAATTTGAAAATATCAAGTTACTAAATTTCTAACATATTTTTACAATTTACATTAATTAATAAAAATTATTTTTGCAAACTGCAGTAAAAAAATTAATAATTGAATTTTGGACACTTTATAAACAATTTCTAAACAATTTTGAATAATTTCTATAGATTATAAACAATTCCTAACAATTTCTAAATAATTTTGGACAATTTCTTAAACCCTAAACTCTAAACCAAAACCCTAATTTGAAATTAAATATTATAGGCATAATTTATATTATTCACATAACATATTTATAAAAATTAGTGAGATTTTGAAAAAAAAATAGAAAGTACTACGATTTCATCCTCGCTAAGGGCCGGGTCCTACTCCTCAAGCGGTACAATTTAAAATTTTAATGATATGAAATTAGTGGCCTTTGAAAATTGTTTTAATAATTCAAATAATTGCTTTATTTTAATAAACTGTTTTAAAAGTTCAAATAATTGTCAAGTGATCTTTTCTCAATTCAAATAACATATTTTTATAATTTATAGATGCTAAATAATTTCTAACAATTTCTAAAATAAATGCTAAGCAATTCAATCACGTCGGAAAAATCAACAACCCACACACGATACTAATAATTCAATTTCTACGACTCGGTACGACATAACCAAACCAAGAACCCTAAACCCTAAACCCTAACCCTAAATCGACCCAATCGCACAAAAAAACAACATTTCAACAGGGAGGAGCTCGGCTCCAATGCCATCACAAGGCACAAAACATAAATAAAAGGAGTTGTGTCGGGTTACCCGAAAATAATAAATTCGTGCTTCGTATAGGGAGGAGTTCGAATCCAATGCCTCACCTCGCCTCTCCAATGCCTTGCCTTCCTATTAATCGGCCGATATTGAGTTTGGCAGCGAGAAAAGGTTTAGGCGAAAGGGGAGGGGGAGGGGTTTGACAGCAAAAAGGAAAGGAGAGGGGGGCGGGGGGGGGGGTTGGCAGCGAAAAAGGGAGGGGGCGGTTTGGCAGCAAGGATTTGGGGTTTGCGGAGGGACGGTTTGCTCTGTTTGGGAGAAAGGGGTGAGGGGCGGCCTGGTTATTAGAAAAAAAAATAATAAATACCAAACCACTCCACTGAGGGGCGACCTGGTTATAAGCTGACTGCCCCATTGTGAGGTAGTTTGGTATAGAGAGTGGATCGCCCCTCAGTGGTGCGGTTAGATTATTTTTAAAAATATTTCTATACAAAGGAAATATTTGCTATTTTTTTTTTTTTTTGTAGATAGTAATACAAATTTCGGCAGCGGAAGGATATTATAAGCCGCTAGTTTTATGTATTTTTATATATTAATCCTTTGAAAATTGGTTTTCCTAGCGGAAGTTGTGTGTTTTTCTTTGTTTGACGGTCATGAGTGCTGGTATGTCACTTTCTTAGTCACCAACCGTATATAGAATTCGAATTCGGTGAAGTAACTCAATATTTGGATTTTAGATGGGGACCATTTGATTCGAATTCGTAGAAATTTATCTCCGAAGTGAGCGCACACATCCGGACGATGAATTCAAATTCTGAGACGATCCCGAGTGACGAATTCGAATCGGATGATCTCGATTCAAAATTCAAAGATTGAGTTACTTTAGGGAATCCGGACTCCCGTATATACGGGGAAAGAAACCCAATTGGTACATACGAGTATACGACATATTTTGGCACGTCCACGTGGTGGTCATCCCTAACTGGTAGCGACAACTATACGGTCGTGATGAGATATGAGAATGGCTGTGTTTATCTTAAACTTCATTTTTTTTTTTTTTTTTGTATCAGAGGTTTCCTTGTTTTTGCTGTTTACGTCTGCTATATAAATGGGTAGTGATTTTAACAGCACCTTTTATTTTATTAACCCAACATCTTCAAATATTTAAATTAAATGGATAATTTTAACCAAGGTTCTAAATAGCGTTT
This sequence comes from Carex kokanica, assembly GCA_025461125.1. NCBI lineage: Eukaryota > Viridiplantae > Streptophyta > Magnoliopsida > Poales > Cyperaceae > Carex > Carex kokanica. Next base: position 390,697 of record JAJGRX010000831.1, on the reverse strand, counting down.
ATAGCGTCGTAGCGGGAAGGCTAAAAAAAAAGCTATAGCGAATAGCGTCGCTATAGCGGAAGCTATTCCAAATAGCGTTTTTTTTTTTTTACATTTTGTATATTCAATATTTGTACTAAATATCAACATTATCTAAAGTCTCATAGAACAATAAATAACACCAAAGAAATTATAATATTCATATTGAACCCGTACAAAGTCCAAATTGCGGTTCAAAATATCCATAGTAATATCATAAACTATCGATTTTTCCTATTAAAAATATCTTAAGCATCATGATTCATGACATAATCTATTTTTTTTTTCTATTCAAATTTTAATTTCGGTTTGGACTTTTTTTCTATTCAAATTTCAATTTATATTCCCAATTTCAAATTGATTTATCTATAGCAAGTAGCAACAAATTCAATTTCGGTTTGAGATTTTTTTTATCTTTATTTAAAACCCATATAAATTGCTTAAAAAAAAAAACTCATATTGTATAGCGCAAATAGCGGACCGCTATAGCGCTGTAGCGCAAATAGCGCATTTTGATGTCATAGCGTAGCGTTTGGGGTCCAAAAACGCTATAGCGCGCTATTTAGAACACTGATTTTAACCCATCATAAATATATATTAAAATATAAATATATATCTACTATTTGAATACGGATAATTAAAATTCAAAACTTTATCCGTATCTGTATTTGCACAGATACTTAGATATCAGATATCCGTATCTAAATTTTGGATATTGATCTAGATACGGTAAGATAATATCCGATATGTTTGCACCCCGAGACCCTACCATATATTATATGGTAATATATCTATGATTTTGATTTTCACAAAAGAAAAATAAAGAGAGAAGGAAATCATGGTGGACATTAATATAAGAGAAAATTTTAGTTTTAGAAGGAAATAACTAATGAAGGACAAATTTGTTCAAACAATTAAAATATGGATCCTGATAATTATCCACGCACTCCCGTCCCCCCCCCCCCCCCCCACTTTAACTTCTATAACTACCATGGAGGGTCACAAAAACTCCAGCACTTATTTTTTTTTCTAGAATATTAATACCTATGCACTGAAGTATTTATACCTATAAGGTGAACAATTTTTACATAAATAATTGTCTCTCCAACTATATGGAGGGCCACTCAAACTACATGGGAGAGATCATACACGTTTTTTGAGGTGGATTTTTTTTTTCTTCATTCAATCTCGTCCACATTTCTGACGATCTATGAGGAATTTTTGCGAATCTAAAACCACGAAAGTCTTATACGTAATTTTATTTTTCAAATGAGATCCATGATGACGTACTTTCGAGCCCGTCGTCACACAAGTATTTATACATATACTTGCAAGTATTTTTTACATATGACACTAGCTAACATCTGAAAGTATTAATTTCAAGTATTACAAGTATTTATACTTATGCACTGAAGTATTTATACTTATGTGGTCAACTATTTTTGTTAGAGAAAGGTTCACGTAGAGACGATTGGGAAAGATTAATGCGGGGATGCGGGGTCCTCACTATTTCATTAGAGGAAGGTTGATGCGGGGACCATTGAGGGACTGGAAAAGGGATAGTCATATCAAGTTACGCATACAAGTATTAATATCTTAGTTTGGAAGTATTAATTTATTATCTTACAAGTATTTATACCTATGAAGGTTGACGAATAACGAGTGTGGGGACTGAAAAAGAGTACCATATAATTAGTGGGAACTATAGTATAATTTTTCTCTAATGTTGCTGCAGGGACAGATGAAGAATAGGAGTGTGGGGAGTAATATAATTATTCTTAAAATATTTAAAAGTGTTAGTGTTGTTATATATAAATGAGGGCTCAATTTTGATCCAATCCTCTCCCTAACCTAACTATGAGTAGATGTGTGTGGGCTCGGACTCTTCATTTAGAAGGCGTAGTGGATGTGATTGATTGTGACTTACAATAATTGTTAAATTATCTCAATAGTAAAGCTTTTCTTTGTTTCAGAGTCTTGAAAGTATTACAATTTTGTAACCGCGAACTAAAAATCTGGTATATATTAGATTTACTTACTTTTCAATAAATGGAGAAAGCTAAAAGTTTCATTCTGGATTTTTTTTTTGTTTAATTTCTTTAACAAATAACAGCATGGCGTTCGATTGAATAAACTTTCCATATTTTTTTTTACCTTTGCTTGTTCATCTCATTTTGTTCAAACTTAAGTATTTATGTTTCTCTCTTTTTGTTTTCTTTTCAAGCTCACATCTACTGAGCATTTCATGTACAAACTTTCCATGTTAAATAAATATATGACCTTGACTCTTGTTTTTCCTCAAAAAAAAATATAAATTTCCACTTAAGCAAGTAATTTCTAAATAATTCTAGAATAAATCTAACTTTCACAATACTTTCATTTGATATTTAAAAAAATATTCAACATATAAATTATTTTTTTGATAAATATAATAGATAAGTTCTATCAAATTTAAGTCAGATTGTAATTTAATTAGTTATCCATTAAAAGGCCTTTATTTTTTTCAGCCGTTAAAATTTATATTACTTGATATAAAGGTAAATTATTTTTAAATTAAATCAAAATTTGATCCACGCCTAATCTAAATAATGAAGAACAATAGTCCAATTTGATCGAATATAGTTTAGATCAGTTTTTTCATACATTCTAAAAATAATAATAAAAACTATCAACTACTTTTCTTTCAATCATAGTCTTTAATTAATTTACGCATTTATAAATATTTTTGTTGTGTTATTTTTCAGGTGCATTAAATGCCAAATCAACATCCTCGCTCTTAATTAATTGGCATGAAAAAGATGGGTAAGAGACAGTATCCGACTAATTCAATAATAACGACAACCATAGCGCTCTTTAATTGGCATTATACAACTAATTCAATAATAAAGACAACCATAAATATAGAAAAGTATGTATCTCGCACAACAATTATATGTTCAGTGAATTAATACAACCATGTTTTTTTTTTTTTGTTGAAATAGAGAGATGTAGATATAATTTTTTAAAATTTCATTTAATATCTATTAAGAACTTTTCATTCAGATTTTGAACCCACAACCTTTCTGCAGAAGATGTTTCCTTTTGTCACTTGATCAAAGGTTAATTCTTAACTTATGTAGGCATAGTAGTAGAAACCATAGTTTCGTTGCAATGATTTGTTTTCAGCACTTTCCTTAACAAAGAATCTAATTAAATAGGTTTTATGAATTTTATATAATAAATAAATGCACTTCAAATATATTCATATATTTTTTTAAATATACTTATACTTAAAGATAAAACTATTTATATGATTTCAAATAATTAGATATGGATATTATTGACGGAAGTATTTACGAGAATACCGACAGAGTTAATCAATTTTACCCACGCGGATATAACAAAATTTTGAATTATAGATTCGCCTCTCTAGAGAGTGCTGTGAGTTTAATTTCGGTAAGAGACATCCGAAATAATTAAAGTTTGAATTCAATATCGATCAAATCAATTATGAAAGTGATGTAGGTACATTTAATTTTTCTTTTAAGTATTAGGTTCATATTTAGTTGATACTTAAATTTAAAAAGGATTAAGTTGCTTATTTTATTTTAATTCTCATATCTTATATTTTGTTGGCAGCTTAACTTGTGGTTTAAATTCATCTGCTTGGAGTAATAAATTGCCAAAAATAAATATCAGTTTATGATAGTGGATCATGTAGGCAGAATAAATGTAAAGTAAATTAATTTACTTTAAGAGGTGAAATAGTTTATTTTGAATTATCTCACCTCTTACTTCATATTATTTTTAATTTGAGCGCTTAACATGTTTAATTCATCTTTTGGTTGTGCCTCTTACTTGATATTATTTTTAATTTGACCGCTTACGTGCCGATTTTTTATTAATACCCAAAAAAAAAAGCAAATCTCAAATCTGCCCTCGTTTTTTTTTTTAAAATGCCCTAACCGCCCCGGTCCACTGTCTCAAAAAAAAAAAAAAACACCAAACCGTCCCCCTGTGGGGCGGTCCACTATTTTTTTTTTTTTTTAGATTTTGAGAAACAATATGAAAAGCAAGATGCTGAAATTTAACAATAAAAATTTGAATTTTGTTTTTAATATTTGTTAGATTACTTCTTTTGATGTATAATTAGCATATTTATACTAAAATACGCTAAATTACTTGCAATTATGTTAAATTACGCTAATTATATTATCTAGAAAGGAACTAGATTTGGGATATTGGTTCTTGTCAAATCAAATTCTCTCAATTTTAGGATGAAATTGAATATAATTGGAATTTTTTCATATCACACGGACTGTTTCTTGTTTGAACATACAAAATGAAAGATACTCAATATTAGAATGTTAGTTATTGTCAAATTAAATTCACTAGCTACATGCGAACACTAAACATCAAATTAGTAATTTTGATACAAGTTCTGACTTTTACCATGCTGCATATGACACTATCACTAGCCGCAAACGGGTTGTTGTGTGTCTACCGATGATAAAAAAATTGAACTCAATTTTTAAGGCACTAAACGATGTTTTTTTGCAATTCTGATTCCGTCGGCCCCCTGGGGAAAACCCCAGCGCACAATTGTTCCCGCCTCGTCCCAAGTTTTCCGAATTGGAGTCGTACGCGCAAATTCAAGTTTCTTAGCCAAAGTTATAGCCATTTAAAGTTTTTTAAAAAACACCGATGCTTTCATACAAAAACATCGATGATGCACCAATGCTTTATGCACGGCTTGTCGACGGCTAGGGGTGCAAACGGATCGGATACGGATCGGATAGTGCTCAACCCATATCCGTATCTGTATTTTTTTTTCGGATACGGATACGAATCGGATACTACTCGGATACAGATACGGATCGGATATTAAACGGATACAGATACAGATCGGATGTTTTCGGATACGAATACGGATATGGATATAATTCGGATTTCTAATTCAAAATATATATCTAATTAACTTGTTACGTTATTACAAAATATATGTCTAATTAACTAAAATTCACTAACATAACTATAACTTTAATTAAAAATACCAACACAAAAGATATTCTCTCTAAAGATATTCTAACACAAAAGATAAACAGACACAAAAAATATTCTTGTAAGTCTTAGCACATCAATCACTGTCACCGTCTTCAAAACAAGATCCATCTTCTTCTGACGCTTCCATAAAATAAAAAACTGAAGCCGCATGATGCATAATATCTGGATGGCGATACATAATCAAATAACCAATCTACCAAAAGACAATGTATAGGAGAAATGAAGAGAAATTAAGCACGGGTAAAGAATGAAATTGGATCAAAGGATTTATTACTTGCGTGGATAACAATTAAAAAAAATGTAACCAATTTAGAATTTAGATAAATCAAGTGAATTAAATCTAACAAGTTCATGTGTAGTTTAATATCCGTATCCGTATCCGTATCCGATTCCGAAACTCAACTCGTATCCGCATCCGAATCCGCATAAAAGATATCCATATCCGTACCCGAATCCGTAACTATCCGTATCCGAATATCCGAATCCGCGAAAATTCGGATACGGATCCGGATTTTTACGGATAGTATCCGACCCGTTTGCACCCCTATCGACGGCAGAAGTGCATTGATGTTTCATTACAAAAAGATCAGCGACGCACCGATGTTTTTTTAGCACTACCTTACTTAATTGCCAATGCTAAGGCTAACAAAACATTGATGTTTCATTACAAAAACAATGATGTTTAAGTCCCAATGGATTGGATGCATGTGCATAAGTCCCAATGGATTATATGCTTATTAACAAATTTAACAAGGAATAATGTAATCAAATTCTCAATCTCAAATTTAACAATGGATATTATGCATAAGTCCCAACGATGTTTAGCGTAATTTAGCGTATTTCATTATAATTAGCACAAGTAGTTTACCGTAATTTAACAATGAAAGTATAAATATGCTAATTATACATCAAAAGAAGTTTACCGTAATTTAACAATAGAAGTATAAATATGCTAATTAGGGTTTAGGGTTTTAGAAATTATTCAAAGAGTTTAGGATTTAGCGTAGTTTACCGTAATTTAACATAATTTCAAGTAATTTAGCGTATTTTAGTATAAATATGTTAATTATACATCAAAAGAAGTAATCTAACAAATATTAAAACAAAATTCAAATTTTTATTGTTATTTTTCAGCATCTTGTTTTTCATATTGTTTTTCAAAATTAAAAAAATAAAAATAAATAAATAATAGTGGACCGCCCATAGGGGGGCGGTTTGGTTTTTTTTTTTTTTAGACAGTTGACCGCTCCACAGGAGGGGGCGGTTTGGTTGGAACAGTGGATAGCCCCACGGGGACGGTTAGGGCAGTTTTAAAAAAAAAACCGAGAGCAGATTTGATATTCTGTTATTTTTTAAGAATATTAATAAAAAAATCGAGCTTACGTGTAAAAGTGATTTAATTTATCTTTTACTCCTCAACCAAACGAATTATTTAGCACACCCAGTCCAGTGAACTGTGAACCACACACTTTTCAAATTAAAATTTGCACCTACTTTTTGTTGGAATTTGTTTTTTGTTGTTGTTGAAAACGATGAAGTTGTTGAGCTTTGATTATTTTTTATGTAGTCTGTACTACACTTTAAATGGCTATAATTTTGGCTAAGAAACTTGAATTTGCGCGTACGACTCCAATTCGGAAAACTTGGGACGAGGCGGGAACAATTGTGCCCTGGGGTTTTCCCCAGGGAGCCGACGGAATCAGAATTGCAAAAAAACATCGTTTAGTGCCTTAAAAATTGAGTTAAAATTTTTTATCATCGGTAGACACATAACAACCCGTTTGCGGCTAGTGATAGTGTCATATGCGGCTAGTGAGTCCAGGAACAAACGTTTGTATATTAGCCATTCTCTCTATATATATAGTACTTAAAAGTAGATTGCACGTACAAAGTATAATTATACCAGTCTGGTATATTAAAAGTAGCAGTAGAAGAAGTTTACAAAAAAAATTAAAATATTATTGTACCCAAGGTTCTAAATAGCGTTTATAACGTCATAGCGGGAAGACTACAAAAAAAGCTATAGCGAATAGCGTTGCTATAGCGGAAGCTATGCCACATAGCATTTTTTTTTTACATTCTGTATATTCAATATTTGTACTAAATATCAACATTATCTAAAGTCTCATAGAACAATAAATAACAGCAAAGTAATTAAGAAATTATAATATTTATATTGAGCCCGTACAAAGTCCAAATTACAGTTCAAAATATCCATAGCAATATCATAAACTATCGATTTTTTCTATTAAAAATATCTTAAGCATCATGATTCATGACATAATCTATTTATTTTTTTCTATTCAAATTTTAATTTCGGTTTGGACTTTTTTTCTATTCAAATTTCAATTTATATTCCCAATTTCAAATTGATTTATCTGTAGCAAGTAACAGCAAATTCAATTTCGGTTTGAGCTTTTTTTGGTCTTTATTTAAAGTCCATATAAATTGCTTAAAAAAAAACTCATATTGTATAGTGGTCGTAGCGCAAATAGCACATTTTGATATCATAGCTTAGCGTTTGGGCTCCAAAAACACTATAGCGGCGCTATTTAGAACACTGATTGTACCTTTTATTATATTTATTTGGTGGCTGAAAAATAGAGAAGAACATAGTAGATAGCAAGTAGAGAAGACAAACTTTCAAGTTATGAAAATCAAACACATATTAGAGATCAATTATATTCACGTTAAGTATAAAGGTCAATTTTATAATACTCATTGTATTTTACTCTATTTGTATAGCAAACTTATATCTAAGTATCAAAAATTTAAAAATAAATGAGGCCCGTTCGTTCTCACCGAATTTGCCATTATCAAGTGTACATTTCATCCATATGGTACATTTTACGCGTACAAAAAAGTCATAATGTACATGATCGATGTACAAAAATACCTCACAAATTAAGACTTATTGACCAAATTAGCCCTTGTAAGCAAATGAAACAAAAAAGGGTGACAAAATGAATGAGATACGAGAACCTTTTCAATATTTGATCTAGTGATAAAGATAATATCCAACCGAATAAAAGAATTTCTTGTTGATATTATATAATTGAATAGCTTGACCTCCTGTTCGGATCACCCCATGTACCTGACTCAAGCAAATTACAAACGGACAGTCCAAAATAGTTTTTTTAACTTGACATGAATCTCATAAAGGACCCCTACAGCTTCTATGAACACATATCATCTGCATTTACTCAAAAGAAAATCTTTTGAGTTTAATGCATGTTGGCCGTCTAATCATGATTAGAGCCAATCCGCTCCCACCCTATGACGCACGGGGTCCTTTAATATTAGTGTGGATCTCACTCGGACGGTCCAAATCTATTAACGCACGGTGAGTTAATGCAGAAGATACGAATTCCAGCTTCTATAAGCATTGAATTGATTTAGATTCGGTTAGAATTATATGGACCGTCAATTTGTAATTTGCTTTAGTCAGAGGAGGATACGGATTCTTTTTTTGAAGGTTGGCGGATGACCACCAACAAATTTTATATATAAAAAGAAAGAAATTTTTATTACAAATTTTTATTACAAGGATACGGATTCTTGACCTCCTTTCTTTACTCAAAAAAAAAAAAAAAATGCAACCAGATACAACCTACAGGGAACAGTCGAACAGAGTTAATAAGACGAACACCAACAAATATTAAGAATCATATCAAGAAAAAATTAATAATATTAATAATAAACAATAGATCTAGATCAACCCACGTAGCAATACCTTGCTTTTATGTGGCACAGATTTAATGAAACAAGAAGAAAAACAAAGTACCAGCATGCGTTGTTCTGTCCGCCACTTGCTCCTAAAAATCTGTTGGTTCCTCTCTTTCGAACTGGATTGGTTCCTCTGTTCTTCTGTTTCGTAAAATCTCTTCATTTCTGAATATATATTTCTAGGCAATTTCCATGATGCATCTTTATTTTAACAAGTTACACATTTCAATGTATCGAAAGAGCAAGAAAATATTGTGTCACGTGCTGTTCATCAGTCCAGTTGCATGTAGAGAAAATATTATTTAATATAGGAGCAAGTATTGTGCAATTAACATATCGGCACTCGTGATCCGCTAGACTGTTACTGTTAGAATATAATAGATACAGGAATAATGCTTAAAGACCCTGTATCATTTTTTCTTTAACTAACAGCTCCCAAACTTTTTGTTTGAATTATGTCCCAATAAACAATTTATTTAGGAGGCTGATTTATTGGATAGTTTCAAATGATAAATTCAAAATGTTGAAATTGATCTATTTTCCCATTTTTCATACTAAATCAATAAAAAATTTACGAGTGTTATATATTTAAGTAAAATTTATAAATTTTTGAATTACCTTAGTATATATATTAATTCAATTAAAAATTTATATATTAATTTTGCATGTAGATGTGAAGGTTTCGACAGCCTTTGACACGTCGTTTAGAGTTAATTCAATAAATTTAAAATTAAATTCATAAAGTACTTAAATTTAAAAAACAAGCTAGGTTTATTCTATACAACAAAATACAATATGTATGATTGCAGCCATGGAGTAGGTATTACTAAAGCTCAACCTCCTAAACAAAACGAAATAATTTCCATTGTTATTTGTGTACATTGTTGTCACTTCATAATTAATCTAACACTATTGTTAATGGCAACTTGATTATAAAATATGGTTACGTTCTAATGTCCCTGTTGGATGGTATGAATTAAGTGTGCAAATGGATTGAATATGGATTTGATGGTGGTAAAATTATATTCATATCTATTTTTACTTTTAGAATACAGATACATATTGAAAATTAAACGGATACAATTATAGATATGGACATAATTTAGATTCTTCATTTTAAATAGTAAAAAAATTAGTATATTATTCAATATATATTATTTGTCTTATTATAAAATAAAAATAACATAAAATGCAAATATAATTCGCATATTCGATCATTATGGTGAATAAAATAATTTTCTCATATTAAACTTGTTAAGTCATTATAAAATATATATCTTGTTAATAAAGATTAATCACCACATAATTATATTTGTAATTAAAAGATACCAACGAAAATAATATAATATTCTTCTCTTGAAACATATATAAATCTTAACCACACAGATATTTGAAAGATTAAAAAATACGGATAAGGGTAATTATTTGTCTTTGTATCTGTATCCGCACAAATGGATATCTGAAAAATTAAAAAATAGAATATGAATAATTATATATATATATGTACATGTATATGTATCCGCTTCAAAAACTGAAACCGTATATGTTTCCGCATAAATCATATCCGTAATCATATCCGTATCTGCAAACTATTTGGATCTGAATATCTTTATTCTTATCTACTCTAGTCTAAACCCTCTCTATTCCACTATATTTCAGAATAAGCTCTCCCTATTCCCTCTATTCCAAAAAAAACCAGCCAACAACGTTCAACAAAATTCTTTACCAGCACCCCCTAATTGTATACGGATCCAGATGCGAATATATATATGATCCGTTTGCACCCCTTATTGTATACGGATTTTGCACAATATATTGGTCAAATGACGAATCCAGAAAATTGGAGTTAATCTATATCATTTGCAACCTATTACTTTTTCCTTATTTGGTGGATTTTCTTTGAAATGACGAATCCAGAAAATTGGAGTTAATCTATATCATAGTTGAAAATTTTACAATGTTTGCCACTGCAAACCCTCCTGCCCATCGGACCTACCTTGGTTCGATGGGTGTGATGACCATTCGATCTGCATCAAGATTCGTGTGCTCTGTATCAAAATCCGTGCAAGTCTGTATCATTTTCCGTGCGCATAGATCTTGATGCTAATTGTACGGTCCTAGAGCTAATTGAACCTAAATGTAGGTCCGATGCCATCGGACCTACTCCTATCTCCCAAACTAGAATTTGCATCCGTATACATGAAAAATGCATGTTTTAACAATGGTCGTGGGATTTCACACTTCTTAATTTGAATAATATTAAAAAAAGATGACTGTGTCTGTACTCTGTAATACGACATTCTTTTTATTAACGGGTTGTATTGAAAATTTCCAATGTAGTAACAATAATTTGGAAGCTTAATTTAGCGCGCACTAACATCATATGAATAAAAATATTGATACATCTATTTTGATTTGACGCAGTACATAATTAATAAAGATAAAATAAAATAAATGCATATGATTGATGCGATGCGTAACATGCGTTACGCTTTCAAATATCTTTACCTCGATCTCATCATGTGGACACTAAAAATGGAAGGGACTCATACTGTCATACATGTCTGATATTGTTATTATATTCTGAGCGTGATACGCCTGGCCAATTATAAATTGCCAGACCCAGGCTATAAATGTACATTTGAGTTCTCTACTTCTTGTACAAAGTAGAGAGAATTTATTAGTAGACATTAGACAGGCCATGGGTTCGATTCCCAGTGACAGCAAACCCCACGCGGTGTGCATGCCTTACCCAGCACAAGGCCACATCACACCTATGCTCACAGTGGCCAAGTTGCTTCATTCCTCCGGCTTCCACGTCACCTTCGTCAACACCGAATACAACCACCGCCGCCTCCTCCGTTCCCTCGGTCTGTTTTACTTAAACACATGTAGCATTCGAGTACGTAGTACCACCACAGCATGTACCAGAAGTTTGCTGTGTACCAGAGTTTGGTGCGCATATATATATATAGGGAGCGGCTAAGTTGCTGCCGGCAGCATTTCGGCGAGGTGCTTACGGGGGCATATCTTGCAATTTGATGTTCAAACAACAAATTCAAACCGTTAGATGTTCAATCTATATTAAAATCTACTTGGAGACCAAATTTTACATTTTTTTACATTTTTTTACTATTTTTTAAGCTGGTTTGAAAACAGCTGTTTTTATTAAATTTCTGAAGCATTGAAAACAGCAGTTTTCAAACTAACTTAAAAAATAGTAAAAAAATTCCAAAAAATGTAAAATTTGGTCTCCAAGTAGATTTTAATATAGATTAAACATCTAATGATTTGAATTGGTTGTTTGAACATCAAATTGCAAGATATGTCCCCGTAAGCACTTTGGCCGAAATGCTTCCGGAAGCAAATTAGCCATACTCTATATATATATATATATGATTGTTTCAAAATATATAACTGATAATGCAAATTATAAGTTCAAAAAGGATATATATTACGTACTGTACGTGTTATAGTTTTACTTTTCTGTAATTTTCTTAATAGTTATACTTTACAAGTACGTTCATCAATTTTATATATCTTTGCTAATTAAAGTGATTTGATATTCCATTTTTCTTAACTAGCACTCGTTATTTGGGCCTATTTTCAGGTCCTACCAGTCTCAACGGACTTCCCGACTTCCAGTTCACTGCGATACCCGATGGGCTTCCTTTCTCGGACGAAGACGTCACGCAAGATGTACCGTCTCTATGCGAATCCATCATGACCAACAAAGGTCTCCCATACTTCAGGGACCTCCTTTGTAGGCTCAACGAGTCGGATCCAGTCACTCCTAAAGTGACATGTGTTTTCGCAGATTTCACCATGTGTTTTGCCATGGATGCAGCAAAGGAGATAGGGATCCCATGTGCGTTGCTATGGACGGCCAGCGCCTGTGGTTTACTCGGTTACCTCCATTACCGGACGCTAATGGAGAAAGGTCTCATTCCTTTGAAAGGTAAGTACGCTACACTGCATGATTGATTATATATATATATGGATAACTAGCCATTTAATAACTAGATTTTTTAATATACACATGATTCATTCTGAAATTTAATATATATTTCTTTTATGTCCTCTTTAATTAAAGATATGGATCAGCTAAACAACGGATATCTCGACACGCCAGTCAACTTCGTGCCGGGATTTAGTAACATGAGGCTGAAAGACTTCCCCAGCTTCATTCGTACAACCGATCCAAATGACATTATGATCAAGTATGTCCTTTACATAATGGATAGGGCATCTGCTGCATCAGCTGTCGCAATTAATACATTCCGCGAATTTGAACGACCGGTTTTAGACCAAATTGCAACAATGATGCCTCCTATATACGAAATAGGACCTGTTTCGATGCTTTCACACCAAATAAAGGAGAGCTCGCTCAAGTCGCTCGGTTCAAACCTTTGGAAGCTACAACCTGGCTGTCTCGAATGGCTTGAAGGAAAGAAGGCAGGGTCGATAGTGTACGTCAACTTCGGTAGTGTGACGGTCATGACGAACCAACAATTGATAGAGTTTGCGTGGGGGTTAGCGAATACCGGATACGAGTTTTTGTGGATAATTAGGCCAGATCTTGTTAGGGGTGACACTGCGGTTTTACCTGAGGAATTTTTGAAAGAAATAAAAGAGAGGGGCATGTTAGCAAGCTGGTGCCCGCAAGAGGCAGTTTTAAAACACCCGGCGATTGGGGCTTTCCTCACGCACAGCGGATGGAACTCGACTTTAGAGACTATATCCGGTGGGGTGCCGGTGGTTAGTTGGCCTTTCTTTGCAGAGCAACAGACAAACTGCCAGTTTGTGTGCACTGAATGGGGGATAGGAATGGAGATCGATAACAATGTAAAAAGAATTGAGGTGGAAGTAATGATAAGAGAGATAATGGGGGGAGAAAAGGGGAAGAAGATGAAAGAGAGGGCACTGAAGTGGAAGGAGAGTGCAGCCATGGCGACGCAAAATGGTGGGTCCTCATTTGTTAATTTTCAGAAATTAGTAAATGATGTGCTTTTCTTAAATAATTCAGGCTAGGCTAAAATAAATTCAACAATATTGATATGTTACTTGTTATAGCAATAAATGAAGTGAGTTTTGTTTCTTCGAAGTCAGAACAAAATTGTCTAATTTGTGTTAAGATTCGTACGACTTAATTTGAAATTTAATTAATTTAAACGGTCATTTGAATCTAAACAGTCTAGAAATCTTGACATAACTCAGACAGTTTTGTCCTTATATATATTTATGATGAGGCTTTGTTCAAAACTAATTAATAGCATGCATTTTCTGAAGGATGTGTGTTTTGAAAGTTATTTCTTTTAGTGATAATTTATATGTAATTCATGATTTTATTACGAATATTATTATTCATACTCCTTGAGATTTATATGTTATATCTTTGGAAGAGTTCAGGAAGATGCTCTTGGTCTTGAACCATAGAACTTCTAAGATGAGAAACATTTAATCACTAAATATGTTCACAATTGTGGTAATTAAGGAGGAACATTAATTACCGAGAAAGATTGTCATTTTGATTAAAGTACATTGAAATCTATAAATGTTGATAAAGGATTATCATTTAATAACATGAATATATAAATATGTGTATTTTATATATTGAACATGACCTAAATGAATGGAACATTATATGGATTGTGTTTTGTGTCTTTAGAATCTAAGATATGAGATGTGTAGATTTTTCACATGAGAAGTATATAATGTGATTGCTATTTAAATACTATCTTCTGATAGAAATAAAATAGTAGTTCGTTGTGTACAACTTGTGCGGGAAAAATCTATATGTTAATATTATCATTGTCCCTCAATTTGAGTTATGATATTACTGGGTCCTTTGATAAAGTAGAATTATATCGCATGCAATATAACTGATGTAGTTATAATTATAATTCACTTGAAAGACCAAGAAAACAAATATAATGCAAGAATGACATTATCCTATTTTGCATATTATTCATAATATCATGTGACAATGATAGACACGAAATTAGTGGATTTAGTAAATGATTACTATGTTGTTTGGATAACTATAATGTAATGATAGAACCTCTTATAGTCAATAATATAAAGTTTTATATTATTACCAAGATGACATAGATCTTCTATACGGTCACACTAACTGAAGAGAAACAACAAGTATTTTATATTTCATAATGATGTATAAGATAAAATACATGAGATGAAATGCTAAAATAAAATGTCATAATATGACATGCTTAGACCATAAATAAATTTATGATGTTATGCAAATATTATTTGGTATAATGTTTAAACGCATTATAAGAATAATAAGAATATTGCATAATAAAATAATATTATTAATATTATTTATTCATAAATTAATTTATTAAACCAATCACAAGATGAGATTAAAGATAGCATAAGATGGCTAAATAAAGCTAGTGGCATTTGTGTAATTGATTAAAACCTTACATTTTTTTTAGAATTTTTTTATTAATTTTTTAAATAGGTAGAATTACTGTTTTCGGATGGTCCACATTCTTTAGATCAAGTGATTTGTACCTATTTACAAATATAGTAATTTTTTGTTAAAAACTGTAAAATTTGGCATCCAAGTGTATTTTATATGGAGATCACTTGAGCGGTATGAATCGACTATTTGAATTTTGAAAATAAAAATATGTATTCATAGTACGGACCAAAGTGCGATATGCATAATACCAGCCTCACTCATATTTATTTTACTTGGTTTATTTGCAGTTTGGGTATTCTAACTAGGGTGATTAGACATTTTGGTTACTAATTTGTTGTAGTCGTCACATGCTATAAGAAATTTAATTTTAAGTAGAATATATTAAAACTATGCGTAAAATTAAAATGGATAAGCATATATAGGCTAGATTGCGTAGTATTTGACTATTTGAGTAGTTTGTTTTGACACGAAAGAGCTCTGTTGCTTTCTCCAAGGATGACAAGTTTGATTCATTTCTTTGGCTTATATTCCAAGCATTGTATTAGTCCAATAGTTATTCTTTTGACCTATAAAATAATTTTGTCAAAATCAAGACAGCTTAAATTAACGGAAATTTGTACAACATGTGCTGTGATATGCTGACTAATAATTTAAAAAATGCTACAATCCAAAGTATTTGGATTGATCAACATCAAACCTTATTACTTTCATATTATAATAACAAAAAGTATCCTAGTCATTTTAAAAGTCGCATGTACACTACATTTTAATATGATATCAATATAATTCTGTTGAGCTAATGTACTCAATCTCATTACTTTTAAATTAATTTTCCTTGTGATTTGTAAATTGTGAACTATAGAAAAATATAGATAATTTTTCTTTTTTTGCAAAATAGGTTGTGTTCTTTACTTCTTTGTAATACAAAAATCTTACCTTTTCTTATTATTTAGTATATATTAATTTTCTTAAAGGTACAATAAATTTAAGGAATTAATTGTAATTGAACAAAGTAGTAAAATTATTTATTTCAACTTTTTTTTCTTTTTTCAAGTTGTACCATTGATGTAATTAAACATAAGCGGAGACGCTTTCCTATGTATGGAAATATTGTAATGCCTTCAATTGACCGGAAGACTATTTGACTATTTCTTCGTTTTATACCAAGGTTCTAAATAGCGTTTATAGCGTCGTAGCGGGATGGCTAAAAAAAAGCTATAGCGAATAGCGTCGCTATAGCGGAAGCTATTTCAAATAGCGTTTTTTTTTTACATTTCGTATATTCAATATTTGTACTAAATATCAACATTATCTAAACTCTCATAGAACAATAAATAATACCAAAGTAATTAAGAAATTATAATATTCATATTGAACCCATACAAAGTCCAAATTGTGGTTCAAAATATCCACAGTAATATGATAAACTATCGATTTTTCATATTAAAAATATCTTAAGCATCATGATTCATGACATAATCTATTTTTTTTTCTATTCAAATTTTAATTTCGGTTTGGACTTTTTTTCTAGAGAAAATTGTGAAAATGCCACTCCAAAACCTTCAAATTGTGAGAATGTCATCCCAAACTTTGAAATTGTAAAAATGCCACTCTAAACTTCATTAATTTGTAAATTTGCCACTCCAAATAATTAATGACTAAAATGCCCTCCCTTCTTCTTCTCCTGCCTCCTCTTCTTCTTCTGCCACGTCATCGTGCCCTCCGGCGATGAAGACCAAATTCTCAGACGCCGCACATGCAAAGAAAAGAGGGATGCCGATAGGCAGGCCGGGGATCATGGGAAGCCGGGCCCACTTCCCAGTTTCGGGGTGGAAGAGCGACAGGTGATAGGAGATGGTACCTGAGGCAGTGTAGGATTTGGGGTCGTTCTGCTCGGAGGCGGGAATCAGAGACGGCTCCGACTGGGCCCCGATGACTACAGTCTGGGCCATGCCAGACGCCTTTCTGAGCGAGTGGAAAGGGTTGGATTCGACTTCTTGCTTCCATTGGCGGCAAACATGGCGCACCGACGACAAGGAGTCGTAAGGGAGAAGAAGAAGGGAGGGCATTTTAGTCATTAATTATTTGGAGTGGCAAATTTACAAATTAATGAAGTTTAGAGTGGCATTTTTACAATTTCAAAGTTCGGGATGGCATTTTCACAATTTGAAGGTTTTGGAGTGGCATTTTCACAATTTTTTCCTTTTTTCTATTCAAATTTCAATTTATATTCCCAATTTCAAATTGATTTATCCGTAGCAAGTAGCAACAAATTCAATTTTGATTTGAGATTTTTTTATCTTTATTTAAAATTCATATAAATTGCTTAAAAAAAAACTCATATTGTATAGCGCAAATAGCGGACCGCTATAGCACTGTAGCGGCCGCTATAGTGGCCGTAGCGCAAATAGCGCATTTTGATGTCATAGCGTAGCGTTTGGGGTCCAAAAACGCTATAGCGGCGCTATACCGCGCTATTTAGAACACTATTTTATACCATGGCTGATGCGGACTAGGTTAGTTGGACTTTGGACTACAATATAAATCCTTTTCTAATATTTTATTAAAGTTATTAAAAAGAATTTTAAGATCTAGTCAAGCTCAAGCCTATCCCATTTTTTCAGCATGAGGTCGAAAACAATGTAAAAAGATTTGAGGTGGAAGTAATGATAAGAGAGATAATGGGGGGAGAAAAGGGGAAGAAGATGAAAGAAAGAGCACTGAAGTGGAAGGAGAGTGCAGCCATGGCGACGCAAAATGGTGGGTCCTCATTTGTTAATTTTCAGAAATTAGTAAATGATGTGCTTTTCTTAAATAATTCAGGCTAGGCTAAAATAAATTCAACAATATTGATATGTTACTTGTTATAGCAATAAATGCAATATTGATATGTTACTTGTTATAGCAATAAATGAAGTGAGTTTTGTTTCTTCGAAGTCCGAACAAAATTGTCTAATTTGTGTTAAGATTCGTACGACTTAATTTGAAATTTAATTAATTTAAACGGTCATTTGAATCTAAACAGTCTACATAAATCTTGACATAACTCAGACAGTTTTGTCCTTATATATATTTAAGATGAGGCTTTGTTCAAAACTAATTAATAGCGTGCATTTTCTTCTCTATTTTTTGCAGAAATTTCAAAACTAGTTGTTTATTGATTGTTGTATGTTTACAATTTAAATTAAGTACATTTATAGTACATATGTTTGTAAATAGTGCACTTTATATTATGTGATGTTATTATCAATTGTTGTGTTATGTGTGTGAATGAATAAATTATATTAATTTATGGCTAGTTCCAATATTAAGAACATATCTAAAATAAGTATCTAATCAACACCGGTTCTTAATTATCAACCACAACAACAAATAAATTGACAAATATTTACACACACACCCCCGGTACCGTAATAGGGAATCTTTTAGAATTAGTGGATCTGGGCCGTTCTTTTTAACTTGGTACGAATCTCAAAACCCAATAATACTGCCCCCTGTGTTAGTCCGAATCTCAAAGCGGCTGGGAGTTAATCTCAAACCGTAAAGTGAGGAGAATCTTTTACGGTACCGGGGAGGATACTTTTCCGGTTATTCGAACAAAACAGTTGTTGTTAGTGCCTCTTCACCGCCGGTTTGTTTAAAAAGAACAACATTTGAAAATTGAAAAGAGTAAAACTTTAGTAATTATTACTTATCTATTATATGAATCAGCAATACTATTTATTTCTTTAAACTTGAGTTTTTTCTAAACTTGGGAGTTAATTGCCTCGCACACGGAAGACAGATAGCAATGTTATAAGAAATTGTTCTTTATGTAAAGGTGTTTTTTTATGAAATATTCAGTCAAGTTTTTCAACTTAAAAATCATGATTTTTTTAATCAGATTATGAATGTGTGACTTATTACACGGTCGTTTGTTAATTTTAACAATAAGATAGTTTTTCTTTTACTTAAACTTTTTGTTTTAATTATTTTTTAACAATAGTTATTGTTTTCGAAGAGAAAAGAAAGCAGATGATAACTTCAATTTTAAAAAATAGAGGAGGATTTTTCTTTTTTGTTGTTGATAAAAGTGGATTATATCGACCGATTTCATATTGAAAGAAATTATCTTACAGTGTTTTTTGGTTGGTACCATACGACTTGTACCTCTTACAAAAGAAGAAAGTTTAACAAACCTTAAAAAAATAAAAAAAACCTAGTTCTATTTATAACTTTTTTCATGCGGGCAACAGCTTAGGCGAAGAAGAAGACGATTTAATGAACAAAGTTTCATTAAATTTATAGTTTTTAAGCACTGATACTTTTTACTTTTTGTCTGCGAAAAAAAAGGTTAAACTAAACTAAATTATACGTCCCCTATATTTTACGATTCTGCACTTGCTTTACCTTTTTTTAAAACATTAAAAAAATAGTGAGCATAGTTCTAAATTGAGAGAGCCCAAATTTTTTAGTTACTATTTCACAAAAAAAAAAAACACAGTTGACATGAATTTAAAAAAATTTAATATTATCAGTACAAAGATATTTTCTGTGCACTCTCAAGTAATGGCACACAGGTATTATCTACACACTTTCAAATTATACCAAATTTTACTAAATTCTACCAAATAGTTGCGCAGATAGTATATGCGTGCCTCCTCATGTGCAAGGGTAGAACTAGAAAATTTAGATAGAGAGTTAAAAAAGTAAAATGTATAATGTGATTGGTGAAATTTATAAAGTTTTTTCATAACTACATAGCGACTTTAACCATTGTAGCCATGAGGAGGGTTGAGTTATATAAGAACTTAAGAATAAGAAAATTCAATTAATTTTTAATACACACCATTAAAAAAAAATTAAATCATAGGGGTGACGTAGTCTTCTTTGGAGTACACTAAGATCCATCTCTGCCCTTGAAAGCATAGTAACAAATGAATAATTCGGGTTCGGTTCGGCAGGGTCAAAAATTCGTGATTCGGGTATAATTCGGAAATAATTCGGAATTACAATACGAAACCTCAATACATATTTAATTCATCACTAATGATTTACTATACAAAATACTATTTTGTTTTGCCACAGAAAATCAGTGAAGCAAAAAATAGTGGCCATTGGCCACATGGGGTGCTTCACGTGGGTGCCACCTGCCAAAAAGAAGAACCAACAGGCAACAGCTGTTGTGCAGCAAAAGGTGAGAAAAAGCTCTGCGCGAGAAAAAAGTGAGAAAAACGCGAATAAAACGCGAATAATTCGGAAAAAAACGTTTTATTCGCGTTTATTCGAGAATAAATCGGTAAAAATTCGGTCAACCGTTTTATTCGCTGTTCGGTTCGAAAACCTCCAAAAAACGTTTTATTCGCGTTTTATTCACGAATAAAACGCGAATCATGTTACTATGCTTGAAAGTGCGTAAATAATATATATTTGCGTATATAGTAAATATTTGTTTTTCTAACTCATGTCAACTCTATGTTCTTTTTGGTGAAATGGTTACTGGACCGTCTTGATTTTGAAGAGAAGAAAAAAACTATATATTTTATCTCAAAATCTGAAATGTTAAAAAAAATTTAAATAGATAAGACGAAGATAAAAATATTCAGATTACGCCGTACAAAATCAATGCAATTTACTCGTGTACGATGGGGCAGTTGGATCGATCAACTTTTGTTTTGTTCAAATTCAATTCGGATCGATCTATAAAATCATACATTCATACGGAAGACAGGCAGCTGTTCTATTCAATTTGAATCGATATATTATTATTTTGGTTCCCCTAGACTTCTCCACATGTGCTGTTAAAGGAAGAATTTGATGTGCTGTTTTTGTTCGCATTAGCTCCTCAATTGTTATATACATGTGCTGTCTGACAACAAATAAGAGTTGAAATCCGCTGCGATCCTCTTCCTCTCTCTCTCCTCCTTTTTTTTTTTATAAGGAGAAACCCGTGGCTATTCCTCCTCCTCTTTGAAGGGAGAGAGAGAGAGAGAAACAGAATCACAGATCCTGTTATCTGACAGCAGATTTGGAACCAACAAATAATTTTAGGTAACTGGGTGGATTCAGAATTTTCATTAGAGGGGTAAAAAAATATCTAATTGGATTTAAATTCATTAACCAATTTGATACTTGATAAAAAATAATATTTTAACTTATACTTTTCAATACTTTGACTTATAATTTCTGATATTTTGACTTATAATTCTAATTACCAATCAAAATTCAACAAATTTATTACAATTTTAATCCTAAATTTAACTCGAATTACAAATCAAACGCCCAAAGGGGGCAAAAAAAATTTCAGGGGAGGACAGAGTCGGTCGAAACCGATAAATCTCCACTAAAACTCAAAATCCAGGGGGGCCCTGGATACACCTGGGTCCGCCCCTGTTAGGTAACATGCTTATTATGAATCAACCAGTATTATAAATTTATATCTTTTATTTTTATAGTTCGGGCATTCCATTCGAACAGTTAAACATGATTCTTCGTATGAAAATATATTACGGATAAAATTTAACTTTTGTAACTTTTTTTAAAAATATTTTTTAGATATGAAGAAAATCATGGTCCAAACATTTTAGATGAAGTGATTTTCTATCCATAAAAAAAAGATAGTAAATATATTTAAAAAATGTAAAATTTGATCTCCAAGAACACATATAAAAATCATATTTAACTGTTCTGATCATATGTTTGAATTTCAAAATGATCCTTAGTACAGGGAATTTGGATTCTTTCCGGTACCGTAAAATGGAATATTTTAGAATTAGTGGATCTGTACCTTTCTTTAACTTTGCACGAATCTCAAAGCACAAATAATAATGCCCCTGCACTAATATCCCCGAATAGATACCGGTTGGGAGTTAATCTGGACCGTTCTTTTAGTAATTATATAAGATTCTTTTTTACGGTACCGAGGTGGATATGGATTCTAGTACAGGTCGATCCGTAATTAACATAGTCTCACTTAATAATTATATTGAATATTATTTTCCTTTGACGAAATTATATAGGAAAAAGCTTTTATTGGATAAGATGGTAGAATTATCGCTAATTAGTGTACAATTATGTATACATACTAAATTATTATTGTATTAGTTAAATAATCTTAGATATAACAATAATTCTGAAGTATACCCAACAATTGGTGTCATCCCATTATATGGTACATTCAATGGTTGTAATTACATTAACTGTATATCTAATTAAAATTTTATTTTCATCGTGTAGCTTCATTAAATAAGGCATATTGTATACATGAAAAACGTTATAAATGGAAATATTTAATTTAATGAAGTTCGTTACTTAAACGAATCATATGTTATAGTACAATATTTTAAAGTAGAGGAGGGATCCAATTACATTTTTTTTGGTGACACATCATGATACTGTTTTTTTATAAGTCAATTTTGTGATTTCAAAATCCAAACAGTCGATCCGAACCGTTCAACATGATCACCATATTAAAATGTGCTTGGAGATCAAATTTTACATTTTTTTGAATTTTTTTACTATTTATTAAGATGGTTACAAAATTGTTGTTTTTCAATGGTCTGAAAACAACGATTTTGTAACCATCTTAATAAATAGTAAAAAAATTCAAAAAAATGTAAAATTTGATCTCCAAGCACATTTTAATATATCCATCATGTTGAACGGTTTGGATCGACTATTTGAACTTTAAAAATGATAGGTGTCAAAGTGTGTCACCAAAAAAGGTGTAATTTGATCCCTCCTCTTTAAAGTATTATCTAATAAAATATAAACAAAATAACTGTAGTTCGTGCACGTAAACTAAGAAAATAATTATTTGAAACATAGTTAGTATAATTAAATGGTAACATGCATAATTAAAAATATAAATAATTGGATAAGTTTATGTCAATTATGTATAAAATTGAAAAAAAAAAAAGAGCTAATAACCACTATAACGACATACATACGAAGCAAGATTAGTAGTTGTATACGTAATTTATCTCATAAATAAGCATTATAAAGGCAAAATTAATTATTTTTTTAACTTTCTAAAGATATTTTTATCCGAAAAAATGGGTAGATATTTTAACAGAGCTATTTTGGCTTCATGCAGCTCATAAACCATACCCAGCGCTGTTTGATTCTTTAGACAATGCGCTGCGTGAAGTAAAAAAATGGTCTGTTAAAGTCTTTGTCCGAAAAAATCTTAGCAAAAGATGCCAAGTTCACTAGCTCAAATAATCCTTATTTCTATAACTAGCTAGTAATATCAATACATTGGTGAATTATTGTTGCCTGGCCTCTGGCCTCATGAATTATTTGAGAGAAGCACTCATTTACCAACTTCTGAAAATTGACCAATGAGGACCCACCATTTTGTGTCGCCAGTGCCACATGCGATGTAAAAAGATATCGAAATTTATACTTTGCATAATTAAGAAGGATAGAACCTGAACCCTAGAGGCTCTCTAATTACTGTTTAACCTTAATCTTGACTCAATTAGCGCCACTACATCAAACTTTAAAAAAAATCCCGATAACTTAGACTAATGAAAAGTGTTTAAAATCTAATACACTATCCCTATGGATCAACACCCAATCATACTGCACGGTAGGATCATGCGCTTATGATCTGAACGTAAGTAGAAATTAGAGTTTATAAATCCTTAAAAGTAGTAGTTCACTTTGGACTCATCAACGACAGCACGTCCCAAACTCCACTCCGCGTGTGCAGGTCTTGTTTGGTTTAGTGAGATATTGAACAAATTAAGAAGAATTTAGAAAAAGAAGAGAGAAATCACAAGAGGAGAAGATAAGAAAACATTTCATATATTAATCAAAGTCTAAAGAAAAAGATGGCATGTCATCTATTCTTATAATACATCCATCACATAATAAATTACTTAGAAAAACTAAAAATCCAACTTAGAAACTAACACCACATAATGAACTTAGAAATTCTAACAAACTCTTGAAAACTCTAACACAATTAAAATGACATAGGAAATATAAGTCAAACCTAAAAAATAGTAACATAATAAAGTTTCATAGAAAACACAACATAATTTAATATTGCAATTAATCATCATAGGAAATGATGAACTAGTGGAACCCCTTCTTGAGACTTGTGCCTAGCCATTCAAGAAGATGAAGAACAATTAACCCAAACTGAGTCTGAGTCCGAGCTCGAGTCCGGGTTTGAATCCAAGCTAGAATTTTGGTTTTCATCATACTCTTCCGGTTGATGAAAGCTTTACCTCAAGCTTATGTTTTCACCATGATATTTGTGAAGATGTTGAACGTTGAAAATATTTGAATATCAGCCGGTAGCTTGTCCTGATACACATTTTCACCAATTTTTTTGAGAATTTCATAGGACCCAAACTTGTATTTCTAGAATTCTTCTTTTCTTTGTAGACCTCTTTAAAACAATACAATTTCATATCAAACACCATTAAATCATTATAGACCTCTTTCAAATTGGATTTTGTACACATGTGTTTCATCATATCTTTGGCACAAACATACAATGCCAATAAACAACCATGCTTTCGTTGCACTTCCCTCGAAATCAACAAATTAGAGTCGGCTTCAATCTTTAACAGGTTGGATTTAGTTTCTTTGTTTAGCAAGGCATACTCAAATTTCATGGTAAACACAAGAGTGTTGTTGACAAAAAACCTTACATTTTCTGATTTGAAACTTGGTTGCAAGAATGAATTATTGTAGTTGGACCTCCAAAACTCATTGTTTGTCAAACACATGTTTTGTTTGCAACAAAAGATCAGTTCTAACCTCCATGGACAAGCATTTGCAAGATTGCTTGAAAGCACCGGCAAATCACCAACACAATTTTCATCAAAGTTTGAAGAGTTCTCAATGGACTCAATTTTTGTCTCGAGTTCATTTGTCAAGGTGTTGACAACATCTTCATCATCGGGCTCTTGACTTTCTTCAACCGTGACAAGCCCATCTTCAAGCTCATCTGCCTGTTCTAGACGCTCTTCCACTTGAGTAGTGGTCTTTTGGTCCGTGACCTGTTGGAAACATGTGCTCGGTGGGGTGGGGTGTTGATGTCAATCCTCTTCATCACATGTCACCCAAGATTTGTTGCCATGGAAGGTTGATCTCTTCATCTTCTCTATTGAAATTTTCTTCTTTTGAACCACAAGGCAAACGATTGAGGTCTTTGGAATAGTTGTCTCTCCGTCGGAGGTGAGGAGAAGGAGAAACAATATTACTAGAGATGTTGTAACAGCGGTGGTGAGGAGAAATATTTGTGTAGCTCGTAGAGTTGTCCATCGGTCGATGGTCGTGATTCTTACTTTGTCGGTAGTTGAGCGGTAAGAACTCGCGAGTCATCTCACGTTTCAAATCATTCCAATCATTGAGAAGAGGAAAATTATTGAGGTAGCGACGGTATTTAAAATCTTTAGTGGCTGCTCGTTCTTTGAAATAGAAAGTCACTAATGGAACTCGCTTGTTGGCAGAAATTTCTTTTAACTCGAAAACTTTTTCTACAGTGTTAGTCCAATCGAGAAATTCCTCAAACTTGAGACTTCCCAAAAAATAAGGAATTTCGACACGAAGTTCACTATCCCATCAATCATGGTTTTGAGGTGGGCTGTTTCGAGGTGGATTGTTGTTGTTGAAGAGTGGTTCATTCTGATGTTGGCAGTTTTCGTTGGGATTGAGGCACTCCATAAGAACGGCTAATTGTTCTGCTAATGCATTTTGGGTTTGTTGCATTTGCTCTTCATTTTGTTGCAGTTTCGCGAGGATGAAGACAAGGTTTGGGTCGGACATGGTTGTTGTGAGGATAATGTTGATCTGAATGATTGACGGAGATACAACTTCACGCAACTGCGAAGATGGTTGTCGAACTTGGCGGTTTACGGAGATACAACTTCACGCAGACGCGAAGGTGGTTGTCCAACTTGCCCTGATACCACTTGACGACGGCACATCCAAACTCCACTCCACGTGTGTAGGTCTTGTTTAGTTTAGTGAGATATTGAGCAAATAAAGAAGAATTTAGAAAAAGAAGAGAGAAATCAAAAGAGAAGATAAGAAAATATTTCATATATTAATCAAAGTCTAAAGAAAAAAAAGACATGCCATCTCTTCTTATAATACATCCATCACATAATAAATAACTTAGAAAAACTAAAAATCCAACTTAAAAACTAACACCACATAATGAACTTAGAAATTCTAACCAACTCTTGAAAACTCTAACATAATTAAAATGACATAGGAAATATAAGTCAAACCTACATAATAATAATATAATAAAGTCTCATAGAAAACACAATATAATTTAATATTGCAATTAATCATCGTATGAAATAATAAACTAGTGGGACCCCTTCTTGAGACTTGTACCTAGCCATTCAAGAAGATTGAAGAACAATTAACTCATACTGAGTCCGAGTCCGAGCTCGAGTCCAGGTTTGAGTCCAAGCCGGAATTTTGGTTTTCGTCACATGCTGTCTACTAAATTCTCTCTACTCTCTGCAGCCTGCAGATAACTATACCAGCAAGGACTAATGATCTTTCCTCTCTTTACTCAGAATATATATGTAGATTTATAGCCTGGATCTGGCTTTTCACATAGTTAATGCACTTTAAAAGGAAAAAAATAATGATTTTGATTGACTGTCTTTGTCTCATTTGTGAAAAGCGAATGTGACTTTTTGTGACTTCATCCAATATGTGATCATAATTATAATGTATGATATTTTTACTTTTTCTTGGGAGGCTGTTATTAGCATTAAATAAACAATATAAAAGCTGAATAATTATGCAAAACCATCTTTTATAATTCTCACGTGAAATAGTAAGAACATAGAAAATAAATTATTAACTTCAAAATAGACAATGTGTCCTCCAATGAAGATGTTCTCTTTTTGAAAGGTGGGAAAACAGAGAGAAACGAAAAGGTTATTAGCAGAGACAAACGCCCCCTTAGGGACGGAATCAGAGTAGGTCCGATGCCCATCGGACCTACCTTGGTTCGATGGGTGTGATGACCATTCGATCTGCATCAAGTTCGTGTGCTCTGCATCAAAATCCATGCAAGTCTGTATCAATTTCCGCGCACATAGATCTTGATGCTAATCGTACGGTTCTAGAGCTAATTGAACCTAAATGTAGGTCCAATGCCCATCGGACCTACTCCTATCTCCTTAGGGACACCTTCATACAGCCAGGGTTATAAGCAGAGCTGGCATTATGGGTGACCTACTGCTAAAAGAAATTAAGAGAAGCCAACTAATTACGGTGCATAGTCTAATGGAAAGGTGTCTCATCAAAATAATTGGATAAGATCATGATTTGTTAAGATTAATGAAAAATCCAATCTAAGTCTCCAACGGTGATGTTAATAAAAAATAATACAAAAATATAGTTAGGTAGTCATTAGAAGAAATTTTAAATTGAATAACAGAATTAACGGACGAGTTAAATAAAATCATATAATCAAATTTTGAGTTTTCAAATTAAAATTTCAACATTTGATTTGCTACTTAATTTTAAGAATGATCAAGTTACTTGCACCATTTTACTTCATATTTTATATCTCATTTGATAACTTACATAAGTGGTGGCTTAAATTAATTTTCATGTAGTAGTAAAATGTTGCGAAATTGCATAATATGTTAAGTTAATTTATCTGAAGAAATAGAGCAACTGACTCAAATTTTACTTCATCTTACTTTTATTTTACTTCTTCAATAAGAGGTTAAGGTTAAGTGCGAACCCGAAACACTCTAAATCGTATTTCAAGTTGGCATTACTGTCAAGGGCGGATCTACATTCACCCGTATGGGTGCTAAGCCACCCTATAATTTTAATATTTTAGTTATGTATATTGAAATTTAATTGAATTTTACTTTTTTTTAGAATTTTTTATATAGCCCAGCCACCCTCATGAAATATCACATGTTTACTTATAGTCTAGTGGTTAGAGCTTACTTTGTGATTGTAGAGAGCTAGAGTTCAATTCCCACCAACAGCATATATTGTTCATTTTAAATTTTAGCACCCCTATCATGAATTGCTAGTTCTGCCCCTGATTACTGTATCAAATACACAACAGAAGCGAAGTGGAATGGCAAAAGATGCATTAAATTTTAGTCCGGCGCTTGAGACCAAACCACCCGGTTCAAACCAATAGCAACTGTAAGCACTTCCAAGTCTGATACTTTTAAATTTTAATACTTGCGTATGATATAGTTTAAATTTGAACTCTCTGCATTTAGGAAACCGGAGTGGATGTAAATTTATGCCATGAACATCAAAGTGAACGGTTTCAAATTAAGGGAAAAAGAAAAAGAAAAGCAGCCACCAAACCATTCGAGAATAATGTAAAGAAATAACATAATTTTGGGGCAGCATTACTTAGTGAGACCTTACAAGTCATTTTATTAAATTTAACATTTGGTACCTGTGCCAACAACGAAGATGATACCATCAATTTACGCATTTATACCAACAAGTCATTTTATTTTAACAGCACAAAAGTGCATCAGAAAAGGATATTTTTATTGACTAACATATCTGTGGCTGGGTTCGACCGTTGGATAAATAGAGAGAGAGAGGGGAGACCTAACATTTTAAACATTTTATGGTGTTACCATTCACTTGTGCACACTGTACCACTTTATCTCCAGAACTTTCGACAACTTCATCTCCGGAACTTTCAACAACTTTGACCTCCATTTCTTTACCAGGAAATGACCTCCCACTAATTCGGACAAGGTCCTTTATGATAAGCTGCAGTTCCTTGTCGCTCAGCAAAGACTCCATTGTCACGTGCACACCTGCATGGTTATATCAAATTTATTTCACTTTACTTTCTTGATAAAATCACATAATATATACAATACATAGGTGGAATTTCTGTAAATATCAAATGTTATGCATACAGCAATATTCATGAAGCATGGAAACATGACATATATAACCTTATAAAACAGGATGCATCAGATATACCTCTACCAAAATAAGAAGGGGAAAAAGGTAAAAAAAGTCCTCTGTACCCTTCCTCATTTAATTTTGACTTTGAAATGATGCCCAACAAACCCTCCTTCCTTGTGATATATCTCACTATAAAATATGAAGAAGGGTAGTCTGCTTTTGAAATAATTTTGAGTGGCATATGATATCATGTTGTAGGGTAATATATGAAATTCTTGCATACAGCCCCTAAAAAGGGGAAAACTACAAACTGCAAATATGTGGTCAATGAACTCACGGAATCGCCAATAGTGCTTCGGATTGGTAGGATCATTTATTGTTTCCTCAGCTGCTGGTCGGGTAGTATATTCTTCTTTCAGTGCCAACAAGTCCTGAATACATTAAAGAAGCATCTTAAAGGTCATTGTTATTTTCATATTATTTTTTTGAAGGTTAGATGGTAACTTGCCACCAACATTTGTATTAAAAGAAAATTATTTACAGGTATTTTTCATATTATTAAGAATATAATTATTATTCCTAATAATAATATCAGTTTATAATAATAATATGTTGTTGTATATTTATTTTAGTAAATGAACACTTAACTGAGCACATGCATATACTACAGAACATCTCATACTTCAAGCAAATCCCAAAATATTGCAGGTTTATTTTATAAATTATAATTAATAACAACACTCATTTGGCAGCTTAGACTTAACATTAAAAAAATGAAGGGCAATATAGTCGATGAATTAAACATAACAATTGAACCTTCTTGACAAAGACCCAAGAAAGAAACATTTGCAACTCATTAATGCTAAAATGCTAAAATGCTAAAAATTTCAAGTATTATTGATTAGAGTGAATAGTGTTTTCCAAAAAAAGAAAAAATAACTACTGAAGTAGTACCTGAAGTGGAAAAATGGCCCACATGGAGGGAGCCTCCAAGTGCTGCTGAATAATGAAGTATGCGACTTCTGGGGTGCACTTTTGTGGAGGCATGTCATTGACCCCAACAATGGTCTTAAAGTAACGGCACCTTCTCTCCTCATCCTCCTCCCACCACGCACGAAGGGTTGAGCAGTCGTGGCAAGATGGAGCACAAACCTAGCAATATTTTTTAATCTTAAATTACTGCTATTTTATTCTTTCTGAAGGGAATCTCTCTAAACAAAACTAGGAGTAATTTTCCAACAAACAAAATAAAGCCAGACTGCCAGACATTGCCTAAACTTAGCAAATTTCTTTAGTCAGCTGTAACCAACCAGGCTGTTCTAGACCATCAATGGTTGGATACTTTTGTTTATTTGTTTGGCTTCTGTTTTGAAATCCTTTACTGCTATCAAATTGGACAAATTTCATTTATGGGCGTGGGTTCAGATCCCATTCTCAACAATTTTTAAGAACTAGCCTTTGGTCTAGTGGCGAAGGCATATGGTCTACATGTGGGAGGTCATGGGTTCGAAACCCGGATGGGAGAAATCCTTTGTTGTAATAACAAGGGTAGTAAATAGTTGATGGCTTGACCTCCAACCTTTATTAAAAAAAAAAGAAAAAAAATTCATTTATAGCCCTGGCAAAACTCAAAGTATCAATTATATCCCTGCAAATGTGAAATTATCATAAACATCCCATAAAACCACCATCACATATGTCCCTCTAAAACTACAGAAAATATCACCCTCTCAAACCACCAAAATATTACAGACGTTCCTGCAAAATATCATTAGTGCTAGAAGGGTGTTCTTTGATATATTGGTTACTTTGCAAGGGGATCCATGATAATTTCAGTTTTCACAGGGTATAATAAGATATATTGTTGTTTTGCAGGGCACAGGTGAAACTTGGCCCATCTCAATTCAGAACTTCAAAAAATTACCAACCCATCACCAATTAGTGACTGTGCCAGTAAGGTCCGAGTACAGTGACATAACAGTATGGAATGATACAAAAGACTTCTGAAGAAAGATTGTACCGTCATATAGCTGTACTTCGATGGGATGCCGAATTCTAGATCTGGTTCACTAGGCATTCTTTGGATTCGCAATCCTATCAAACCCAGTTCTTGCATGACCTGATAACAAAATTTAGACAATTCATTTATTAGTGAACTAATTACTAAGAGAAGTTCCATGAAAAAATAAAATATTTCAAGGCACTATTTTGATCTTCAGCGATAAAATAGACTTATCACATTAGGTTAATGCTGTTACCGATGAGTTTGATATTACATGTACCAACCAGTAAAGTATAGGAGTATTTTGAATGCTAATTAAACCAGCATTTATAACTATTTATCAAGTTTTGTTTTATTTTTTTATCTTTTCTTTTATGTTCTCCTGGTTTGTTGTTTGTGCATTTGATAATTTCATTGAAGGTTTATTGATTGTTAAACTATTTATAGAAAAACTGAAGCCCAGTCAAGGCAAATTTGGATCTAAGTGCAAAAACAAAGGACTTAATTAAGGTCAAATTGGGACTTCGTCTAAAATGAATAGGAAGGGTACAGACAGGATGAACACAAGAAGGAATAAGGCCGAGATCTTCGCCGCATGCCAACATATCTGAAGAATTGAGTAGAACAGGCAGAGTCTTGAGTGCATTTTGGCGCCAGAGGTTCTCTTGGCGCACAAAGTAGTAATCGTAGTACAGCCTTCTAAGCACATTTTTGCTACAAAAGAGAATTAAAGAAACTAAATTAACTGGAATAAGACAATGAATTTAAATTTGTAGATTAAATAAAGAGTAACTTAAAAAGGCAATGAACTATTCATTTCAAGAATAAGACCCTTATCAGCTACAGTTAATGTGAGGTACCTCTGTGTGTGCCATTGTACTGCATTTGTAGATTGCTTCCTGATTAACCACTAAATGAACAATTTGTAGAATTATTACGCAACATTTTCGAAATTACCTATGCTCATCTAAATCTGCAAAGCTTGATGTATCTTCAAGATTGAAACGAGGGTAAAATTTGCAGGGATCTTCTGGGTCTCTAATAAGAACAATATTCTGCAAAGAGATTCAAACTCATTCTGGTAATTGAATTTAAATGGATGTCATAGCAAGGAAAAAACATCTTTACAGCAGGCAATGTTCTAATTACCTGTATAAGGTCAAATAGGCCACGTCTAATCTCGTCTTCTTGTTCAGCCCATAATGACCTCTCAGAACTGGATTTGAGTTTAGCGATTATCTTTTTCTCAGTATTGCAATCCTCTTTGAACTGCATTTAACAGGAAGCCAACTGAGAATGACAGAAAGGGTTCTAACGTAGGGCAATTAGTTGTGATCCTATTAGTATAACAAAACACAAGATTACCCACAATTCAAGCATTTAACAAACAGCATGATTTGCACTTTTTTTAAAACATAGTTACCACAAACACTTTTTGTGTTATGAACTACAATTGACCACCTTGCCCCTGAATCAATAACTCAAATACATAGTTTGTATTAATTTAGACCTGATATTCTCCTCAAACATGAACTCCTCCCTTTTAATTCCATGAATCCCTTTCAACAAGGAAATACAAATAGAAATTTCGTGTAAAGATCATGGAATGGCCAGCCCATTTAAGAATATGATAATTATTACAGGAAAATAATATCCCATTCAATTATTATCATGATTAAAAGTTGGGCTCCTTTTTCAACTGTTCTGTAAAAACAGTTCCACTAAATGCAATCTCCAAACTATCCTTATTGGTTCTTTCTTCCAAACAAAACATATAAGTATCAAAATTAGTACCTCATAGCAGAGAGGCTGATACTCATTTAAGAAGTTGGTGGTGATGAGAGTCCACAAGGATCCAAACTTATTCTGAAATTAACAAATAATCGATGAATTTATAAAATATACTAAAGAGACTATTTTCTTTACAGTTTAAGAGCTAAATCTGTAGGAGCAAAGAAAAGACTAAAACAGAAATCCAAACCAGCTGTTATAATAACAAGCCCTGATAATTGAGTACCAGGCATACATGTAGGTAATAAGATTGACCGATCAGCACCTTTCCAAGTGCATTGTTTCTCCAAATTTAATGCCATACCTCATCTAGGATCAAACACGCAGACCAACACACAGTCGCAGAATAAAAAAAACTGAAAACACAGCAATCCCCCCCTGAGCAACTAATAGGAAAACCAGTGCAATGCCGGTGCAGCACCTAACTCCAAGTAATGAACTCTATAAACAATAATAATAATAATAATAATAAGAGTGAGGCTATGGTACTATGCATAGCACGGATTGGTCCGTGCTATGGCTCAATATTTGAGTTTTCAAAATCCTAACGGTCGATCTGAACCGTTCAACATGATTATAAAATGAATATGTACTTGCAAACCAAATTTTACATTTTTTCGAATTTTTTTACTATTGTTTTAGATAGGTAGAAAATCACTGTTTTTGGATGGTCCAGAATTTTCAGATCAAGTGATTTTCTACCTATCTAAAAAAATAGTAAAAAAATTCGAAAAAATGTAAAATTTGGTTTGCAAGTACATATTCATTTTATAATCATGTTGAACGGTTCGGATCGACCGTTAAGATTTTGAAAACTCAAATATCGAGCCGTAGCACGGACCCAACTGTGCTATGCATAGTACCATAGCCTCACTCATAATAATAATCATCTCAGCTACCTGCAACATGTCATGGCGAATATATGGAAGGCTCAAGCGATTGAAATCCCATATCCCTTCCCTTTCAAGCTCTTCCTGTAAAAGCCAAACAGACAAACAATGCCATTGTTATACAATCTGTGGGCTTCTCAATATTTCCGGTATTTTCAAATAGACACTGAACATTATATATTTTTTTAAATTATATTTGGTATTTCTCGTATCCAGAACTAAAACCAAGATATTTTGAGAAATTGGAAGTAACCATTAACTGTCATGTTAATGCATGGAGTGGTCCTTTAAATTCTCGCAATCTTCGTCCCTCTTCAAAAATATTACCAAGCTCATATCAAACAAAAGACAAAAAAAAAAAAAAAAACCAATTGTTTCATACATTGGGTTCTACATTTATATGCCTTAGTTATGAAGATATCTGTTTTTGAGTTTAAGCAAACACTTGGAGCAAACGGTATCATCCTTTGCCTGATTACATCTTTCCATGTCAATTGGACCAACAAGAACTGCTGTCTTGTTATTTGCAAAAATTACAAGATATGGGCGTCACTTGAAAACAAAAGAGCAACATCTTTTCTTAGCAGAACCTGACTAAGAGCGATTGATGGACGGAACTTCCCAACTAAACCAGTGGCAGCATGATCAGGCAATTCCCAGATCCTGAAGAAACCAAGGATGTGGTCAATTCTATATGCAGTGAAGAATTTCCCCATCTGCAATACCAAAAGGTTTTTGTTTTAAATTTAAGCTAAACTGAGTGCAATAGCACGATATGGAGCCCTTTTTTGTTTTTGAGTTTTTTTTTTGCCCGCTTGCTTTGTGCAAAAGTGAGGCCTTTTTTTGTTTTTAGGATCTTCTTTGCCTGCTGTATACAGTCAAATTGTACAGTT
This sequence comes from Carex kokanica, assembly GCA_025461125.1. Lineage (NCBI taxonomy): Eukaryota > Viridiplantae > Streptophyta > Magnoliopsida > Poales > Cyperaceae > Carex > Carex kokanica. The sequence continues at coordinate 356,005 of JAJGRX010000831.1, read as the reverse complement.
GAGGTTTATTCAGACTTTACTACCTTAATTAAGGCTAAAATACCAAAAACTTTATACTGGTAGTGTACCTAATCCATGCCACAACTTCCTTATCCTAAAGAACTAAGATACATACTAATTGTCATCACAAAGTACTTGCTTTATTGATAGATACTCATTTAAAATGTAACAAACACCACAGCATAAGTTATCAGTGGTGAAATGCCTTATAAGGTATCATACTTAAAGTCAGCTAATGACCCTGTCTCAAAGTTTTGTTAATTACACAAGCCTGGTGCATGGCTAGCATCCACTGGGCTCTAAAATTTCATATTCAATAACCATCACAATCACTGACATAAAAGGGGCAAATGTCAGATGAAACGGAAAAAAAAAAGATGTAAAAAATCCATTTATTTTACAAATATTTTTTAGCACATGATAGTACAGTATAAATTCAATATAATCATCTCCCTTTTCTTTTCCAAATGCATCAAGTTCATCTGTACTACCTGGGTAAGACGAGCACGCCACCAGGCATAGTTGTCCTTTGACATCTCCTCCCAGTTGTAAGTCGGGAAGCCCCAGTTTTGCCCATTTTTGTCAAAATAATCTGGAGGTGCCCCAGTTGCTGTGTTCATGCGAAATAAGTTGGGGTAGACCCAGGTATCTACACTATTCCTGTCGACACCAATTGGCAAATCTCCTTTAAGAACTACCTTGTTCTTTCTTGCATACATCGCAGCCTCGGAAAGCTAGAATAACAGAAGCAGTTCACAAAAAACATATGACACTTTCAGGATGAGGCTAAGACTTATTCATATTGAGGTCATGTGATGGTACCAGCATTTTACACAATCCAAGTTCTAGATATTGTTGTGTTGAGGTTAGCTGCAGATATGCACTGTGCTTTACAGTAATAGTGCAATATGAGATTCCTTTTTTTATTTCTCTTTTGGTATTTACTCGCTTGGTTTGCATTTTTTGCAAAGTTAAGGGCAAAAGAAGAGCAAATTCTGTGGATTGAGGCTAAGTGAAACCCAGTTTATAAATGAGGATTGATTTAGTATCAGAGGGTGGTCTATGCTATAAGCTTAAATTACAAACCTTCACAAGTAAAACTCACTTGCAAATATAGATGATACTGAATGTAGTAGTGAAAGCATATTATGTCATGGTGGATGGCATCCTCCAAGGTGAGCTTCTCAAGCTAATGCACAGACGAATTGTACAAAATTAATACCAGTTTATACAATATAACCCATCTAGTCATAAAATTAATCTGGAGAAAGACGAGACTATTTGAATTGAACTGAAATAGGAACATCCCTGAATCCCCCCTAATTCTGTTTAATATACCAAAACTTGATATAACCAAATTAAAGACATGTTAGTATCATACCTTCTCATTTGAAAAATTTGCAAAGACACCCCATTGACTATGATCAGATGTATCAAAGAAATCTCTCAAGTGACAAAAAGCTGCATATGGCTTCAACCATTCCTAAAGTTTTAAAGAAAATAGTAATATTATACTGTCTCAATATCACGATGAAGTAGCAACTTGGATTATTTTGGAAGTGGCTGCTAGCAGCAATCCAAACTACGTGATGCCATGAGGTCAATGTTAAGTTCTTTTCTTTTCCATTTTCTTCTTTTAAGGCCACCCTGTTTGGTTCACATGAGGGTGAAGGGGAGGGGAGGGAAAGGAATGGAAAAAGAGGTTATCATATTTTCCATTCTCTTATTCAGTTCGTCTTGTTTCCCCCCGTTAGGCCCCAATTTGGAGAATAACAAACTACGAGCTTTAGGAGGTTAAAAGAATAATCTCCGGTAACCTTACCCTCCTTTTAAATATCCAACCAAACAAGAATAAATTGTGAAATTTTCTTTCACGAATGTTCCCTCCTTTCCTCTACTCTCCATCCAAACAAGGTGTTCATATCCCTTTTAGCCTTTTCTATATTTTAAAACTTTCATTTGGTTAATCGAATGACAATTCTTCTCTACTTGGTATAACTGGGTTAAAGGAAATTGAAAAAAGGGCCTTACTTGGTTCTCAGAGAAGAATTTCTGGAAGGAACTGGAGCTAAGAACTTTTTCCTTTTCTAAGTTGAATATTTTTTTTGCAATTGACAATTTCACAGCCATCGTAGCCTCATAATCAACATCCTGCATAAATAAAATTTCATGTGACATAAGGAAACTGAATGGAGAAAACAAAACCTAATCAACTTGAACTCAAAATTACAAAAGAATAATTTTACCTAGGAATGACTGAAACCCAACAACTAACCGAAACCTGAACTCAACTGAACAGGATCCTAGGTCGAACCCAAGTTGTATTTGACTTGAACCAACCTGAATAACATCAAAATAACCAAAATCCTGACAAGCCAAGACTCCAAAATGAACCCAACCCCAAACATAATCAAAGCTGACCTGCCTGTTTGCCACTACATTAACACAATTGTTTTCAAAAACCTGAAACCCAAGTACAACAAATGAACTGCAAATGAACTCATAGTTCTAGCCCCCATCAAATCTGAAGTACTAAGGCAAAACTCACAACAACCCAAACAAAAATGATCCCAAAGCAGGTGGACCTGCTTCTAACCTGAATCAAGCGATCTCTAGCCCAAGGCGACTCAGAAACCAAACATAACCGCATTTCAACCTAGTTGACTATAACCATCCCCACCGAAAAGAGACCAATATGAACTGATCATAACCAAAAAAGCAATCGCAAAAATCAGACTAGTTCTGAAAGCAAATCCAAACAGACCCAGACAAAACTGACCAGGCCCTATTGTTTTGCCTGCTATACTCCTCACTCCCAAGAAGACTAGAACTACACATAAGTATTAAATTGTTTGTATATCCAAATCTACTATACCTTCTTATCGAGGGCTTCCTTTTCCGTCAATATCTCCTTCATAATCTCCTCAGGAATATCAGCAGACAGAGCCTGAACCCTCAAGTACAGAGGATGCAGTGCAAAGACAGAGAGAGAGCTGTATGGGTATGAGTCCCACCACATTTTGTGCACAGAGGTGTCATTCACAGGCAGAAGCTGCACCAAGTGGAAGCCTGACTTGACGGCCCAGTCAACAAGGAGTTTGAGGTCAAGAAACTCTCCAACACCGAGATCCTCATCCGATCTGACAGAGAACATCGGAATGGCCACTCCAGCACCTCTCCATGGTGCCTCCTGCCATTAGAATGCATTACAATTCTCAACGCATATAACTCCAATAATCCTTTATTAAAATTTTTCCTGGGCTGCTCCATTGGTCTATTCTAAAATGAAAGTTAAAAAATTGTGGCACTCACCTTTAAGATTGTATTTTCTCACGGTTGGAGTAGATATATATTAATATGTCATCAATACACATGAATTAGTGTAGTAATTCATTTACCAGTGTTTTGCAATTAAGAATTCGTTGTTCTTTGCGGCATTAACGTTTACCATCCAACAAGTCATCTATTCTATTTGGAAACCATAATACCATATTGTAATCTTTTTCATATGAGACTTTAGCATATCACTTTAATTTTCTTTCTTTTTTTACATGCCACAAAAGAACAATTTAACTACAAGACCAATTAACTAATATGATGGGCAGAAACAGGGGAGAGTTTGGCGATGGGTTTCGCATGGCCAATTCACATCTGCATACAAGATACTGCAATAAACTAGAATAAGTGGAGGCTAAATGAACTGCACAAGATCAGAATTTTCATGTGGTTTCTCATGAATGACAGGCTCCTAACGCACAAAAACCTAATCAAAAGGGGGATCCAACTTCAGCCTATATGCAAACTGTGCAATTCGGACAGAGTAGAGACCAGGGACCACTTGTTCTGGTAATACCCACTGGCAAGGGTGTCTGTGTAGGCATCCTGAGATGCTTTATTTTGCACTTCCAGCATCAATATGGTTCAGCCCTACAGACCTGGTGACCAGGAAGGGAGGGTAAGACACACAGCAAAAGCTATGGGACAACACCTGGGCTGCAGGCTGCTGATCAATATGGAAAGAACGCAACGCGAGGGTATTTTCTGACAAGAAAAAGCGAATCAAGATGCTGATATGTGACACTCAGATAGAACTGTGCCAATGGATGGAGAACTGCTGAGGGAACCTTTATTTACAACTTCAGCTTACAATTAGTAGCTTCCTTTATTTTTTATTACTCTTGAAACTTCGTAAAGCTTTTATTGTTTAACGCAAACTGTTAGTCGGTGATCACCAACTAACCTTTAAAAAAAAACTCATTAGGTGTATAATCAAAACAAGATGTGAGATATTTGGGTGAGTTTACAATTTTTTTTCCAGGAATATGATTTTGCTATGTATTTATATGTGAACTTGCTTAAAATCATATTCCTGGAAAAAAAAATTGCAAACTCACCCAAATGCTAAGTAAATAAGTCCCCCCTCCTTTCGGAAATTACAAGGTCCATCCCTGGCTGTAATAATATTATTTTAAACCCTTTACACAGTGGAGAGGCCAAGGATTGCAGCATGAGAACATGGTCTCAACCGAAAATAATTAATGCTGGCACTCACTGGAGATTTGTGCCACCAAATCATGGTCTTCACCTTCTTTTAGTTATCTTTGCTTGCATTACAAAATGATTGTGATTGACAATAAAATATTTTACATGTCACCCCATGACTTGTTTACAAAATACTGTTTAGTCTGTTTTACAACATAATCATCAGTTCTGAGGATACATACCCGGAATGGTCCATCAGATAAGACAAAAAAGTTTGGTAGATTAGTTGAGCCCGAGTCAATAGCCAGCTCCCTGTTGGGACCCACCTCTAAGGCACACCCTCCTTCATTAATTTGGCAATATTTATATGTGCAGCTGCTGTTAAGGATTACTAAAAACATGAATATGCGTGCCAAACCTCAGGCATTATGTACAAGAATATACTCTGTTAAAGAAAATGCAAAAGTACAGAGAAAACAAGATGACATAATTGATCAATTCTATAAACAATCTGTAGAATCTCATACTGTTATACCAAGAATAAGGTATTTCAAAAAGGATAAAAAAGAGAAGGATATTTCAAAGGGAGTTCATCTTTTCTTATGACACAATCAGCTTTCCATAGAGAGTCTTTAGTATAGCTGAGCTTCAGACCATCCTGGCACCTCCAGTTACCTAGATTGGAGATACCTCCAGTTACACAAACCTAACAAAGGATGAAGGAAAATTTTCTATTGAAGTGAATTAAATACATTAAAGATAGTTAGAACATTGTGTCAAAATTAGCCAAAATGAGATACAAAACTCTGTTTATGAGGCTCACATTTGTTCCAGCATCAAGCAGTGGACAGGAAATTACGAACTGGACTACAACATTATCTGCCACATATGAAGAAAGTCATTAATAATGGTTAACAAAATATATATAGAAAAAAGGGGTTATCATTGTATAGAATCACATAAAAGCTTTTAGTTCCTATAATAAAGCATGGAAGTATCCAATGTAGCTCCACTAATTTTTTTTTTCTAAAAGGACCAAAATGCCCTGATTTACTTTTGTAGCATACCATGTGATAGTTTGCTTTGTTTTGGATGGTACAATTTTAAGAGCTATAGAGAAATTGCCTATAAAAAAAGGAAAGGCACTATAAAAGAAGAACCTTGCTGATCCTTGCCCAAATTCTGACTGATATGAGAAGTTTGAGTTTCTTTTTCCAACCCATCTGTTCCACCGAAGATGACATGTCTGAATGCACTTTTAAGGAAAAGGCCTTCTGATGCATCCTGATCGAGATTAAAAATATGAAGCATTATCATTAATGGCTAATCAGAACCAAGCATTTATATAGCGTTTACCGGTCATCTGCGGCTGGGATGTCATCTAACATATAGCTTTTAGCATTTTAGCATGATATAGTGGCCCATAACTGCAATACCCGTATGTTTTATAAAATCAGATTTCCTAGTTTTACAAAGTCCAAATTATTAATTAATACATCTCTACACAAAATAACATGACATAATATCAATTCTACCACAATAAAGTACACGCTAATATCCTAGTTATGCAGAAAATAAGTTAGTATTGCACAGAGCAAATTATATTTCTTCTGTAAAAATCTATAGTTGTATTTGCAACTTAGGTAAGTACTTTATCACAACTACAACAATATCTTAAGAAACTAAGAAATACTTATTTAAAGTCTGTAAAATAGCATAGTTAACCACTATTGACACAATATCATGCTAAATGTAACCGCTATTTATGTGCTAAATAGAACAACTTTGTAGCATTTCAGTGATAGGTGTCCCGAATCCACTATTTCCATTATATTGTCGCCTTCTCACCATTATTTGAAAGCCTGAATTACTCGTCAGTTGATATACTAAACCATTAGCCCTTTCAATATATACCAATATCAACAACTAAAATCAGTTCCCTACTGACAAACATTCATCACAAACTGACAATAGTTAAGGGTCTGGCAAGTGTGTAGTGAAATAAAAGTAAATGTGGGGAGGATGTAGTGAGTATCACCAAAGCTAACACAATATGTCAAACATAAAATTTTAGATGCCATGACTAACTAAAAGAATAAACAAACAAGCCGCGGAACATGATTAAACTGTAATGAACTGCATAACTAGAATTGTTATATACCAACCAAAAACAAACCAAAACATTTTAGAAATACCTGCCAAAGATTATGAATTTCAACCACATCCCCTTCTTTCACCCCTTGGGGCAGCTCCAATTTTCTCTTCTCTCCAGATTCCCACTTCAGCACATTTCTAGAGTCATCTACCAAATAGTAGCTATACTCGCATGCAAAACCAACCTGTACACTAGCTTTAGCACACCACACAAGCTCACCTCCTTGGTGTACCGGGTCCATGGAAAACGCTTGTTTCAGGTTCCACGAACCAAGAACCGGGTCTGAACCCGATATGACCAGACTTTGACCCCATTGTGTGTAGTAAGGGAGCTTGAAGAGGATGGTTATGGAGTTTGATGATCTTTTGTTGGCTAGTGATCCCAAATTCCTCATGATTTTGATCTGAAATATGGATTGAAAATAGGCAATTGCTGGGACTGTTCAATTCCAAGCTGGTAAAACTAAATGATTATCAATTTTTATGGAGCTTGTAATGTAGAGATTACATTAGCTCAGTTGAACCTTAAATAATCAACAATTGTTCGAAAGGAAGGGATACAGTACTGTTGTCATGTAGTATAGAAATTCTGTAAAAAATAATAAATCTGGAAAAAAATAATCTCTAGATGTAGACGTAGTTAGAAAATTTCAAAAACTTTGCTTTAATTAGACCACTGAAGCTTTTACAATTTGGCCCTATTAAAATTAGGAAATTGCAACAAAACCTGGAAAGAGAAAAGACATACGCAAACAAGTAAATGTCAAGCAATTTGGATGCAACTAAAAAACATGTAATGTGTTCGAATTCGTAGAAGATGGGATTAACAAATTAGACTAAGATCAAAGAAAGTACCTCCTTTGTGTCTAGAATGAAGGAGATCACACTAAATGCTGATGGATTGAGAAAAAAAATAGATAGCCGTGAGTTACGAATTCATATCCTCTGTAATCCTCGAGAAAATACGACGAGGTCTCAGTCGTCAGATTTAATTTTACACGAATCTCAAAGCACAAATAATACTGCCCCCTCCAATCACCCGAATAGGCACCGGCTGAGAGTAAATCCGGGCCGTAAAGTGATTTACTGTTCTGTACAATATTACAGAGGATACGGGTCTGTGAGTTACTGAGCGGAATAGAGAGTGTGCTGGTCTATCTTTTTTTTTTGGGGGAATTTCATGTATATCCCTCAAAAGTTTCAATATTACATATTTATCCCTCTAAAATCAATAATTACATATTTATCCTTAAAAATTATAAAAAATCACATATTTATCCAATCTAACTCTATTATATATCAAATATCTCCAAAAATAATTAAATAATATTTTTTTAAACATTAAAATTTATTTTACAATATTAATTAATATTGTAATGACCACTATACCATTTCTTTCTCTCTCCCTTTAATCTGTTAAGTCTTGAGAGCGCCAAAACATCTCGCCTCTTCTCTCCAATGGTACTGGTATTATAATGACTGGTACTATACGGTTCAGCAATGGTACTGGTACGGTTTCAGTGCTGGTACTGGCACGGTACGGTTCAGTACTAGTGCTGGTACGGTTCTGTGTTGGTACTGGTACAGTTCAATTTTGGTACTGGTACGGTTCAGTTTTGGTACTGGTACGGTACTGTTCAATATTGGTACTGGTACGATTTAATACTGTTTTCTAACAATGGCCTTAGAAGGATAAAATGGGAATACATAGAAAATTAATGTTAAATATAATGGATTGGATAAATATGTGAGTTTTTATAATTTTGAAGGATAAATATGTAATTATTGATTTTAGAGGGATAAATACGTAATATTGAAACTTTTGAGGGATATACATGAAATTCCCCCCTTTTTTTTTTTCCTGAAACGTGAGGTGAGTTAAAGCGGTGGTGACAGCGAGATCGATTCCGAAAAGGAGATTTCTCAGATAAACTAAACAAAGAAAATGTATTCCAGAGCCGTAGTCACATTTGCTTTGTGGGACCCAGTAACTATACTTAATATCAACGGTGTACAAGCTTTCATTGTGCTTTTGGCGGGATCCGTATCCTCTGCATTAACTCAGAAGGGAATCTTTTGAGTTAATGAATTTCAACCGTCTGATTTTAAACGGAGCCAATCCGGCTCGTGTCTATAACATAGGGGCCCTTAAATATTAGTGCAGGTCGAGTTCACACGAATCGTAAAATAGATCGGACAGTCGAGATTGATTAACTCAAAACATTCTCTTTTGAGTTAATGCAGAGGATATGAATTTCTTTTGGCGTTATTATTTCAAGTCACGGGACTAGAGTTTGAGTGCGTATCCTCTGAGATATCTCAAACTTTGCGTGACCGACGTGTCCGTTGCCTATTTGGGAATAGCGCAGGGGCCAGTATTATTTGTGCTTCGAGATTCGTGCATAACTTATTTCAATGGTTGAGATTTTCCATAAAGTCACGCAAAGTTTGAGATATCTCAGAGGTTACGAATTTCTAGAGTTTCGGGATCCCCGTTAATATCTTACCCCCATTCTCGGATCCTATTTGCATGTATAAATTTACTAGTCGTATAGCGAGTCATTCCAACAAGTGGCGGTGCCACTCGCTACTTGTTTCTGGAAGATCCTAGTCCTCAGAGATGGAGATCTCAAAGCTTTCGCTCCCCAAAAAGGTTGTCGGCCTTTCACGGCCACGATTGCTTCTCGACTTCTTGTCTCCTAGTGATTTGATTGAAACGTCTTGATATTTTTTCCTTATAGCAGGTGACCTGAGGAGAAGTTATATGGATGGACCTGGTCCTGGGCTCGGATGCACTACAAAACTTGATCGGCCCAAAAGGATTTGTTTTGTCAACAGAGATGAATTCTCGGAATTCAGGGCGGATCCATGTCGAAAAAATGAGGTCATATTGATCTATTTATTTTGAAAAATATTATAATTATACTTGTTTTTCTATAATTTTATATATAATTTAGAATAAAATGTTATATACTGTAAAATTAATCTTCATACATAATATGAAAATATTATATAATTGACTTATATTCTTAGTTATCCTCGTAGCTTGCAAGTTTGGCTCCACCCAAAACACCCTTGAGTTACAACTTACGAGTACTGTTGTAAAATGTAAAGCGATAATTAGTTATCAAATTAAGAAAAAATAACAATAATTAAATACTTTAAATGACAAATTGATTGTTAATTATGTCAACATCATACCCAACTTGCAAATAACAACTTATATTATTTCAGTTTGATTCTAGCAAGAATAAAGGACACATAATCAACGAACTAAAATTTGTCAATTTTTGTAGATTGTGAAGTATATATCAAAATTAAGTCAATTTTTTTTTATAATATTAGATGCATTTGGAATGATATAGAATACAAGCACTCATATTGATTATATATTAATTAGCTGTCATTGAAATAGGACGGAATTCTATTGACAATGGTAAAGAAATAATTTTGAATTTTCAAATCCGATTTTTAAAATGTAATCTATACTATGCTTAATATGATGCATATAAAAAAGGATAAATTTCGTTGGAGGTCACTAAATTTTTTTTTTGTCACGAATTAGTCACTAAAGTTTGATTTATCTCTCGAAAGCCACTGAATTTTATATTCGTTCTGATTTAGTCACTCTGTGGTCCAACTCACCACTTTTACAAATTATCAGATTAGAGCATCTACATTCCTGGTATTATTAGAGTTTCTAATCTGATGTGGCAGTTTCTAATCCAGTTTCAGGGATGTGGGAGAGTTTCTTATTTAGAAACTATGCAGTAAAGTTTCTTATTAGGAAACTGTTTATAAACTCCATGTTGGCTAAATGATTGACTCAAATTATTTTTCTTTTTTAATTTGTTGCTGACGTGGCTTGATAGAAACTCTAAAATTAATTTTAGGAATGTGAGAGTTAGAAACTTTAGAGACTTTAATTTCTAAAAAGTGGTTAACAGTTATTTAGAAACTCATTTGAGTTTCTGGAATGTAGATGCTCTTATGTAATTTTTTTAGGAACGATTTGGAGACACAAACTATTACTACTAAATACTAATGATGATTTCCCTCTTTGTTTTTCTTCTTTTCTAGTGACTCCTCTGTATTGTTTTTTTTTTTCATCTTTCTTCTCCTTTGCCTCTGTTATATTATAAATTTTACAATTCAAAGCTAGAGATTGAATGTATCTCAATTACATATCATTGAAGAAATCGATCTTGAAGTTTATTAAAAGAACTCATACATCTTTTTGTATCCATCAATTGAACTAAAATTAACATCAAGGTGTTTCTTTGCTAGTGAAAATGCGAAAGCGGCTCTTGAAATCATTTTAAGACCGTAAAATTCGCAGTGTGCTAAAAGAGATTTCAAATTCTTAATAGAAGAGGCAAAAGAGAACAAAGATGAAACATACATACACACACACACACACACACACACGGAGTCACCGAAAGAGAAGAAAAACAAAAAAGGAAAGCATCATTGGATAGTAATAGTTCGTGTCTCCAAATCGTCTCCAAAAATATTACATAATTTGATAATTTGTAAAAGTGATGAGTTGGAGTACAGAGTGACTAAATCGCAACGAATAAGAAGTTCAGTGGCTTCCGAGGAACAAATCAAACTTTAGTGACTAATTCATGACAAAGGGCAAAATTTAGTGACCTCCGACAAAATTTACCTAATAACTATTTATATTACACGGTTTTTGATGGAATATCAAATGACACTAAAATTGCATGAAATTCCAACAACATTCTATAAATAATTCCTTTTTAAACTTTTAAAATTTAATTTTAAAATATATTGCTAAAATTATCAAAATATTTATTGCCAAATAATTGGAACCCCTAAAAAAACACATACTGGCAACATGACAGGTCAGTATCCTCCCAGGTACCTTAGACGATTTCCCTCTTTTGAGATTAAATCTCAGCCGCTTTGGGATTCGAATTAGAGTAGGGGGCAGTATTATTGGGCTTTGAGATTTGTGCCAAGTTAAAAAGAATGGATCCACTAATTGTAAAATATTCCCTTATTCGGATTAAAAGATACCCTTATTCATTAACGGAGAGCATGTGAATTCCAACATGACTATGTCAAATGAGATAGGAGTAGGTCCGATGGGCATCGGACCTACATTTAGGTTCAATTAGCTCTAAAACTGTACGATTAGCATTAAGATCTATGTGCACGGAAATTGATACAGATCTGCACGGATTTTGATGCTAGCACACGAATCTTGATCCATCGAACCAAGGTATGTCCAATGGGCATCGGACCTACTCCGATTGCATGTCAAATTCGCATTGCTAAATCAATGCTCTAATACCGAATTTGAAATGCTAGTATAATTTTGAAGTTAACGCACTGTCTCAAATTTTTGCAGCCATTATTTATGCGGATTCCATGTAGATCTGAAAAGTGATGTAGAGTTAAAAATGTATCAATCAGTTTAAAATATTCGTGTTTGATAGTAGTTACGTAAGTAGATGAAGTAGCATTAAGTAAAAAGAATCCTTGTGTAGTTATGTTAGTAAGTGAACAACTACAATAAAAAGTGTCAAAAATTTAGAAACTCGAAACTTTAAAGTTATTATTAAATTCAACTTATAAATATTTCCGAGCAATTCTATTTGATGTCCTAAAACATTTAAATTGCCACCAAAACACTTCGTAGATGCACCAAAGTACAAGATAATTCTTCTTATCATTAGTTTTACTTGGATCGTGCAAGGATTAGTGTAAGAAAAGCAATTTTTGAGTTAATGGCTGAGAATAGTACTAGTCAAAGTGGTTTGAGAATAGTATTATTTTGGACTATTCCGGGTTAGTAGAAATGTTGTTTGGATTGTATATTTGGAATAGTGTTTGGATTAATGTTGAGAATTTCGCTAACCTACCTTTTCGTAGGAATAGCAGAATAGCATTGTTCCTGTACTATTCTTACTTTCTATTTTACATTTGGATCATAGCTTTTTAAGAATAGCGGAGCTATTTCCGGGTTAGCGCTATTCTAACCCAATCCAAACGCACCCTAATGCCTTGAAAAGTCAAATTATGGCTAAAATGAGAATCAACATTTGGTCTAGTGATAAATACAATGTTCTCTGTGTATGAGGTCGTAGGTTTGAATTTCAAATAGAAATATTCTTTATAAATATTAAATAGTTGAACAGCTTGACTTCCAACTTTTACTCAAAAAAATTACGGCCTAAAAATACTTGTGAAATGCACAAATATATAATCTCACGGTCTCACCTCCATTCGACATAGTTGAAATTACTACTGTCGCGCTAAGCACTAAAGGAACATTATATCAAAGATTTTTAATAAAATTTGAATAATTTTTCCATCATCTCTTTGAATCATTTTCGAATTTAACGAAATACACAAAGAACACTTTATCTCATATTATTTATAAAATTGTATACAAAAATTTATTAGTTTTGCACAAATTATATTATTTGAATTATAAAACATATTATTTTTTAATGAGTGAGGCTACGGTACTATGCATAGCACGGATTGGTCCGTGCTACGACTCAATATTTGAGTTTTCAAAATCCTAACGGTCGATCCGAACCGTTCAACATGATTATAAAATGAATATGTACTTGCAAACCAAATTTTACATTTTTTCAAATTTTTTTACTATTTTTTTAAATAGGTAGAAAATCACTTGATCTGAAAATTCTAGACCATCCAAAAACAATGAGTTTTTACCTATTTAAAAAAATAGTAAAAAAATTCGAAAAAATGTAAAATTTGGTTTGCAAGTACATATTTATTTTATAATCATATTGAACAGTTCGAATCGACCGTTAGAATTTTGAAAACTCAAATATTAAGCCGTATCACGGACCAATCCTTGTTATGCATAGTACCGTAGCCTCACTCTTTTTTAATTATGTCAATATTATATTTTAGATTACGAATGTAGACCTTATCAAATTGTTTTTTAATTCTGAATTTATCACTGTGATAGGTGTAGGTGACGACATGTTTTGTACTACACTATATCACACACGAGTTATTTCCACAGACAATCTGTACTCGACCATGTGTTTCACGAATGACCACCCATAGTTTGAAATCGGATATCCTGTGGCAGAAACGATTATGCGTGGCTGATCAGTGATCACTGACAAGTGACAATAACGCATAGATCGTAAACTGCTGAATAATAGAAGAATATGGAATGATCCGTATCCTCTGCATTAACTCGAAAGGAAATTTTTTGAGTTAATGAATTTCAACCGTCTGATTTTAAACGGAACTAATCCGGCTCATGCTTATAACATAAGAGGTCTTTTAATATTAGTGCAGATCTAGTTTGCATGAATCTTAAAACAGATCGGATGGTCGACATGCTTTAACTCAAAATATTCTCTTTTTGATTTAATGCAGAGGATACGAATTGGAATATGGAATCCACTGCGCAGTGCATCGCTTACCTTTTGCCGTTTCATCCGACCCACAGTACTAGGGAATTCGTTTCTCTAAGGTAACAGAATATTTATGTTTGGATACAGACCGTCCAATCGAATCCGCACGACTATTAAAGAGGACCGGTGCGTTCCTTCCACCTCGGGCCGGATTGGCCTGGATTCAGATCGGACGTCCGTGATCCAAACAAATATTATGTTACCTCAGAGAATATGGATACCTACACTAATAGTCTAATAGACTAATTCCCATACACTGATATATACTTGGACGACCGCTGCTCTGCGACTCTCTCATAGAAAGAGGGAAAGGGCCAAAGGGGAGAGAAATGGCGTTGATCTCTCCACATTCCTTCGTACTCTTACCACTCTCCGCTCAAACAACAAGGCATTATAAAAAATGTAGATCCGCTGTGATGAAAACAAGTCGCTTAGCTCCACAACCTCTCTCCCTTTCGAGGGTTTCTTCAAAAGCATTTAGATGTTTTTCTCAGAGGCAATCCACCGAACAGTTGGAGCGCCTCTTCTCCAATGTCAACCAGGTCACTATGAAGCACGAGCCCGGTGAGCTCAACTTACAGTTAAACATTATAGATGCTTGTATCTAATGCTGATTACAGTGCTTTTCCGGTGAGCTCAACCTTACAGTTAAACATTATAAGGTGACCGGTGAGCTCAACCAGGTCACTACTAATTGGACCCACTTCCTTAAATGCCAATATTGCTCAAACCGAGTGCCTTTTCATCGGTGCTGATGCCGTGGCAATATCCCACTTAATTGGGGGAAATATTGTCAAATACAAATGTATAGCGACCAACGGTAAATATGACTATTTGACCCTTGGTATTAGGTTTTGGGGTTCTACTTGGATCTGCATTATCAGTATAGGCATTCGGAATTGGGGTAATGGACTGGATCTCTGTAGCATTAAAATTTCATGTTGCCTGACAATGCAAAAGCTATTTTGTGTATTTCACACTCTCCGTTAAGTTGTTGGTATTTTGGTCTTATACAGGAAGTGTAACTAGTGCGATTTTTCTGGTTGCTGGCACAACGGTACAATTTTTGCTATAGTAAATGATATCCCCCTTCTCTGTCTGTGTCTCTCTCTCTCAAATAAAATGCTTAAATTGCCTTATTTATAGGTAGGAGCAGGAATCCTTGCTATTCCAGCTGTCACACAGGACGCCGGTTTTCTGGCTTCAGCCGTGACGTGTACGCTTTGCTGGATGTATATGGTTATAAAAATATTTTCAGTTTTAAAATGATATGTATGATTAAAAAAATTGGATTGGATGGATTTTGTCAATACAGTGCCAATTGAGTTCTCACAATTTTGAATTGCAGGTTGTGACAGGTTTACTGATTGCAGAAGTAAATGTAAACACCATGTGTGAGCTAGGCTCTGGAGGTGTCTCGTTGGTAATTTCACAATAACTTTTCTTGATTTTGCCTCAATTTTCCAGTATGAACCTCTTGGACCTGCACAGATCTTAGTTTTTCTTTCATCTTTCCTTTTTCTATTTCCAATCTTTTGTTTTTCAATGTTTCCCTGGTTGTATGCACAGCTTGAGGATTCAAGGCTTGTGGTTTATGATCAATCCAATAAAGTAAATTAAGTAAAAATATTTACAAATGCATGTTGTACTATTAATTGTGGTCTCTGCCAGCATGGAACCATAAATGGTGACAGTAATTACTTACACTGGCTAGTGTATAGACGGTTTTATCAACATTAGCAAAGAATCACTTTGTTTAATTAATATTTTCAATCTTAATTCAGGTATCTATGGCCATGCGAACTCTTGGGAAGTTCGGAGTACAAGTTGCCTGGTATGTCAGAAGCCAACATTGCAATTCCTACAGCCGTTTTATTTTTCAGAACTTTGCAACTTAACTGGTTTTCTTCTAAATTTATTGAACACATGAGGTCATGTATATGTACATAATGTCAACAATTGTATATATATACATCTCTTCAAAATGAGAAATTAAGGAAAACCTACAACACAGAAGAAACATCACTTGTTCTGCTACAAATAAGAAAAATAATGTGTGGTACCCTTCCTGATTTACTTCAGAAAGACATCCAAGAATGAAAGAGGGATAGATTGGATATTTCAAATGATACCGTGAGAACATGGTTATCTGTATTATATACCATACTTTAATGGAACTGTGAAATACTTTTTAGGAACAAGACAGATATTCCTTTATTCAATCGTTGAAGAAAACTTCTTAAGCCATATTATTATTGTAACCAAGTCTTCTTTTGTTTTTATATGTTATCCCTGTATGTGGTCTGGGGTGGAAACAGAAAATTCATGTTTGGGTGGCTAGATGAATAAGTGTCATGTAATTTCATTTTATAAGGGGGGCTAATAGTAGTCATTTTTGTAAAAATTAAAAAATTTAAAAGACAAAAATTAAAAATTTCAATTCATAGGGGGGCTTAGCCCCCTTTCCCCAATACTTACTTCCACTCTTGTATGTGGCTATAGTCTGCTCATTTATTTATCTATTTTAAATTGCACTTACAAATAAGAACTATGACATTTGATTTTAATAATGCACCAATCAAGTAAAATACTGCTGCATACCATTCTGCACCAGCCAGATTCAGTTTGTCTATTCCTTTTTTCCCCCTTTTATTTGTTTCTCTTTTCTGTTTTGGTGTTTCTGAAAATGAACCTTTATGGACCTACCATACTGACTCTAGTCCTGGAATATAGTACGAATGCCTAATCCTGTACATGTATGATTTTAGCATAATTTAATATGAAGATTCCCAGAAATGCTACAGTTTACATTCAGTTCCACAGTTTTTGTCATGATTTTAATCTTCATTGTACTCTCTTTTTTGGCATTCCTTGATCTTGGACATGCAGCTGGTCATATTTGTTTATACATTATGCACTTCTTGTTGCATACGTGGCACGTTCTTCCGAGATACTGACCAACTCCTTCGGCATCCCGCTGTATGAACCTCCGAAGAATTTATACATAATCTACTTCTTTACTGCACTAAACTGGGTCTGTCCAGTTCGATAAAAAAGTGGCTTGATACGGGCTTTTTAAATTTATGTTACAGATGGGAGAGCGCTGCCCTTTTTTCCTTTATTTTTGGAGGTATATGCTACTTTGGCAGGTAAGAATATTGATTTAGTAATTTTCTATCTGGTTTTTAAAAAATCATAGAGTCCTATGAGTTGGAATGTGAATAGTAATCGACTTGTTATTGCAGCCAGAGGATCATAGGTGCAGTTAATGGCTTTTTGATCTTTGGCATCCTTGTCTCTTTTACATCTCTCGTGGTGACTACCTATGCTATATTAATTTTGCTGTAGTATAAAATGTTTAAAAAGACTGAGAAAAATTGGGTAATGAGATCCAACCTGCCTTCAGTTGAGGAAATGGCAACTAAGATTTCATTCGTTAGTCAATGCTATGTTTACAGGCAACTAAGATTTCATGTGTTAGTCAACGCTATGTTACAGGTTGTCCTGACAGTTTGTGCATGTTAAATTGCCAGATATGGTTCAGATTGCGTTTTTAGAGATGCACTGTAAATTATTCCCAATTTCGTAGGGACCTTTGGATGAGAAAAATAACTGGGGCTAGCTGTGAGATGGTGCAACTCTTTTTTTTCTTAACAAAAAATTAAGCTAGTGCTTCTAGGTCTCTTCCATTTAGGTCATGACCTGCCGAACCTAGACCAGATCTGGCCTGGAATTGTGAATCCTGGCCCACAAACCTGTTGCCTGTTGGATTCTTGGTAGAAAATTGTCAACCTTACACTGTTAAGATTTTCTTGCATGTTATGTACGTTTGCTATAGGAAAGAAGCTATATAGATGAAACTATTAGGTCAACCTACGCTATAATGACAGGTGGTGGCAAGTGGGAATCTAGAATGGAGTTCCCTTCTTCAGGCACATATCGAGGCTATCCCAAAAAGTGTACCCATTATTGCACTTTCCTTTGTTTATCAGGTTAGCTTAGTCTAAAATCGTACATCGACAGCATTTTATATATTATTCTGAAGAATTTGTATTATATTTTGATGGATTTGTTTTTGTTGAATTTACAGAATGTAGTTCCGGTCATATGTACTGACCTTGAAGGTGACCTATCGAAAATAAGGTACACTTTAATGTACTTTGAAAAAAAAAAGGTAAATTTTAATGTGTTTGATCTTTCCCCTAGGAAGTCTATCTAAATTTTGACAAATAGCATTACTAAAAGTACTGGTAGGTTTTCTACTGTTGAGTACCAAAAAGAAAATGTTTGATGTTTCAGGACAGCTGTTGTATATGGCACAGCTATTCCTTTCATTCTGTTCCTTATCTGGGATGCTGTTATTCTTGGAACTATCCCCACTCTCGGTGCTAGTAATGCCGGCATTGTTGACCCAATTCAGCAGCTGAGATCTAACAATGGAATAGTCGGAGTGAGGCCGTCTTTCTTATATTAATATTATAATATCTCTTGAAGGTAAATATGTGGGAATAATTGAATTTTTGTTGTTGTTGAATTTGTAGCCTATTGTAGAGGTTTTCTCATTTCTGGCAATTGGCACGTCTTACATCGGTTTTGTTCTTGGATTATCTGACTTTATTTCAGATTGTAAGTGCCTATAAAGAGGTGGTGTTATTCTTTTGCAAAGGATTATTTTTTGTTATAGCACAGTATAAATGTACACAGGAGGTCCCTAAATATCATTCCAAAACCACCTGTTTGTTATTACCATAGAACAAACCTTAATCTTGTCACTTGTGGATGATATTTCCAGTGCTTAAGCTGCCAACTGGCAAAAACAAGCTTCTGCCATATCTTCTGACATTGTTGCCACCACTGATGCTGTCATTGCTTGATCCTGAAATATTTTTTAAGGCCTTGGATTTTGCTGGAACCTATGGAGGTAAGGGCTGTCAATTACCTGCCACTGCCAGATTTTATTGAAAAATGTCTTCTGTTTTTACATTGTTTTTTCAATAACTGGGAATATATCTTGCACTTGAGACGTCAGTCAATTCGTATGTTCAATTGAAGGACTCAGTATACGAGCTGTAGTATACTGTCCTAGTGTTTTTTACTTTTTTATTAAAAGACTTTGAAAACAATGTATAACCTCTTCCCCATAGATTGTAAAAAAAATGGTAGTATATGCTACTTTTGAAAAATGTGGGGTAATTGAACAGAAAGTATAATATTTATTGGATGAAGAGGTACTATTAAGTCAAAAGGGTATATTGAATGGGCATACCAACTCAAATGAGTTTTAACAGACAAAAGCAAGCAGATTACTGCTTTGCTCAACTTAATAGCAAAAGTATGCTGTTTGCTGGAAGATGCATAAGATTTTTCTAATATCGATTTTTCATTGCTGAAATATTATGAATTTTATTTTATTCTGCAGTTCTGGTGCTATTTGGAGTTCTCCCTGCCGCCATGTCTTGGTCAGAGAGATACTCAACTGGATCACAACGCTTAAATGTTCCCACATTGGTTCCAGGAGGCAAATTAACTCTCACGTTCATAATGGGAGCAGCTTTGCTCGTTATTTTTTCAGAACTTTTGAAGGATATATCACACCTACAGGGCCAAGTTTGATCAACGATCTATCTCTCTAGTCAACAATTAAATTGGGGTTTGTGATGCAAATGCAACATGGACGAATCATGCATTTGGTGCGTTCTAGTTAGTTGTGCCAATGTTATAAATAGGCCACTATAACTCCACCTCTGCCTCGGTAGCTTTTGGGAGCTCAAGAGCTATATATCTATAGTAAATTGGAAAGAAGACTGCATTACTGTCTACTGTGCTGCAAGCAGAGAACTTAGGTTATTTGTGTTTGAATTTAAATTTTTTTAAATATGACCCTATCCAACTTTTGTTTGTTAAACAATCACATGTCTTGGGCATTTATTCTTTAAAATTCTGAAAGTCAAATATTTACAATGGGTAAACAATGAATTGTTAGCAAGTAGCAACTGGACCAATTTATTTGAAATTAAACGAAACGTATTATTTTTCAAAATTAATTTAGCAACACTAGTTTTTTTTGTCTCTATATCGATGGTTTCGCGCAAAAAAAATTTTTGGAAAAGCAAAACTACAGTGCTTGAAGTCGTCGCCCATGCATGTGTTATTTTGATGTTTATGGGAATAAGATGTATAGCAAAAACAACATGACTCCGCCAGAAGTTGACCATTGCAATAATTGAAACTTTAACTTGAAAGGATTTGCTTCACGTAAGAATTTGCTTCCCCAAGCGAATTTCCCCTCCGTACTCCCTTTTTTTGTGACAAATTTCTGTGTACTTCTGACCGGAATAAGAGATGAGAGGCATACGCCAAATTGTGTTTCAATCTTTGAAGAAAGTAAGTTTGATTACATGAGACTGACTACATAACATAGGAGAGAATAACTATAATGATGGCGACATTAGAAAACTTCAGAAAGCAACGAGTGAGATATATTTGAAACTTGAATGTTTTGATGGGATTCTTTCAGAAAGCGGAGCACCAAATGTTTTGATTCTGTAGGTTTTGATGGGATTCTTTCCAATTGATCCGTACATTCACTTTTCGATGGCATTGTTTTAGGCGATAAGCTTAGATATATTTGAAACTTGAGAGTAAATAGAGGGGCACCAAATGAACTAAAGGAGGCAACAAAATCTTTTCTATTAATATTTTAAGCACAGCATGATACACTTAACAAGGAGGCCTAAAAATGCTAATAAAGGCCCGCCACTAACTTCCGGCTTTGACCTTTAGCACAATAGCACCCCAGCTTTATATTTTTCATATTTACATTTATATGCTCTTCAACTTTTATAGTTACTCTCTCTCTGCTACATATTACATATATTTCAGGTACAGAAAACAAAATCTTACTCCAATGAAGTCAGATTACAGTAAGGCCCTACACAGATGCAAGAGCAGCACAAGAGGCCACAGAAGTGATAGATTATACCGATGCATCGCAGCTGCTGCAAAGGTGAAGGAACAAACATACAATGTTAGATAGTTAGATCGATCAATGTGAATTATCTATACTCAAGTACTATTATAGCATTAAACAACTGGACACATCACACATCTACTTGATTCAATTTCTCAATTTTTTTTCCAATGTTGCCCGAAGTACTCCTGAATCCACGGATCAGAATTACTTGAAGTATAGGTAAAACCTGAAAAACCAGACACCTTATAACTAAAAATTATCAATCAACAACTTTCCCAAAACCATACATTCTTCCCCAGGTTTCTTAATAAAGGATTTTAGATGGAGGAAACCTAATCATAGAAGATAAATTTTGGCAAGTTACAATCACTTACAAGGAAAAGGAGCTGGCGAAATTGGTGGAATTCCATGTGAGGCCACACCACCTGCCATACTATCAACTGGTGGTTGTGCACTACCGAAAACCACAGCTCGCAATGGTGGCGCAACCAAAACCCCTGTAGACAAAGGTGCCGGTGCATTCTTCTTTATAGAAGGGACAACACCTATGGACACGGGTGAAGGAGCAGGACCCACATGCTTCTGATGATGTCCATGATGATGATGATCATGATGGTGGTGGTGGTGGTGATGGTGGTGGTGGTGGTGGTGGTGGTGGTGATTAAGATTAGGTTCAGGGGCGGGGGCGGGGGCGGGTGAGGGGGCTCCTGTGCCAGTACTAAGAGAATGTTGGAGAAAGGAAGAGAGCCGGACCTGCTTTACTTTGCCGAATACTGTGTTATTTAACCCTAGGTTACTGCCGTCAGATGAGTTACTGATTGTTTGTGCAAGCTGTTTCATCCGAGGTTGGTTGCTTCCAACTGCAAGGATGATTGAGGTCTGGACAATGGTTGGAGGTGCGACTGTGGAGCCTTCCAGATTTGTCAACTTCACATACAAATTCTGTTTATCTCATAAACAAAAATACATTTAACTTATACAGAATAGGAATTTGATAAAAAAGGGTTTAGAAAACAGTGCTTCTAAAATAACTGTTGTCACTTGTCAAATACTCAAGTCTTGAACCACAGTAGCAAACTGTGGCCATCTAATTTACATTACCAACCCTATCTCTGGGAAAACTGATAAAGGTCGAATCAAGTCAGCTACCTTGTTACAGGTTCTGATCACATGATGTAGATACTGCTTTAAGATATCTTTTTTTTTTTTCCCCGACTTGCATACTTTAAATCATTCTCAACTAAGTCTTTCAATTCAAGGCATGTGCCTATATGCAACAGTATCATAATTCATAAACCGTCAATGATAGTTGGTCAATTTCCTATAAAACCGTATTAGATTCAAGAACCACAATTTCTTCAAAAAGTTACAAGTAATAGATACCCAAAACCTTGGATTCACAAACCTCATATGAAGTGAGATATAGCCCTCGCCGCATCTGGTACTTTAACTCGTCAAACCTCTCCTGCAAACTGCAGATGGAAAAGTTCAACGAGAAGTTAAATACCGCATCCGGGCTTTGCAAAGGATATGCATTTTGTTGAGGTGTGATCGTTATCCCTCCTGGGAAGTTTTGAATTTGGAAGAAGCTCGAGTTGCCGAATAAAGACGGTGTTAAATGGAGTGTCCATTGTTGTATGACTAAAGATGTTAAGGAAGAACGCAAGATGCTGACACAGGTACGGGATAAGGTCGAGTTGCTGGGATAAGGCCAAATGCCGAATACCACAGTGGTCCAGTTGGAGTTGGGAACTGGATCGAGCGAACTTACTACCACCTGATTAGGAAGATATGTAGAAGTTAATTTGAGCATGTAAAATTAGAACACAATTGTAGGCAACTTAGTAAACTAAGCCTCAGTTAAACCTCAATTGTGCAATCAAACCTTCAGGAAGCCTGAAAGTTCTACTAGAACTACAATTAGACCCTAGTTTGTACAACTACAGCAAAATTAACCTCAACTGCACGTCAAGCATAGCTAACACACCAAACGGTAATATATGGATTCGTAAATTGTACTTATCAGCTTTTACCATTAATGAGGCAACCTACAGTAACATTGGTTCATGGTAGTATATCAACACTGAGTCCGATAGTCCTAATTTCCTTCTTTCTCCTGTACTAGTACTGCATTTCAGCTATAGTAGCAATTGTTCAAGAGTTTGTAGCAAATTACCACAGTATCCGGATAGCCAATCTCATCAAAAATGTCAGATTCAAGTTTTGTTAGGTTTTCACTCAGCTGAGAAACTGCCCTTTGCAGTCTGAAGCTTGCAACTATGTTAGCTGCTCCAAAGTAGAAGGACTTAAATTAGAAATACCAATGAATACTAAATCAAGCAATACTTACTGTGAGTGAGCAATGTAGCTACAAACCCTAACTGAAATTGAATTATTGCGTAAATACTTACTTTCAAAAGAAGTTTAAAAAAGGAATTGTTAGAACCTCAACAAGGATGCTTTAACTTATTTTTTCTTTTCTATATACTGATATGGATTGCTGAACCTCAACAAGATTCAATTTACTTTCAGTTACAATTTGAAGTGCCCTAATGCAGTTAACATATCCATGCGGTAGCAATTTAAGATTTGATTTACTTTCAGTTGCATTAAAATTAAGATTTGATTTGATTTACTTCCAATTAAGTGCCTGTCTCCTTATTCAGCTCCGAAGTTCCCTATATTCCATTCCAGTTGGATCAAAATATGGTTGATCTGCTTTGAAAAAGTTCAAATTCAACACGTTACACGAATTACTCCAAGAGACCAAAAAAAGTAAGTAATAACACAACCTGCATTTTTCTTTACATGGGATGCATGAATTTAACCAGTAAAAACCAACAAATCAACCTAATATAGACTAGAGATTAATCGATTGATATCAGATCCAGCAATTACTTCCACTCACCAGTCACACTCTCATCCAGATTTCCCTGGGGTCTCAAAAAAGGAGGAAGCCAAAACAAAGCAGAGACCAGCACGGCTACACCGAACACCAGTGTGAGGATACAACGCGGCCGAAGAAACCGGCCAAAGGCAGCTGATGCGGCATATCCCAGACCGGAATCTGGCGGCTCGTGTAAGGAATCTGGTAATTGTTCCTCATCTCCCTTCCCCATTGTGGAAAGAGGATCTGATCAATGCAAATGACATCTAGAAAATGCAAGCATTGCAATAGAGGGAGAATAGATGAGATGACGATTGAGAGCTAGGGTTTCAGTCGATATACCCTGAACGACGCGAGAGGGAGAGAGTAGAGAAGAAGACAGTAGGACGATGTACTTGGTTTCCAGCTGTCTTTTAAATTTTAATTAATTTCAGTGACACGAATGAGTAAATTTTTTTTTTTCTTTGGCGAATTTTATGTATCCCCTCAAAAATCTTGAAATTACGTATTTCCCCTCTAAAATTCATAATATCATATTTACTCTTCTAAAGTTCAATTACGTATGTCCATTATAACTCGTTCAATTAGATATTTCTCCATCCAAAATTAAAAATTAATTATTTTCCCATTTAAATATAACTATTTTAGTAATATACATTCTTAATTTTTTTCACTAATAATTAAAATATCTAATTGACAATTATAGCTTTCATAATTCTTACCTCTTCCTTTCCTTCTTCCCCAATTGCCTTATTTTCTAATTAATATAAATATTAACGTGACAGTTTGCTGACGTATTATTTTATTTTTTTCTAGATCATTTGAAGTTATCTTCACCTTTCTCCTCTCTTTTTTCCCTTGAGGCTCCACTTCTGTGATCCATAGTAACATATGAATAATTTGGGTTCGATTCGGCAAGGTCAAAAATTCGTGATTCGGGAATAATTCGGGTATAATTCGGGAATGATTCGGAATTACAATACGAGACCTCAGTGCATATTTAATTCTTTACTGATGATTTATTATACGAGGTAGTGCTTGTAGTTGCCACAGAGATCATTAATATTCAAAAATTGAGTAAAATGAGAAATCAGCCTTTTTCACGTGGGTGGCAGTGCTTTGGGCCAATTGGGAGCAAGCACGTGGGTGGGGCAGGGGTGGCTGGAGCCATTTTTGAAACCAAAATTTTTACTATTGCGAGAAATTCAAATTTTTCTCCGAAAAAAAAGTGAAAAAAACGCGTTTTATTCGTAAAATTCGTTAAATTCGCGTTTTATTCGGTCAAAGATTTGGTCAACGAATAATACGCCATTCGGTTCGGAAACACCCCAAAAACGTTTTATTCGCGAATTAAACGCGAATTATTCGCGAGTATTGTTACTATGCTGTGATCTCTATCTTTGGTTGTATAGGTTCTGGCAAATTTTCTAGTCCCGTCATGCATGCAATTACATTTGATATTCTCAACTTGCTATTCCCTCTGAAATTACTGTTGCTGGTAGCTCGTTCTCTTTCTTGGTGGTTACATTTGTGGAAACAAATCGTTTGTTATTCCAATGGACTAACAGGATCTCAACCGTTCACTTTTTTCTATGTGCGTATCTCAATAAAAAAAAAAATCATGTACGAATTTTTAAGAAAGATCAACGGCAGGTTAACAGATTTATTTCCTACATTTGTACCACTGTTCTCAGACCTTTGGAAAGAATTCAAGCTCTTCTTGTCTGAATTAAACTTACTTCGATTCGAAGGCTTCCTTCTGATACTGTTCTCGTTTTCTTTATATTTAAGCAATAAAACATGATTTTCACTGGAAGCAGGCACCCATGTAATATGAGGCATCTTGTAACATTATGAGTATATTTAGAGACCTCTAAAACTCTAATTCCATGGCCGAAGAGCTTTTACGCTCTCTACCATTATATAACAGGAATTCATGGCATCGGACCTACTTTGGTTCGATGAGTGTTATGACCATCCGATCTGCATCAAGATTTGTGTGCTCCGCATCAAAATCCGTGCAAGTCTGTATCAATTTATGTGCACATAGATCTTGATGCTAATCGTACGGTTCTAGAGCTAATTGAACCTAAATGTAGGTCCGATGCCCATCGGACCTACTCCTATCTCATATATGTTATAATCCGTAAATTTTAAACTTGATTAAATGACTAATAAATAAATTTTTTACAAGTAATTAAAATTTTTAGTTAATTAACTAGACTACACAAAAGTTAATTAACTTGACGAATAAAATAGTTTCTATAAAATTTATTATCAAATCAATTTATAAAATTTTAGAAGTGTTTAATTTTAAATTTTAAATTTAACAAATTCGAAATATACTTAAGCAATAAAGTTAAACTAAATAGATACGAAATTCTAATTAAGAATGATCATATTAATAACCATTATAGTTAAACGATTAAAAATGATAATAACGGAGTTATGAAATAAAATAAGAAACATTCGAGAGATTCGCATTTTTGTTTTAGACGCGGACTCGTTAAATAAAAATTTAGATTATAACCTCCTTTGATTTTCTATTCACTTAATTCTGAATTATTCACAACCATTTGATTGCCTCTGCACGAATCTCAAAGCAGCCCAATTCTTTTAAAACTCTCCTTTCTCCTTCCTCTCTCTGTCGACTGGGCCTCCTCCTCAACTTCCCCTCTTTCTCTCTCGCTGAATTGAGAACCCCACTCCCCCCTTTTTCGCTTCTTCTCCATTTATCGGACCAGAGACTCGTCTCTCTCTCTCTCGTTTTCCTCTCTGACCCGCTGCCCCCCCCACACACACACACTCTCTCTCTCGTTCCTTCATGGAGAAGGAAACGGAGGCAAACTGGAATTTCGAATTCTCTTTCCCACGCGCCTCGGACGCTAAAGTCGCCGCTATCTTTTCCTCGTCAGAAGACCCTGTACGGGCAACGACTCTTGCGCACCCACCCCGTGACTTGGTCTCTGTGCCATTGAATATCTCGGTTGAGAGCACGACCCTCTTTCACTCGGTTATATATACCACTCTCACTCTCTCTAACTGGGTTTTTGGTATTTGATTTGGTTTGAAATCTCATGTGCTGAGAATCTCTCTATCGCTCTCTCCTTTCAAAATTTTCCACTGTGATTGTTGAAACCGAAACCCTAGGGTTCGGTTGTCTTGTGTTTGTGAATTTTCCTAGTGCCGTGTTGGTTGCTGCTTTGTGTTGGTTGCTGCTTTGTGTTGTGTGCGATTTTTGGAGGTGTCCTTGCTGGTGCTGTGTTGCTTGCTGATTTGTGTTGTGTGCGATTTTTGGTGGTGTCTTGGCTGGTGCCGTGTTGCTTACTGATTTGGGAAGAACGAGAAGCAACCGGCCATAATAAGAGGAATCGTTCAATTTCGGTAAATATCCCTTATTCATCTATTTGATTTGTATCTTGTTGATTTGTTATACCGTTCGGTTACTGGTAAATGGTGCCAGTCGGCCCTTGTGTTGCCTTTGCCTATTGTTGTTTTGGGGGTTCTGTTAACTGTGCTAGCTGCACTATCCTTGCCATCTTTTTTTTTCCCCTTGTTTCCTGTTCTGTGCTGAGTTATGATTGTGCCTTGATGAATTTAGGTTATGTCGTAGAATCTGAATTTCTAAATATCACGTGCAAGTTGTTGAATTTCTTGACGTGGTTACATTGTTGATTGTTGGGGAATTCGTTAGTAATATGGTACTGGTACGGTTCTGAATTTTTAGGAAAACAAATTGAAATTTTGGGGCGTATTGAAAATATATTTAATCTAGGGATCATTGTGTAACTTTTAAGCCCTTGGTAAATAACCCTAAGTCGAGGGTCTTAAGAGCAAATAAACAAGATTTTGTAAACTGGAGGAGTTCGGCCAAGTTTTTGTGAATGGCCGAATTAGGCATGTATTTTGTGCTTTTACTCAAATTAAATTGGATGATTTGAAAATGGGCTTGGCTGGAAATTTTAAAATAATATGATTTTGGACTTCGGCCGAAATTAAATTAAATTGATAATTTATGAATTTGGGCTCCTTGAATGAAATATAGTTGGAATTTGCCCAAGTTATGATCGGGTTGTACAAACCCAACTTAAATTTAATTAGCACAACAACCCGTAGTTAATTAGAATTAATAAATTAAATACTTAGATTTATAGATTCTAAATATAAATATATTGTTAATTAACAAGGACAATTAAAATAACAACATATTTATGATTTCGTATCTTTTCGATTGTTTTTAAAAATTAATTAGTGATGTATTTTAAGTACGTACTTAGAAATTAATTAGATTTACTTATTAGGGAAATAAATAAGACATGTAATTTTCGTTACGAACATTTAAACGCAATTCATTATTGCAAAACTGGATTTAGTAAATTATCTACGTATTTTAATCTCATGATTAAATAGGTTTTCTTTTAAATACTTAGAGAATTTAGTTAAGACAATTATTTTCAAATTAAAAGTTATAAATAATAAAATAAGGGTAGCAAGGGTTACGATAATTAGTTTCGATTCTAATTAGATTACGTTACGAATTACAGGTCATTAGACCTATTCCGATCCCGATCCGTTGACTGATCCCGCTGACGGTGGTACTGGAGCATACACGGAGCACACGGATTACGGAGGCGATTAGCGTGCGTCTTCAGCTTGCCCTACAGGTGTGGGATATCTGAATTACTTTTTCGTGGCGTACTCTAACCAGTCGACCACTTGACCTGTCATACGCACTTTAAATTTTGTAGTTGCATTAGAGCATGTTTATCCTTTCAGAACTGTAATTAGAAATTGCATAAGCCCTTTTTAAATTGAGAATTTACTGCTTTTAAATAGGAGTAGAGTAATTTAGTTATAGGATTTAGACTTTATAGATATTAGGCTATTATTTGTCCTCTTCTCGTAGAGGACAATAGTATTATCATTTAATCGAGCATATGCATTGGTGAGAGCTGAGAAGAAGACCGAGTGACTGCGCTCCGGCTTGTTGGTATGGAACGAGTCGGGTCCGCAGCCATTGAGCTGAGGGATCACTTGAGCCCTTAGATGGTCTTTCTAGGATATATTATATGTATTAGAGTTGGAAATATATATACTCGTTCATTTTATTTTTACGTACATCGGAGGCTGCGGTCGCCGGGTACGAAACGATTCGAGCTTGGTCTCCCTTACATTAGGAGCTACTCGCCATATACGGATTTTGAGGCTGCGTGTCTCAGTGTGTGTTATGAGACTGCGTGTCTCAGGTGTGTGATATGGGGCTGCGTGTCCCAGGTTTTTATACGAGGCTGCGTGTCTCTTGGATTGTCCCATTGGTCTGGCCAGGCGGTGGAGTTCCGTCGTCTGCTCATGAGGAGACGGATTAACTAGACTTACGACTTGCTTGTAGATTTCTCCTATTTGTATATGTAAGTTGAAGGATCGTTTTAGAGCAAGGAAAACACACGAATTTTTGGATATAACCATCGGCGAGCGTGCAATGACATGTGGGGCAATG
Organism: Carex kokanica; assembly: GCA_025461125.1. Classification (NCBI taxonomy): domain Eukaryota; kingdom Viridiplantae; phylum Streptophyta; class Magnoliopsida; order Poales; family Cyperaceae; genus Carex; species Carex kokanica. The sequence goes on along the minus strand of JAJGRX010000831.1, from coordinate 326,576 downwards.
CTCGATGTCACTAGGCATCGGGTATCATTGCACCCCTTGATCGCGGTCATTGGATTATGTCATGTTGAATTACACTATGTGTACCTTTCAAATTCAATTTACACGGCACGGGGTGATATTTTATTCGTACTATTATTATGCATTGGATTTGACACACAATACTGCGGTATTGGACTCCGAGTTGAATACTTATATCCTATTCTCCTCGTATTTTATTTCGGGAAATTTTGCATGCTGTCATGATAGGATAATCGCATCATGTCATCTATTATATGTATTTTTCTTTAATAGATAATATAATAGGTTGTTTATATTTAAATCATGTGCATTCTAAAGTTACGAATTACCGACTTTTACGTAGATTACCATTAAATGTGCTTTGATCAAAGAGGATCCCTGAAGGGGTAATTCTGGGTCACATACTGGGCGATTAGTCGCTCACCCACCTTTTGATGTGGAATTTTTAGGTACAGAGACTGGTATTCCGCAGCAGGAGATGCCAGGAGCTGTCCCTGAGGGCCACGCCGCTTGATGTAGGATTTATAGGACTTTTGCTAGGGTTTTGGAGTCCCGAGACTTTTGTTTTTATCTCGGGACCGTAGCTTATGTATTCCCTTTCAGTAGTTCATGTTTTGTTATCTGTGGGTTGTATGGACTGATATATTTATGTTTACGTTTATTTGTGGATTATATGACTGTTGCTTCACTTTGTATATATGTTTCCGTTTCCGCTGTGCATTTATGTTGTTATTGTATTATTTAGCCTTGCGTGATTAAGGATAATTAATCACGAGGCGGGGACTGATCACACCTTAATTCGGAAATCTCGGTTTGAGGTGTGACAATATAACAGTGGGGTCCGGTTTGGACTCGAAGATTATTTCTTTTAATTTTGCTTCTGATTTAAAAACAAGGTAAATGGGGAGGAAGGGAAGGAAGAGGGAAGAATTATGAATGTTAAAATTGTTAATAAGAATTTTATTAATATTAATATGAATTTTGTAGTGAAAACTCAAGAATGGATATATTAATAAAATAGTTATGTTTGGATGAAAACTAATTAATTTTCAATTTGAACAAGTTGTGATGGTCATATATCTAAATCTCTATTTTATTTTTCTAAATATCAAAGACACCCACATTTACTCATTGAGTGAGGCTAGTGTTTTGCAAACGGGCACGGGCGGGTGGGCATGGGCAAAACCCGGGACGGGTCACGGGCAACGCGGGTTACGGGCAACACGGGACGGGTTAGCACGGGTATTTTTTTGAAAAACCCTACCCGGCCCCTCTCAAACCCCCGGGCAACACGGGTCACGGGCAACACGGGTCCGGTTTTTATTTTTTTTCCTGTTTTTTTTTGCTGTTTTTTTTTCTGTTTTTTTTTTTCTGTTTTTGGGGGGGAAATTTGAATTTTTACGGGTACGGGTATCACGGGCACGGGTACGGGCACGGGCAACCCGGGTCCACGGGACGGTACGGGCGGGTACGTGTTTGAAACGGGTACGGGTATCACGGGTAAAATTTAAAAAAACCATGCCCGGCCCTTCTCAACCCTTACCCGTTTAACCCGTGAACCCGTGCAAAACCCGTGCACGAGCACGGGCAGGGCGGGCACGGGTCCCGGGCGGGCAGGGCCGGGTCTGACCCGGGTGGGTATTTTCAAAACACTGAGTGAGGCTATGGTGCTATGCATAGCACGGATGGCTAGTGTACTACGGCTCAATATGGTACTTTTTAAAATCCTAACGGTCGATCCGACCGTTCAATGTGATAACCATATGAATATGTACTTGCAAACTAAATTTTATATTTTTTCGAATTTTTTTACTATTTTTTCAGATAGGTAGAATTCTGATGGTCCAGAATTTTCAAAAAACACTGATTTTTCTACCTATCTGAAAAAATAGTAAAAAAATTCGAAAAAATATAAAATTTAGTTTGCAAGTACATATTCATATGGATATCACATTGAACGGTCGGATCGACCGTTAGGATTTTAAAAAGTACCATATTGAGTCGTAGTACACTAGCCATTGGTGCTATGCATAGCACCATAGCCTCACTCTTACTCATTATCTCTTTTTGTTAAAGTTTACTTTAAATTTATTCATTTTTATTTTATTAATACGTAGCATGTAAGAGAAAGTTTGGATCTTCTAATTGGTCGCTGGGAAAAGACAAATAGATAATCTTTTTATTTGTGACACACACACACAAGCGTATGTCACCGTGTAAGGCGTAATTACAAAAAATAAATCGTTCACCCTCACAAACTGACTAACTAAAAGACTAAATATTTCTTGTACATGGATTACGTTCATTTCATTTTTTTAATACAAGGTAAATCAAAATGTTATAAATGTAAAGTAATCTTTAATAGAAACAGTAATGAATTGGATAAATGAGAGCGTTTTTGAAATTAAAAAAAATAAATATGGTATTGTATAGAAGGGAAAATGTACTGTTTTGAAATATTTGAAGGATATGCATGAGTTTACTTTTCTTATTCCGTAATTTTAAAAAAATGCATATACTGATTTTTTTTAAAAATTCAACATTTTGTAACTAACTGAATGAACGTGTTTAATTAAAATCACTAAATACACACGGAATGTGTGTATTTAGTGATTTTAATTAAACACGTTCATTCAGGTAGTTACAAAATGTTGAAAAAACTTTTTAAGCACAATATCAAAGAACAAGTATATGAATCGTTAAACGCTTGCCTTTACAATTAAGTTTGATTGTATCCTTTCAAATGTTTGTCTGCTCTTTCAGCTTTACTGAAGAAATTTAGCTGTTTTAATAAAGAATTCAATTAAAATTAGTAAACATAAGAGTTTAAAAATTAGAATAAATTCGTTATTCTTCTAAAATTACGGACAAATAAAAAATACGGAGCAATGCATCTTTGCGTGTTTGCCCTTTAAACTTGCAAATGCATATTTGCTTTCCCAAAAATTTTCTAGTTACCACGGTAATAAATTAAAATTAATTAGTTACCACTCTAAACTTCAAATTTGACAAAATACCACCCACGCTACCCCAGTCAGCGCACAAAAATTGGCGTGTGCACTAACCCAGCTTGCGCACCAATTTGATGTGCGGACTGGGACTGCGCACCAAATATAGCGCACCTGATTGATTTAATTTTTTCCGCAGGCAGAATTTGATCTAATTTTTTTATTAACTTTCGAAAATTAATGGAGCAACTTACAATTTGAATATACTAGAATGAACATCGAACAAAATAGATGAAATATCTTACAATTTAGATGTACTAGAAGTACTACGGAGTATTTTTCATGTAGGGTTTTTTGCGGCTGTAAAAAAATTAAAATATTTCTTGTTGTGTTATGGGAAAAAAATAAAAATATTTTGGATCTGAGTTATTAATCCCGGTTCAAAAATCACTTATGTGTAAATAAAAAAATTATCGTGGTCCTTCTAGGACATTCAAATTTTAAGGTACTCCATCTATTTCTCTAGAATTGATTTTAGGAAAATATTAAAATATAAAAAATATAAAATAACTTCTAAGAAAATAGATAGAGTACCTTAGTACCACAATAATTTTTTTATTACCTAGAAGTGATTTTTGAACCGGGATCAATAACTCAGATCCAAAATATTTTTATTTTTTTCCTGTAACACACCAAGAAATATTTAATTTTTTTATAGCCACAAAAAATCATGTATGAAAAATGTTTCGTAGTACTAATAGTACATCTAAAGTATAAGATATTTCATCTATTTTGTTTGATGTTTCTTCTAGTATATTCAAATTGTAAGTTGTTCCATTCATTTTCACAGATTAATAAAAAAAATCAAATCAAACTCTGCTAGTGGAAAAATTAAATCAATCTGGTGCACAATCCCAGTTCGAGCATCAAATTGGTGCGCAAGCTGGGATAGCACACACGCTGATATTCGTGCGCGGACTGAGGTAGCATGGGTCGTATTTTTTTTAAATTTGAAGTTTAAAGCGGTAACTAATTAATTTTGATTTATTACCGTGGTAACTAAAAAAATTTCGGTTTGCTTTCTAGTGTTCGGTTTCAAGCAAGAATAATTATTATTGGGAGACGAGCCTATTCAAACATGACGTTATTGCTGTCGATAGGTTTTAGAGTTGGTGTTATATAGGCTGAAATCAGAGGCGGAGTCAGACTTTCGAACAATGGGGGTCAAACACATATGGGGTCAATCATATAAAAAATTTCGAACTACGGGGGTCAATTATATAAAAAATTTATGCGGAGAATGGGGGTTAATTTCACCATACCGTGACATTTTATGCTAAATTATATAGAAAAATAAACATAAATACACAAAATTTAGAATTAAATGGGGTCAATTGACCTCCATTGGATCTTCTTAGATCCCCTCTGGCTGAAATGATACTGATGTCATACTAGCCGGACTCGTTTCTAATTTGATGAATGTCTTCGAAATTTTTCTGAAAAGTGATAAGACAAAAAAAAAGGAAAATTTCTAGTGTGCCCATATAAACTTTTGAAATAGTCAATTCCCCCATCAAACGACCATAATATTCAAAATCCTCATAAAATATTAACATTCTTTCTTTTATACTTTTTCATTATTTAACTTTTTTATTTAATTATTTTAAATATTGAATTGACCCATCTTTTAATTTAAAATGGAGGTATCCATTATTTCTCAACTCCTAGCGAGCTACTAATCAGTCCTGATTCATCATCATTCATCTCTAGTAGTCTCTTTAATCTCACAACCACAATTCCCTTCCCTGGAGCAGTAGTACTAACCATAGTGACAAGGTACGCATTTTATTCGCGTTTAATTCGCGAATAAAACGTTTTTGGAGTGTTTCCGAACCGAATGGCGTATTATTCGTTGACCGAACCTTTGATCTAATAAAACGCGAATAAAATGCAAATTTAACGAATTTTACGAATAATACGCGTTTTTCTCGCGTTTTTCTCACGTTTTCCCAGCAGAGAAAAAAGTAACTAAAATGCATAGTGACAGCCTCAATTTCCAAGCAGAGCACCCACGTGATATGTTTAGGCACATTTCCCATTTTAGTTACTTTTTGACTATATTGATCTTCTATGGCAAATACAAGCAGTATCTCGTATAGTAAATTATCAGTAATGAATTAAATATGTACTGAGGTGTCGTATTATAATTCCGAATTATATCCGAATTATTCCCGAATCACGAATTTTTGATCATACCGAACCGAATCCGAATTATTTATTTGTTACTATGGTACTAACTACTAAGCAATGCAACGGATTCAAGAGAACTATATATATGCATAGTACCCCCGGCCCCCGCTTGAGAAAACAGTCAATACCTTCGTTTCTCTCTCACGCAGTCACAGAACAAATCAAACAATCAATGTTCGATCCCTTTTTAAAATATCAGATTTGAAGTAATATCTGATTGTATTGAGAACTGTCATTAGCGGGGAGGAAAGAGGGGAGACTGCCATTTAGAGGAGGAGAAAATATCAGAAATGAAGAAGGGAGGAAGAAAAGGATACTTCCATTTTAAATTAAAAGATATAAATAATGGTCAATTCAATTTTTAAAATAATTAAATAAAATGTTTAATAATTAAAAGGATATAGAAGAAAAAATGTTTAAGATTTTGTAGGAATTTGAAATATTACAGTAGTTTGATAGGGAAAGTGACTATTATTTATATCGAGTGAGGCTATGGTGCTATGCATAGCACCAATGGCTAGTGTACTACGGCTCAATATGGTACTTTTTAAAATCCTAACTGTCGATCCGACCGTTCAATGTGATATCCATATGAATATGTACTTGCAAACTAAATTTTATATTTTTTCGAATTTTTTTACTATTTTTTCAAATAGGTAGAAAAATCAGTGTTTTTTGAAAATTCTGGACCATCAAAATTCTACCTATCTGAAAAAATAGTAAAAAAATTCGAAAAAATATAAAATTTAGTTTGCAAGTACATATTCATATGGTTATCACATTGAACGGTCGGATCGACCGTTAGGATTTTAAAAAGTACCATATTGAGCCGTAGTACATTAGTCATCCGTGCTATGCATAGCACCGTAGCCTCACTCATTTATATCTTTTAATAGAACAAGTCCCAAGGGCAATTTGGGAATTCCATCTCACAAAATTGGTATGAGTATTGTTGGCTGTTGCGCCGGCGTTATTTGTTTCCATATCGAAGGTTTTCGCCAGGGTTTCATTCTCTCTTTCGCTTCTACGCCTACAAACTACTAAGGTCTATCTATATCGGATCCGATCGAACACCCATGACGGTCGCAACGCAAGAGGAGCTCCTCGCTCAACAAATCGAACAACAAAACATCGATGTCAGTCCATTCTGATTCTTATCTTATTTTTTTTCTTTTTTTGCCCTTTGTATAACAAGGATAGAGTTTTTGTCGATCGTCTTATTCCTTGAAGGTTTTGCATGTTGCAAGGGAAAACGGGGCACGGTTTTGTTTTAATGATAATCAGATTCTTAATAGATTTGTAAGCAGAAAACACTATACAATTATCAAATAAATTATGCGTTTTATCTTATGGAGGTTAAAATTTAATGTGAGCGATAGATTAGTTTGTTAAAATTTGATAAGCATATTAGAAATATTGAGTTATGTTAACCTGTAAATTTTGCTTAGAAGATATTAACATATGTAACATTTACCAAGTTACGAAGATCTTCTATGTAGTGTACTAGTTTGCCTTCTCATCCTTTGCTTAGTTCTAACACAATCTCCTGTCCCCTATGCCTGCATTTTGATTATTTGAAGATGAGAAGTTGTAGATTGATACCATAATCTAAGGTATCCATTTTAATTTGTTTCCAAATTTTGATTATTGAGGTATTTAAATTTTGATTATAGAACGAGGCACCTGTGATCGAGGATGACGAAGATGACGAAGAAGAGGATGAGGATGATGACAAAGAAGAGAATGATGTAGATGGTTAGTCTTCAGATTTTTGTTTGTAGTCTTGTTGCTTTACTGGCACGTACCAGTTAGAATAGAGAATCCATGGGCCATGGGGAGTAATAACTCGAGTTTTTTTTTTCCTCTTTGAAAAGAAAGCCTTTAATTGGCTACCTGTTTCCATTTAAACAAAGCATCCATATTTATGTTGTCTAGTTCACTACAAAAATCAGAAAAATCAAAAGACTCAACAAATGTACGTATAGAAAAGATAATTAATGCCGGTCCTGTAGCTCCTTATCTCAGCCAGAAATACAACAAACAGCACATCACAGATGGATCCCAGCTACTGAACCCAGCGTACCTCTGACCTCTTTACAACTTTACCAGTATCAACTGATGAATCATGAATTGGCTCAACAACAGATACATACCACACAGAACAATTGAGCTTTTTATTCCCACTATCGGAACCCTTGATCTTCAAAGTAATAGAGCTATGAACTCAAGTTATCTTAATATGTTTGTCATTTTTATTTTTTTGGGTCTTTGGTGATCAGTTTTAGCATGTCAGGGTTAATTTAAGGTTAACTTTGCTGCTAAATATGAACTTTCATGTGTACTGGTGCATTTAATGATGCATCAAGCTAGGTTGTAGAACGTTCTATCTCTGACAACACGAAACTCTCGGTGTTATCTTCTTCAAAAGATGTATTCTATGGATTATTCTCGTGCTATGTGATCTCTCTACTGCTTTCCCTATTAGTGATTCTTTATTTCCTATGAAATCCTAAGTTTTGATCCAAAATTTTTTACTGGAAGCTTTGAATTTCATGACACTTCAGCTGGAATATACCAGAGCTACTTGCCCAAACATTTTGTAATATATTATAGTTACAGGGGAACTAGGTGATGTCAATGGAAGGTCAAAACAAAGCAGAAGTGAGAAGAAAAGCCGCAAAGCCATGTTGAAGCTTGGGATGAAACCCATTACTGGTGTCAACAGGGTGACTATTAAGAAAAGCAAAAATGTTAGCTACCTGCACTTGTCTTTCTTATTTTGTTTTATTTTGAGTATGTCTGTCACACTATTATTTGAGTGTAAATTATACATGACATAAAAGTATTGCCTGTGCAGAGCCCGTATTGGCTTGGTTACCGATATGCCTCTATTTCCAATTTCTTTATCGTTTTGGTTTATCTTGGATCGTTCTATTTTACTGTCTGAGTTTCATTTCAACCAAATGTTAAGTTCCAGTGAAATATTGATTTGCAAAAAAGCTTGCTGTTGCTGTTTTCAATCTAATTCCATGGCAATGTACCATTTTGCTTTAGGATTGTCACTAGTAAAGCCAGGATGGCTTAATAGTTAGAACTAAGGCTACCAACCTAGTACATGGCTACATACACACAGAGCTACACGATAGGTTAGTGTCCAGCACCGGGTATGAATGCATGACGGCATTATGAGTAGTTACCGTACCAGTGCGGGACAGGTGCACTATGAGCACTTACCATGTTGATTCATGTACTGGAAGCATGGTTGGCTCGTTTTCTTTTCCTACTCTTTGTCATATGTACTCTCAGCCTGACACTCTTCTTTCACTGGCAGATGTTATTTGCCATCTCTAAACCAGATGTGTTTAAGAGCCCAAACTCAGAAACTTACATAGTCTTTGGTGAGGCAAAGATAGAGGATCTCAGTTCCCAGCTCCAAACACAGGCTGCTGAGCAGTTCAAGGCACGTGACCATAGCCACATTTCTGCACAGCCAGAGCCTCTTGCCACAATTGAGGAGGATGATGAGGAAGTTGATGAGACTGGTGTCGAGCCAAAGGATATTGAGCTCGTCATGACTCAGGCGGCTGTGTCTAGGGCTAAAGCTGTCAAGGCACTCAAGGCGGCTAATGGCGATCTAGTTACAGCTATCATGGATGTTACAAGTTAGCTATTTTGGGGCTGTATTATGCAAGTTTTTGTGTCAATAAATTGACAAGTTTCAAACTTGGTTATAGAATATATAACAGCTTTTGATGAGGTCAAGTGTTCTTTAGTAAGTTTAAGAGTTCTGAGCATGGAGTCTCCTTTTTTAATATTGCAGCAGTAATTTTTTTTTTTTTTGTCAACTGCTTTTGATAGTCTTGATAACTATTTTTCTACTGTTGCAACCTATTTAAAACAATGTCCAGGAACTTACTGTTGTTCGAAGAATTTGTGTTTGTCTTATGACTTGGCTAACTTATTTATGGTGCTAGAGCTATCATTATCAAGGTAATTAAAAGGCTGGTTCTTCAATCGGAGATGGGGTTAAATTTTAGCAGGGTACAAACTAGTGTATTGAAATGGACTGGCCGGTTCAGGACTGGACCAGACAACCTGGGGTTCCGACCCGGGTTGGCCCGGACTGTGCTCCAAACTCGGACCGGACCGGATCAAGGTTAGGGACGAACCTGGCACGAATTTGGTTTGTTTTTTTCTCCAGACCCGTGTAGGACCGGACTATGTAGGCCCGTGGACCAATCCCGGACCGAACCGGACCAAAAAAAAAAAAAAAAAAAAACAAACTGCCGAACCGTAGACTGGACCAGCCCGTTTTCAAAACCCTAGTACAAACTGGGTAAAAGAATAAATAATTTTTTATGTTTTCACGGTGATAGTTCAGAAAGCACTCTCTCTCTTGTTGTCACTTACGGTTTATTGGCAAAATGAATTTCTCTCCTTAGACATAAGTATGATTACCCGTCGAGAAAAAAATTCTTTTGATAAATTTTACAATCATGAACTTAATGACTCCCACATGGCCACATATGTTAGCGAGTCCATTTTGTTATTTTTGAGGTGGAGAACGTTGTAATCTAACTGAGACCGTTCAATTAAGTTTAAATAGTTCAAGTTGACTGCTGACACACATACATCATATTAGGAGAGAATTCTTTTATCTCATTTAAATCCGATTAAATTCCCATTAAATTGACTGATCAGGCCTGTTCGGATGTCATGGAATTGTGCGGGATAGGATTTGACGGGTTCGAGAACCCACTTTTTTTTATTTGCGGGAATCCATACTCATAAGTACGTACGGGAATAGTTATGGAAATGTACTGAATTAGTGTTCGGTTGCACTGTGGTAATAGTTGTGGAAAATTCTATTTTTTTCTAAAATACTTGATATCAATAAAATAATTATTAATTGAATTAAATTAAATCAATTAAACAATAACATAACAATATTATCAATTATTATTTTACAACTAGCCTTTTGCATGTGGTGATTAATACAAGATTAATGCAATAATAAAATAATGATTAATTCTAATCACCGAAAAATTATGTGAAATTAAATTAACAAATTGATCATTGTGGGTGATTAATACAATATTTCCATTTGCTTATTTTTTTTTGAAATTATACAATTATTTTTATAAATAAAATTATAATAATGCAATTAAATAAAATTGATTAAATAATAATATTAAATAGATGAAACATTTCTAATAAAAAATATTACTAAAATGGATACAAATAAAATAAGAAAATATGTAAATGTTGATAAAAAAAAATAAGAAAACAACAATTAAAAACATTTACAAAAAAATAAGCATTTAAAAACATTTAAAAAATAAACATTTATAAACAAATAAACATTTAAAATATATAATTACAAAAATAAGAAAACAAACAAATTAAAAATATGAAAACAACAATTAAAATCATTCAAAAAAAATATTTACCAAACAAGATTTTTAACAGTTTGAGATTTATTTTAAAAACAATTTATAAATCCAGCAGTTGCAAAAAAGAAAAAAAATTCTGGTTCCACAATTAGCTTAGTCCCACAATTAATTTTGAAGAAGAAGAGACATCAGTTATATATACCCCTCTCCCATACACATGTTGGAAGGAACCAACTCCGGTGCTCTTCTTTTTCCTGCTCTCTCCCTGCTATTCTCTCTATCTCTCTCCTGTTTCTCTCTCTATCACGTGATCCTCTTCCTCTCTCTACTTCTCTTTAAAGAGAGAGATAGGCAGAAAAAGAAGAGCAGGGAGCTGCTTTTCTACAAAGAAAAACAGCAGAGTGGAATCCCACGATGGAAAAATGAGATAGAGGAGAGAGTCAAAAAATTCATCTGTCACGTGGAGAAAGAGAATTTTTAATTGGGATCCAATGGTGTTAGCTGAGAGAGAGAGTAGTTGGGAACAAAAAAAATGAGCGCTCTAAGGTCGGAGATTTTGAGGCCCAAAAATGCATTGAAATGGAAAGAGTGGGTTATTCCCACGGAAATAATTTGAGTAAAAAAATGGTCTGCCGAACACCCTGAAATGAAAATAACAGGGAACAACCCAAACCCATGAAATTTCCTGTAGGAATTTGACAAATGAACAAGTTATAATTAAAGTGGATCCGTATCCTCCCAGGTACCTGATTGAAGACAATTATGATTGGACGGTTTTTCTAACATGGCACGAATCTCAAAACAGACCCCCTACAGTCTCCATAGGTACCGGATTGAGTTTGACCCAAATAAGATTATCTGGGCCGTCCGATTGTAATTGTCTTCAATCAGGTACCCGGAAGGATACGGATCCATTTAAAGTAAGCTGCCGAACAGGAAGTCAGATCCTCCCGGTACCGTAATAGGGAATCTTTTAGAATTGGTGGTGGATCTGGAATTGGCACGAATCTCAAAGCTCAGCCCTGCGATAGTCTGAATCTCAAAGCGGCCCGAACAGTTTCAGTTGACTTCTGACACACTACAGAGAGAATATGAACTGCCCAGATTTTCTACAGATCAAGGGATGCCCCAAAGCCAAAGGCCCAAAGTGTGAGATATCTCGAGGGATGCGGATTCAGGTGGTAAGGCCGCCTCGATAAAAACATTGATCTGAACCTAAAATCCGTCATGAATGCACAGTACTTGTTACTGCGTACAGACTACAGAGTACTGTTTGGCTCAACCTTTGCATCACTCGTCTCGGGAACTTAAATGGGTCTTTATTTCTTTCTTTCAGTACTACCAGCCCTTAAATTAAACCCAAAAAATTGCTAACTCCTGGGCTTATAGAAAAAACAAAATGAATTTTTGTCCCATCCATTTTTTTTTTTTTTTTTTAATTTTCAACGAAAATATCCCTAATTTAAGATGTTTGACAAATCTATACCTATTCAATATTCATACATTCAAATGGCTAAAATGGTACTTAAAAAAAACTAAGTACATAATACAGTAGAGTGAAGTGAATGCAGTGGATTGAACACAAGTATTTATATTGAATTGTGAACGTGAACGCATTACAAAGGCGGATGTAAGAAGATAAATATGACCGATTTTTTTTATTAATATCTAACATTAAATAGAAAATAACACAAATGTCCACATTTATTTGGAAATTTTTAAAAATGTCCGAACTGCCAGAATTCCTGGAGGTTCACTTTCTTTCAGAAATCCTAGCAGTTTACTTTCTTTCATAACTGTCAGGATTTCTGGCAGTATAGAAAAAAGTGGATTGCCGAGATTCCTGACGATTTTTTTTTAAAATTTAGATCTGGTGCTTACTTCATCTCGGTTCACAAGTACTAAAAAATTGTCTATTGATCAAATACAATTTAATTGCTTATGCAACAAAATATTTTATAAGTACAAGTTCCATGAATTTTTTTTTTATCTATCGTACTAGTTCCTTTCTTATTGCAAAAAAAATATATTATGTTTATTTTCAAATTTGTTTATTTTTATTATAAATATAATATTTATTTTTCTATTGAAATCAAGGTTCTAAATAGCGATTATAGCGGCATAGTGGGGAGACAAACAAAAACTATTGCGAATAGCGTAGCTATAGCGAAAGCTATCGTACATGGCGTTTTTTTTCTTTTCAAAATTTATATCTTATATTTCTACTAATTATCAACATGATCAATATTGGAGAATTGAGATAACAATCAAATGACAACTAATCTAAATCTATAATTTTTTTCAATCATGCAAATAAGAAGAAGAAAAAAAAGATCTACAAGGTAACATTATTTAATAGTTCATACTTCATAGTATTACATATTATAATAGACGAAAAGCAATTAATTTTACAAGTGAAATGAATTATACCTATTTGAACATTTTATATATTATAATAATCAAAATCATCTTTTAATTGAAACGAACGGTAATAATTTTACAAGTGAATACTAGATGAAGAACAAGCAAAAGGAAGAATTAATATTTGAATATTTTCCAATATAGAATGAGAGACTAAATCACAAATAGGAACAGAAGCACATAGTTCAGTTTAGCATACTTATCATAGCATACCATGTAGCATCAGAAATAAGAACAAAAGCTCATGTAAATCGCAAAAAAAACTCATGTAGCATAGCGGTAACAATAGCGCGTAGCACGTAACGGTAATAGCGATCATAGCTGAATTAGCGCACTTTTATCTCATAGCTTAGCTTTTATGGTCCGAAAAAGCTATAACTAGCTATTTAGAACATTGGTTGAAACCAATTTTATAACTTACAGTTATTTTTCTGAAATTTCAATTGCAGTTTTGAGACCTTAAACGATGTTTTTTTGTAATTCTGAGTGCACATGATATTTTATAAGGTAAACCTTAGTTTAGCTTCAAAATCCATATCTCCTCCTCCCAAGCTTTCTGAAAAGTGGTTGAACACTCAAAACAGAGTTTCCTACAAAAAGTAATGGCCAGTCAATGTTTGGTCAAAGTTAGTACCCTATCAGTTTGAGCTATTTTAGACAGACACATTTGTATTTCAAATTGAATGTACATATTAAAAAATCAGGCCCTAGCCTCTGAGTTTGTTTTCTCCAACCGATTTTCCTCTCGATAAGAAACTTAAAACATTGGAAGAACACAATATATCACTAACTGTGTATCATATCAGGTTCTGATCAAGGAATGATAGATTTACTATGAACCGAGGGGAAATAAGCACCAGACCTTAATTTTTATAAAAAAAACAGGCCGCCAGGAATCTTGGCGGTTCACTTCTTTCTGGACAGCCACAAATCCTGGCAATTTTGAAAGAAAGTGGACCGACGAGAATCTCGATAATTTGGGTATTTTTATAAATACTAAAAAAACGTATGCATCTGTGTTATTTTCTATTTAATGTTGGATATTAATAAAATTTTTTGGCAAATACAAGTGTCAGTTGATCTCATTTTTTAATTTTTTTTATTTATATATAATTTTGTATATAATTTAGAGCAAAATCTCATGAAACAGTAACATTAATTTTCATTCTTCGCAGAATATGCATTCAATACCTACATTCAAGCTGCTTGTTTTGTATTTGGAAACTTCTTAAAAAAAAAATCAACGATCATTGCGTTTAGAGAATTAGCATAGCTGCATGGGTCAAACATTTTAAATTAATAATATTTTATTAAAGATTTAAAAACCAGACAAAAAGTTCTGTCAAAGAAAAATTAACTTTGCTAGTTCATAAAAAAAATCCGACTCTGCTACTTTTCTTATGATTCTACTTTTCCAATCCGAACAATTCAAAAATTTTCATTCACGTATCTCGATAAAAAAAAACTTTTTTATATACAAATCTCAACAAATTTAAATTGCTGAGATCGAAAAGTAAAATCCTATTTTTCTCGTAAAAAAAACTGCGGAGACCATTTCTTAAAAAAAATATAGAATCATGTTTCGTTGTTGTTAAGAAAACATGAATATTGGGCTTGCACTTTATATAAACCGGGATGGGAAATAAATCTGTTGCGATCCTCTGGGATCACAGGGTCCTTGCGATTTCAATTTCAACCGTTCATATGTTTTGAGATTCGTGCACAAAAACTGATTTCTCAAAAAGATCCTGAGTTTTATTATTTGAATGGTTGGATTTAGAATCGCAGCATATTCGGACCCACCCGGGATGGGATGGAAAGAGAGTTCAAGGTTTGACTATGTTTCAGGGGAATGAGAGTAGGTCTGATGCCCATCGGACCTACCTTGGTTCGATGGGTGTGATGACCATCCGATCTGCATCAAGATTCGTGTGTTCTGCATCAAAATCTGTGTAAGACTGTATCAATTCCGTGCGCATAGATCTTGATACTAATCGTACGGTGATAGAGCTAATTGAACCTAACTCTATGTCCTATGCCCATCGGACCTACTCCTATCTCTGTTTCAGGGGTGTGACTGCAGGCAGTGACCCAACAATGCGGCAACAAACTTATATCACTCGATACTTCGTGTGTCATCAACCTCTTTGTTATTAATATTTTTTTACAGCTGGGTAGCCTTGTCTTGTGTTGTGTGCAGCAGCAGAGTGAAATCCGTATGATCTCTGATTTCTTCTGAACCAATCACACTCAATTAGTACGGAAGACTTGTTACACACGCATCAACCAATTTATGACATTTACCTGCGTGCGCATCCTTTTTTACTTGCTCCGAATTCGTAAACTTGGACTTACCCACCCATTTCATTTCATTTTCATCTCAACTTTTCAAGCCAGCGGGAGAATGAGAGAAATGGAGCAAATGGAGCAACCAAAATCAAGCTCTCATAAGCCCCATTTCTTCAAGTTTCTCATCCCTGATCCCTTCGCCAACCTGAACCTGGTCTCTCTCCCTCTCTCTTTCTTTGTGTGTGTTGCAGTGTTGGTGTTGTGTTGTGGTCTGGTGTTATGAGATTATCTCGTCTAATTAGTTACCTCTTTTCGTTTTCGTTTTTTTTTATGGCGCATGCAGCGTATTCCAGAGAAGTTTTACAAGCATCTCCCGGCAGTACCTCCCAAACAGGCATCTCTTGTAACTACCCAAACTGACAAATTTTGGAGAGTAGATGTGTGTCACAATGAACAAGGCATATGCTTCAGCAGAGGCTGGCCTGAATTTGCCAAGGCGCACCATTTGCAAATAGGATATCTTCTAGTATTTCGCTACGACGGAAATATGGTTTTTAATGTGAAAGTGTTTGATACTACTAGTTGTCTCAAGGACTATTCTTTAAAGATAAAATCAGAAGGTAAGCTCTTCTGTTAATCCCTTGTTAAATTTTTTAGGAGCATATCTGGTAAATCTACTGAAACCGTGTTGTTTGTATTTTATCATAAGGTGAGACACAAATTCCAGTGGCTTCTGGTAGAAAAAGAAACAATGCTACAGGCAAAGCTCAGTTAGTTGGCGAGGAAGAGGAAAAGCCAATTATAAAAAACAGGGTACAGAAAAAACTGACCCAGAAAAGTAGCCTTAAAATGCCCACAGTTCCACAGTTTAAGAAGACACTTGGTTGCACCAGCACAGATAACCACAGAAGACTTCTGGTAAATTACACATCTTTTTTAACTACCAGTCTTTAAAATAAATTTATTGCCAAAACTTTATGCTATTACTTGTGAGCATCAGACATCAGGAAAAACCAATTATAAAAAACAGGGTACAGAAAAAACTGACCCAGAAAAGTAGCCTTAAAATGCCCACAGTTCCACAGTTTAAGAAGACACTTGGTTGCACCAGCACAGATAACCACAGAAGACTTCTGGTAAATTACACATCTTTTTTAACTACCAGTCTTTAAAATAAATTTATTGCCAAAACTTTATGCTATTACTTGTGGGCATCAGACATCAGTGATCAAATATCTAATTAATGAGTTTTGATGGGTAAATATCTAATTAATGAAGTTATGAAAGTTATTTAACTTTGGGAGCAATGTGCAGTATATTCCAAAGAGGTTCTGCGTGGAGAATGGCCTTGTGTCGGAACGAACAATGTTTCTGAAGAACTCCAAGGGAAAGAAATGGCGAGTGAAATTCACGATTAGGCGAAATGCTAGACTGTTAACTGTGGGATGGAGAGTTTTTTCGACAGAAAACGGGCTAAGAAAAGGAGATGAATGCATCTTTAAGCTCATTGACAAGAACACTTTCCTCGTCGATGTGGTATTACTGGTATAATCAAATGACTAATTCATGTTTCTGCACCTAATTGGGGTACTACCAAATTCATTGCTCTCTTTGAATCATTTGGCTGAAACTAATATTTTGAGTTACCATTCATGGTCTTTCAAATAATCGAGCAGAATTTTACAAATTAAATAAATTGCATTATAGATAAGAAAATTAAGTATGAGAAAAATTGAATTAATTATACGGTCGCGGATCACAAGGCATCTATTTTGAATCAAAGGAAGCCATCCATGCCCAAAATTTCTCCTCAAGATTAATAAACATTCTCTAATAATTGGAAAGATAAGTTCTTTAGTTCTCAAATAATTTTTTTTTTTTAAATTAAAGACAAAATGTGAGAAGACCCGTTGACAAGTCATGGACATAGTGTAATTTGAAGTATGTTAGTTCAACGAGTTATCTAACTTAATTCTGAAAAACCATCTCGATCGGACTTAGTTGGAGCTCGGAATGTATAGTTCTCATCTCGATCGTAGTGTGACGGTGAGTAGATTCGGTCGTTAAAGTGCGGCGACAGTCAAAAGAGCAAATCCGGTTATGGAGCGAGATAAGAATTAAAATATTAGAGTGATTATGAGTTATAAGTAGGATTATAAGAGTGGATTTAGAAATTTAGAGCGCGATTAAGAGTAATTTAGAGAATTTTGTGAGAATAATTGAGTATATATAGAAATTAGAATCACTTGACTCGTTGTAAATATGTTTTTTATTAATCGAATTGTTAGTAGAAATTAAACCACTAACCTTAAAAAAAAAATCTGAAAACCCATAATAATATATGTAAGCGATCTTTTTGTTGTTTTTGTTTTTCTGATGTCCGTGCCACACTTGGATCCATGGAATTCCAGTATTGGAAAAATCGGATTGATCCGAAAGGATGCATCAAGATTCAAGCAGTTTTTATGATGTGTACTCTGTCTTTTTGTACTCCTGTCATATGTACTCTTTTCTTTTTGTTTGTTTAATAAAATAGTAAGGCTTTTCGCCGGAAATTTTTTATCTATAGAAATTATTAAATACAGATGTACGGAAACAGAAAGAGTACCTCATTTGTAACAAATATAGAAAGATCTGACTCAATGAGTCCGATCCAAAATTTATGGATCGGTCTCAATGGTCCAGATCCATCAATATATATATATAGAGAGATGAGGCTTTGCAAAATAAAGCGAACGTTTTATTTCGGGCTCTTTTTCGGATTTTCAAAGTCCAAACAGTCGATCCGAACGGTTCAAGTTGATCTACATGTTGAAATGTGCTTGGATACCAAATTTTATATTTTTTGGAATTTTTTTACTATTTATTAAGCCACTTTGAAAATTGCTGATCACATGGTCCAGAATTTTGTTGCACTGTTTTTACTGTTCACCCGGATCAGCAATTTTCAAAGTGACTTAATAAATAGTAAAAAAATTCCAAAAAATATAAAATTTGGTATCCAAGCACATTTCAATATGTAGATCAACTTGAACGGTTCGGATCGACTGTTTGGACTTTGAAAATCCAAAAAAGAGCTCGAAATAAAACGTTCGCTTTACTTTGCAAAGCACAATAGCTCATCTATATATATATATATTGATGGATCTGAACCATTGAGACCGATCCATAAATTTGAATTTGGATCGGACTCATTGATTCAGATCTTTCTATATTTGTTACAAATGAGGTACTCTTTCTGTTTCCGTATATCTGTATTTAATAATTTCTATAGATAAAAAATTTCTCTTTTCGCCTACTAATTTAGAAAAAAAATAAAAAATTCTTGTCTCCAAAGTAAGCGGAAAAAAGAAAAAATATAACAAAGCAAGATTTAAAAAGAGAAATTAGATCAGTTAGCAACCAGTATTTCGAGTCACTGTACGTAATTTTCATACATCTGCAATTATGGCCAGTTGGTTGAAGCAGATTTTGGACAATGAATAGACAGTTTAGGCTCAGCTTTGGATGAGGGCTTTGTCTAAAGTGTTCTGGACAAAATCCATCCCCACCATTTTAGTTTTTCTAGTTCACCGTGTTTCCTTAAATATTTTCATAGCATGAGTATGTACTCCAAGGGTGTTGCTTAAAATGGTCCAAAATAAAGCAAATTCCTCCCAAACTACTCACAAATAAATCACATCAACTGGTAATTCATTTATGAAGCGGTAAAATGACACAGCTGCACGATATTAAAAGAATCTCAGCTGAGAAATCCATAATGCGTTAATTGATTCGGTCCATTTTAGCTAGGAAATGTCGAAATGCTGAATCGATACCTGGGTTAACTGACATGCACATGCCACATGGGGATTCCATGTGCTCGCTATTATTCTCTTTAAAGTTCAAACCAAACCATCATCATCATATGTAGCTATGCCACTTGCTATATATCTCATCAAAAACAAAAGAAGAGTTGGTGGTGTGATCTCTCTTATAAAAAAATATTGTTAAATTTTGATCAATTAATTCTGGTCAAATGTGACTAGTATTGTATAGCATGAGTAATAGAATGTACTACACAGTTAAAGGCGGAATCAGAAAATTAACATTAGAAATTTAATGAATAAGTGTCATTTACTTTTATTTTACGAGCAAGATTACTAGTAATAATTTTTGCAAAATAATAAATAAATAAAGAATAAAAATGTAAATTTTCAATTTCGAGAAGGTGCTCAACACCCCTTTCTCATGTATCATCTAATGCCCCTGTACACAGTTGTAACTTAGTGATGAAAAATAATTGCAACTCTATGATGAGTAGAACTAGGGTGTTTCTAAGTTCACCAAGTCTCTTTGTGAACTTAACTTTAAAATTCATCGGATTGATTTCAAATGACAAATCTGAACTGTTGAAACCTATCTACTTTACGAGTAATGCGTCTACATGCAAAAAATTTAAATTTTCGAATTAATTTAGTATAAAGTGAAGTGGTCAAAATTAGAAGGTCTATAAATTAATTTTAAGACATTCATTTTTTGAAAGTTTTTTACCACTTGTCTCTATACAAAATTATTTGAAAATTATTTTTTTTTGTATGTAGATACATCACTCGTAAGGTATACGGATTTCAACAGTTCGAATTCGTCATTTGAAATTATTCCGATAGATTTGATTTTAGAGTTGAGTTCACAGATAAACTAAGTTAATAAACATAGAAACACCCTAGTTCTACTCCTCGTTATCATATTATGTTTGTTGGAGCTCAATCCAACATCTTTTGGAAATCATTATTTTCTATTAATTTAGGGATAACAAAGGCTGACCTGACCTAACAACAGAGGTGAAACCAACCAGAATATTGATATTGAAGAGGTTAAATAAACAAGTGTTATGTAATTTTATTTAGTAAGCATTAAATGTAGTATAACTTTTGTGAATTTAATTTGTCATGCATGAAATTAATGTTTCTGATTTTATATATGAAAAATTAACGACTATGATGGACTGGTGGGGAACACGAAAATTTTATAAGAAAAAGAATTTCGCTCAATTACTCCAGCCTGGAATTAATACATTGCTCACCTTACACAGATTTAGTTAGAACTCTTTAAGAATTGATACTTTAGTGTTTAAATGTTAATAATTGATACTTTCATCATTTTATTGTTGACTCTATCTTGGGAGGTTGCTATCCTCTTTCTGTGCCTCTCTTTATGCACAAGTGGCATGCCGCGATTGGCTTAGCCCCTTTGCTCTCTACTATGTTCTGCCACTGTATCCAAGTACTGTTAAAAAAATTGATCTATGTTCTAGTAGCAAAGGATAATGTGTTCTAGCTCAACCAGGTAGAAACTCTTACCTGTCAACCGTCCACAAATATTTTGATTTTCTCTCGGTTTATTTTTCTTGGCATGTTTGAACTTTGATAATTAAATCCTATCAGGGAGCTCCCCCATTAAAATATTTGAAAAGGAAATAATGCAAAATCCAATGCTTTCAGTTCCAGACTTCCAGGTAAGTAAATACTGCCAAGCATGGGATAAAATGATCATGTTAGCACCTAGTTTTAATATAGTTGTCATTTGCCAAAACTTCAGCTACACCAACAGCAATATATATAGTTATAATAGTAATGATAATAATATCAACAGTAATTTTATGCATCATTTATAGAAAATTACCACCTTAATTCATTGATAACAAGAGCTGAACCAAAAAGGAATTGTACCCTGAGAAACTACACGAAAACAAACATGCCAGGCCATGATGCCACTTCATTATACCATCAAATTTAACGTGATCTATTTGATCTGGACGAACGAAAAGGCCACAGGAAAGATAACAGATTCCTCCGCCTTGTTCGACCACTGCTACTATTACTCCTTCCACTACCCTCTGTCCTCGAACAACTGGCCGATGCAACTGATCCCTGAGCTGGTAATTCATATCTGCAGACTGGGCATGAGTTGTGCTGTTCCAGCCAAGGCACAATACACTCTGAATGGTACATATGCTTACATGGCATCTCTCTTGCTTCCATCCCCAGTTCAAATTTCTCTTTACAAACAGGACAATGTGAATCCCCATTCAAGTGCCTCTGATTTATTTTCACAGATGGCATTGCTTGAATTGAAGATTCTGAGGCTGGGGGTGGGCCACGTCTATCACTTTGCGACAGCTGTTCAATGAGGTCATCCAACCCAGGCCCCACGAAATAATCAGCTATGTCGGCTCGCTGCATCAAATGAGAATCAGGAATGTGGCGAGGGAGCTGGCCCCGAAAGAGGAGCCATGGGCCAGACCCAAACTCCATCTCCAAGTCTGAGAAGATCCTGGGTCGGGTTCTGAGATCAGTCTCACGGGAAATACCGATCATGCCCCCCTGGCGCATCATGGCGGAGATGGCCTCCATCAGGCCTAAACGTGGGTCAAGGTGGAAATCAGGATCCATACCCGCACCAACAAAACGGCCCATGACAGAGTCGATGTCATCCAGCTCAAGTATGAAGCCAGAGTCACAGTTTGGGCACACCATGTCACGGCCACGCGGCCGAACACGTTGTCGACACTGGTAGCACCAGTGGGACTGATTGATGATTGACATGGTAAGTTATTTTGAAATTTGATTGTTTCTCTCTCCTATTTATTTTTTGTTCCAATTACAGGAGGTGTTTTATCCCGATCTGCATATAAAAAAAGAGTATATTACAAAGCATTGAAATATACTCAGTAGTATCCAGACGTTGAACCAGTAATCAATTACAAAAAACTGAAACACAATTGTCAGTTTGGTCAGGTACCACATACCACATACCAGGTTGTAGGTTGCTAATGGATTTCTTCTACCTACTTTATTTGGCTTTTCCTTTTTAATTAAGTAGTATGTATATAAGCATATACCTTATTTTAACCAAGAAATGCCATAATTGGCCAACAAGTATCATGAGAGAAGATTCTGTCCGGTAAGGTACTGCCGTACTGGTACAATCACTTGTCAGCACTGATACCGCCAGTATTGCAATTCGCAGTAGTTGTTAGTGAAATGTTTATCCTCCAATTTTTTTATTTAATGAAAGGAAAGATCGATCATTAAACTGTCCTGGTAGGGAACTAGGGATTAATAATTTGCTAACCTTTAAAAAGAATCTCGGTTGCTTCTATTCATGAATTGCAGGGATCGAGTTGCACTCTTCAAAGGCATAAATAAACTGTGAACTACCAAAATAACTTAATAAGTAATCAGATAAAAAATCCCGATTAACCAAACTAGTTATAGCTCAAATTAGAAGCAAATCCTACTACTAGCATACCTCACTAGCGAACTTTATTTAGCTAAATTAACAGAAAACAAAAATCCTGAAATATTCCTAAAAGAAAATACGAATACGAGCTCTTTCAATAAGGAAACAGAAATCTCCAAATGATCCAACTATTTATTCTCTGATTCAAATCTGAGAAGAAAAATAAGAATCACCACAACCAAAAAACCAATTAATTGAATGAATCTGAGCCCAATTACAAATGAAAATTAAAGAATAGAAGCTGAATTAAAATTAAGAAAGATTACTTGAATTGGGATGGGAGATGCCTTGGCCCTTGGTTAAGGAGGAAGAGAGAGAGAGAAGAACTGGATCTGAATATCTGATAAGGGCTTTTATATATATATAATAATAATAATTGACTGGAGCGGGTCCTACCGTTTACTCCGTTTTCCTGGTTGGATTATCGACTTCAATGAAAACAACACAATTATTTAGCAGTGACTGAGAGGAACTAGGTTTAGTTTAATATTTTAATTATTAATAGTTCCATGTCATTATTATAGGACTCCACTCCAGAGTAAGATTATTACCGTCCATGTCATAATCAAACGGACTAGTAGCCCCAAGCATTTAGAAGAAAAGCGTAGAATGCTAATTAAGTAATTAGAAGAAAAGGAGGGAGAGGAAATGAAGTGGTAAGATCGGATCCGTTCATTTGCTTCGTAAGAGAAAAACACAAGGCAAGAGGATAGTGAAATGGGAACCACATTTTCTATACCTGCTCTAATTTGAACAGTTAAAATTAAAGTATTAAAAATATTTAAATTTTGAGAAGACATAACCTATATTTTAATTATGACCGTTCAAATACGAGCAGATGGACGAATGGACCTTGTGGACAGGATTTTTTTGCTCACAAGTGGGTAGGAGATTTGGTTTCAGTGAAATGCACCGTACAAACTCAGATAATTTTCAACGATCTTGATCACATTCAGGGCCTGTTCGTTTGTCACGGGATTGTGCGGGATGGGATTTGACGGGTTCAGGAACCAACTTTTTTATTTGCGGGAATCCATACTCATAAGTATGCACGGGAATAATTATGGGAATGTACTGAATGAGTGTTCGGTTGTACTGTGGGAATAGTTGTGGGAAATTCTATTTTCTTTCTAAATTGATGATATCAATTAAATAATTATTAATTAAATCAAATAAGCAATAACATAACAATACTTGTACCATAAGCTTGTTATCCGATCACCAAAAAATTATTTAAAATTAATTAACAAATTGATCATTGTGGTGATTAATACAAGATTTCATATATTTACTAGTTGATCATATATTTCATAGATTTCATATATCTACAAGATTTAATATATTTAAAATTAATTAACAAATTGATCATTGTTGGAAAACCTATATAAAGTTGAGTCATTCATATATTTACTCATCTTGAAAAGATCTAATTAATAAAAGGCAGGGAGTTAGAGTTATGAGACACAGAGCAAGCACGTCTCAAAAAAAAAAACAAGAAGCAATCCGGATCATACCACTAGCTTAGTCCCACAATTGGTAATATAAAAAAAACAACAGCTCTTTATATATGTGCACCTCATGTGTGCGTGAAGCAGAGAGTTTGGAGGAGAGAGAATGTGTCAGTGAGCTATAAAAAAATCAGTTAAAGACAGTGGAGAGAGAGTGTGAGGAGAGAGAAAGATTGGGATGAAAAAAATGAGGTCTGAGTTTGGGTTTTTTGGGCTCTGAAAATTGCACTAAATTGAGTAAGGTGTGGAATAACCCACAGGAACATTTGGGGAAAAAAATAGACTGCCGAACACCTTCAAAGAATTAACATCCCATCAATCCCGAACCCATATAATTCCCACTTAAAAATGTGCAGCCGAACAAGGCCTCAAATTGGAGTGTTTATATTCAAATCAAAATACAGAGAAAGTAATTTAAAAGCCATCTTTCATTTTTAATCAGTTCATTTTCTCTCTGCAGTACAATTTTAAAACACAGTCATAAAATCTATATCTGATGTGGATGAATCAGAACTGCAAGTTTTACTCAGGATTTGTTTCATAATAGAAAAGAGAAACAAGGAAAACATAAAAAATAAAGACAATAAGATAGGAGTAGAACTAGAGTGTTTCTAAGTTCAGTAAGTCTCTTTGTGAACTCAACTCTAAAAATCTATCGGATTGGTTTCAAATTACGAATCCAAACCGTTGAAATCTTTCTATCTTACGAGTGATGTGTCTACATGTGAAATTTTTTAACTTTTGAATTAATTTAGTATGAAGTCAAGCGGTCAAAATTAGAAGATTTATAAATTAATTTGAATGCATTCATTTTTTGGACGCATTTTGACCACTTGACTCTATACAAAATTAATTTAAAATTCTAAATTTTTTGCATGTAGACGCATCACTCGTAAGGTAGAAAGATTTCAACAGTTTGGATTTGTCATTTGGAGCTAATCCGATAAATTTTAGAGTTGAGTTCACAAAGAGGCTTGATGAACTTAAAAACACCCTAGTTTTACTCATAAAATAGAAAATTTCTTAAACTAGAAGAAAAGATTTTATTACAAATAAATTGAAGCATTCTATCTATTTTTTATTTGGGACCGACTAACAATACCCGGGTTGCTATCCCCCATTCATCCCCCGGATAAGGTTGTTAATTATTCTTTAACGGTAATTAAGAGGGGACCACGATTTCCGCACTGATAGACAACCAAAAACGCTTGATTAACGGGGACCACTAATTAAAAATGCGTTTTCAACTGGGGGGGACCGCTAATTATCTGTTATTTAGCATTTAACTACCGGTGGGAACCGATAACCAACTTGGAATATTCGGCAACAGAAAAGGAAAAGAAAAACATACTACTTTTTCATATTCATTACTATTAAAAGAAGTATTCATAGTTGCATTCTAAAGTATTCATATATAATGCATGAAGTATTCATATCTAAGATATCAAGTATTTAAAAAAAAACTGGACACATTACTTATCCATCTTTTACACGTTTTTAGAGGTGGTTTTTTTTTTTCTCCGTTCACTCTAACCAATATTTTTGACAATCTGTGAGGAATTTTGCAAATCTAAAACCAGGAACGTCTTCTACGCAATTTTCTCTTTCAAATGAGATCCATGATGACATACTTTCGAGTTGTCCGTTGCACAAGTATTCATACCTTGTCATTCAAGTATTCATACCTCATCAAGCAAGTATTCATACCTCATCAGTATTTCACAAATAAAAAACTGGACACATCATTCACTCATTTTTACCAATTGAAATTTCATTACCACTCAATCATTTTTTACTTGATATCTTAGGTATGAATACTTGTTCGACAAGGTATGAATACTTGCTCGACGTGGTATGAATACTTGCACGACGAGATATAAATAATTTTACGAGGTATGAATACTTGCGTGACGGATAACTCAAAAGTACTTCATCATGGATCTCATTTGAAAGATAAAATTGCATAGAAGACGTTTGTGATTTTAGATTCGCAAAATTCTTCATAGATTGTTAGAAATATTGGTTAGAATGAACGGAGAAAAAAAAAACCACCTCTAAAAACGTGTAAAAAATGTGTGAGTGATATGTCCAGTTTTTTTTTAAATGCTTGATATCTTAGATATGAATACTTAATGTATTATATATGAATACTTGATGTATTATATATGAATACTTGTGCGCGTCAGTTGTAAATTTTTCAAATATAAGCGGTCCCCCTAGTTAATTAGCGGTCCCCAAAGTAATTAATGATTGATACACGTTTTCTTTTGTCCTTTTGTGCTTAAAGTTGTGATCCCCTAGATAATTAATATTGGGGGATGAATGGGGGATAGGAGATGGGGGAAAAAAATCTTTATCCTTTTTATTTACCTCTTTTCACCTCCTTATTTATTTTTTAAATAATGAAACTTTATACTATCTATTTTTATTTATTTTCAGAAATAATAAGAAACTTTATAGTTCGAGAAGGTGAATCTCAACTTTCTCTTTCTTCCTTTCTCTCGTTTCCATGCATCTTTATTATTCAAAAGGGTAATTATATCTTATTCCTTGATTCATTTCTCCATTTTTCTCCTAACTAACTAACTTTCTTTTCTAACTATAATTATCAATTCTAACTAACTAGTGGTCCCAACAAATTAATTAGTAGATTTTCTCCCTTTTTTTCTTTCCTCTCTCTCCCTCTCTCTGCCTCTCCCACCTCCGCCTCCGTCCGCCTCTCCCTCTCCGCCTCCGCCTCCCTCTCCCACCTCCTTCTTCTACCTCCGCCTCCCTCTCCCACCGCCGCCTCTCCCACCTCCACCTCCACCTCCGCCTCCGCCTCCCTCTCCCATCTCCGCCTCCGCCGGATGCAATTAATCTCTTTCGTGTCTATGTTTCTCTTCCTCATGCAAAAATTAATTGATGAATACTGTTTCATTTGGGATGAATACTTCTGTACATAAGGTATATATACTTAATATGACGGAATGAATGCTGTTTCATTTGGGATGAATACTATTTCAGTTGGAATAAATACTTTTTTACATAAGGTATATGTACTTAGTATGACAGGATGAATACTTTTTACATTAGGAATATATACTTAGTATGACAGGATGAATACATACTACCATGTCAGTGTGTATTAATACCAGTATTTTTGAATAGTAAGACTGTTGTATTGGATGAATATTTAGATATTTAATTGATGAATATTTTGTTACATTTGTCATGTATTATTTACACTCACACGACGAGGATGAATACTTGTTCAATGAGAGATGAATACTTGCATGACGAGGTGTGAATACTTGTGCAACGGACAACTCAAAAGTATGTCATCATGGATCTCATTTGAAAGAGAAAATTGCGTAGAAGACGTTCGTGGTTTTAGATTTGAAAAATTCCTCACAGATCGTCAGAAATATTAGTTAGATTGAACAGAGAAAAAAAAACCACCTCTAAAAACGTGTAAAAGATGGGTGAGTGATGTGTCCAGTTTTTTTTTTTTAAATACTTGATATATTAGGGTGAATACTTGATGTATTACACATGAATACTTAATGTATTATAGATGAATACTTGATGTTATTTCCACTTGTCATGGCGGTTGTGCGGTCCCCCCACTTTTTTTACGCGTTTTCTTTTGTTTTTAGCGGACGGCAGTTGTGGTCCCCTACTATCTCCGCGTAATTAATGCTTTGAATGTCGTAATGTTTCCATATATAATTCTTTTACAAAGATGAGTACTTTTATTTACATGGATGAATACAACTTGTGTTAAGTGTGAATACCTTTTCGGTGACGGCAGTTATGTGGTCCCCTACTTATCTGAAGCGGGAGAAAAACGGGAGATGGATACCGGGGATAGCTAGGCTCTCCCTATTCAAAATTCGGGAGCATACTCTTAATTGTTTATGATTTGTTCATGTCCGATTTAAATCTGACTTTGATTGCGAATTTAATTTTAAAAATATTTAAGTTGGCTCATTCAAGCCTACTTTTAAAAGATACTCCGATAATATTTGTAATTTAATTTCCGACATCTAGCCTGTAACATACCTAAAATGCTCAATTATTTATTCTGAATAATTTATATTAAATTAATAGGATATTGATAATTAAATAATTACCTAAAAGGAATAATTATCCGTCATTTTATAGTTTATCTATTTGAATAATGTTATAAATAAGTAAAAAAAAAACTACTGCGAATAGACCATGAGTTTAATCTGAATTCGAATCAGTATCAACGACCATGAGCAGGGGCGGACCCAGGTGTATCCAGGGGGAGGGGGGGGCAGCCGCCCCCTCCTGGATTTTGAGTTTTAGTGGAGATTTATCGGTTCCGACCGACTTTGCCCCCCCTGAAATTTTCTTTGCCCCCCTCTGAACGTTTGATTTGTAATTCGGGTTAAATTTAGGGTTAAAATTGAAATAAATTTATTGAATTTTGATTGGTAATTAGAATTATAAGTCAAAGCATCAAAAATTACAAGTCAAAGCATTGGAAAGTATAAGTTAAAGCATTATTTTTTATCGAGTACCAAATTGGTTAATGGATTTAAACCCGATTCGATATTTTTTTACCTCCTGACGAAAATCCTGAATCCGCTCCTCACCATGAGTTTAATCTGAATTCGAATCAGTATCAACTTGATAGCTCGATACATCTTTGGTTTGAGTTTGACTCGATCTAATAAATTAATAAAAACAATTCTAACCAAAGTTAAAAGTAGCTTCAGTTGTATAATATGTTCGAACTATAGCACAATTACAAATACATGATTTAATTTCTTGGACGTTTCATTTTTAAATGAGAATCACAACACAAACTCAAGCTAAATAGAAAGCTCAAAACAGAATGCTGCTGAGGTTTTGTGACTTGCCGTCATTTTTATTAATATCCAACATTAAATAGAAATGAATAAATATACCCAGTTTAGCTGTGTTTTGTTAAAAATGTCTAAACCGGTCATTTAATGGCCGACACCTATTTTTATTCCAAACCCAATTTTTTTTTTAGAGATTACGAAGAGCAAGATGCTGAAATCTAACAATAAAAATTCGAATTTTTTTAATATTTGTTATATTACTTCTTTTGATGTATAATTAGCATATTTATACTAAAATACGCTAAATTACTTGAAATTATGTTAAATTACGTTGAATTACACTAAATTACGTTAAATTATGCTAAATTATGTTACATTACGCTAATTATAATGAAATACAGTAAATTATGCTAAATTACATATGAATAGGAACGATATCTTCACTGAAGAAGGCGAAAAATGACGACGAAACTTCAAACGACCATAAAACAGCGCTTGAGTGTCCAATTTCAGCAAATGACAACTTTTCGGAAAGCTTGCGAAAATATGCATGCTTTAGTGATCGCTATGCCATTTTTCAAAATTCAGAATTGCCAAAAAATAAAGGGAAGAGCCTCAAAACTTGAGTTGAAGTTTCCGATTAAGATTTTTATTTCTATTATTCGATCTAAGTAGCTCAGTAAATTAGTTACATAATGAATTTGTAGAATACCAATTTTTACTATTTTTGGATTTTTTTACTATTTTTTATAATTTATGAAAGATGGCACAAAATCGGCCTAATTTTGCATAATTTTGCGTAGTTTAGCGTAATTTAGCGTATTTCATTATAATTAGCGAAATTTGCGTAGTTTAGCGTAATTTACCTCAATTTAGCGTAATTAATCGTAATTTAACATAATTTCAATTAATTTAGCGTATTTTAGTATAAATATGCTAATTATACATCAAACGAAGTAATTTAACAAATATTAAAAAAAATCGAATTTTTATTGTTAGATTTCAACATCTTGCTCTTCATAATCTCTACAAAAAAAAAAAAAAATTGGACGGCCATTTAATGGCCGGTTTGGAATAAAAATAGAGGTCGGTCATTAAATGGCTGGTTTGGACATTTTTAACAAAACCCAGCTAAGCTGGGTATATTTATTAATTTCTATTTAATGTTGGATATTAATAAAAATGACGGTGTGACTTGTGAGTGCATTTTGCAAAACTTTGGCCCTTAAATTTTTCTTCCTTTTTAAATAAGTGTAGTCTAAAAATATCTTCACCTCTGTAAAAATAATTGTAAATGTTTGAGTGACATTTACAACATTTTATTTATAAGAATGCCTATCATTTTTATTAATATCCAAAGTTAATTACAAATTAAGAAATATATCCAGTTCATATGAGTTTTGTTAAAAATGTCCAAACAGGCCATTAAATGGACGGTTTCTGATTTTTTTTAGATACTATGAAGAGAAAGATGCTGAAATCTAACATTAAAAATTTAATTTTTTTTAAAATATTTGTTAGATTTCTTCTTTTGATATATAATTAGCATATTTATACTAAAATACGCTAAATTTCAATATATTTGGGAGATATGTTAGATTTCAGTATCGTGCTCTTCAACATCATGTTAGATTTTAGCATCTTACAAAATGAAAGATACTCAATTTTAGGATACTGGTTATTGTCAAATTAAATTCACTAGCCGCATGCGAATACTAAACTACGTTTTTTTAGGTACTAACTTTTAACAATTTCACTAGTTCAAGTTGATCCAGTTGGTTTAATGTGATTCTGGTTTCCTATCTTTTCTAATCATCAGTAATTTTGATTCAAGTTTTGACTTTTTACCATGCTGCATACGACACTGTCACTAGCCGCATACGGGTCGTTGTGTGTCTATCGATATTAAAAAACTTTAACTCAATTTTTGAGGCACTAAATGATGTTTTTTTGCAATTATGATTCTGTCGACTCCCCGGGGGTGACTCTGAGGGCGCCATTGCCCCCGTCTCATCTCAAGCTTTCCGAATTGGGATCGTACGCGCAAATCCAAGTTTTGTAGCCAAAGTTATGGCCGTTTAAAGTTTTTTTTTTTTTAAAAAGATGCTTTCGTGCAAAAACACCGATGACGCACTGATGCTTTATGCACGTCTTAGCGATGGCAGAAGTGCATCGATGTTTCATTACAAAAACATCAGCGACGCACCAATATTTTTGTAGCACTACCTTACTTAATTGACAATGCTAAGGCTAATAAAACATCGATGTTTCATTACAAAAACATCGATAATGCACCGATACATGCAACCGATGTAACACATGCATCTAGAGTGGGAAAAACGTGCCGTGCCGTGACAAAAATTACGAGGGGTGGTCACGGCACGCGAGTCACGCCGTGACTCGCGTGCCGTGACTAAGTCGTGCTGTGACTAAGTCGTGCCGTGACTAAACGTGCCGTGACCAAACATGCGTTAGTCACGTTTGATCACATTTAACGTTTTAAAAAAAATATATGAAACGATTCTTTAAAATTCAAATGTTTTAATTTAAATTTAAATATAAATATTTTAATTAAAATAAAATTATATGTTAGTGTATTGTCTCGTGACTGCAGTGTCCCGTGCCGTGCCGTACCGTGACCAAGTCAATTTCCGTGCCGTGTCTTTTTTGCCGACAATTGGTCACGGCACGGGACACGCGAGTCACGGCACGTAACCGACACGCGTGCCGTGCCGTTTCGTGACGGAGCCGGCTCCGGCGTGCCATTTTTCCCATTCTACATGCATCCAACCAAATTCATTTGTTTCTTGGCCAAACCGAGTGCAAACTTCAATCCAAGTTTTCTACGACCTTTTCTTCTAGCCTATGTTACTCGGATACACCAATATAGGCTCTGTATCCGTATCGGACACGTATCTGATACCGATACGCGCCCGATACGGCACCGATACGTATTCGATACGCCAGTTGGCGTATCCTTACTTGGCCGATACGGTCTCCGATACTCCGTTGACACTCCAGGATACGGCAAATAATGTTCGGATACGCCCGGGATACGGCGGGACACGTGAGCTGCGCAGTGAACCGCGCGTGCCGCACCTGTGAGCCGCGACCGTGAACCGGCCCGCACCCGTGAGCCGCGCAAAGACCATTGTACAAATGTGAATTTTTTTTCGCCAGCGGGATTTGAACCCGGGATAACTCCAATTTGGCCAAAACCTTTACCACTCCACCATAGTTTCACTTGTGTACTATACCAATAACTATGGTATTTAATCTATACTTAGAGTATGTAAAGGGGGATCAAGTTCCAGGGAGCAAAATCATACTTAATCTATACTTAGAGTATTTAATCTGGGCCGTCGGATACAAGAATTCGTAACCTCAGACACCGCTCGCAGGGGGCTGCCGCCCCCCTGCCACCCCCCGCATAATCCTAGAATCAGGCCCACATACATAACAGAGTAAGCCTTTAATTTTTTATAGTTTGAGCCTTTAATTAAATTTTTTATGATTATCTAAATACAATATATAAATAATAAAAAATAATATATATATATATATATAATTGGCGTATCGTATCCGGGATTTTTGAAAATTGCCGTATCGCCGTATCCGTATCGTATCCGATACGATACCCGTACCCGTATCCATGCAACATAGCTTCTAGCCAACTATGCTATGCCAATTTTAAGAATCTTTCTCCCTCTCTCCCAGTCTCTCTCTAAAATAAATAAATTGAGATCGGCCATTAAATGACTGATTTTGAATTAAAATGGGTATCGACTGCGCGAAGAACGACGAAGAACCAGCTAATCTAGGTATATTTATTAATTTGTTATGTTGGATATTAATAAAAACGAGGAATGACGAAGAACAGGTGTCGACTGCGGGAAGAGGGAGCGACGCGATCAACTGAGGACCGTCTGATCCGAATCGGACGGAGAGGAGATTGTGAACAGTACCAAACCCTTCTAGAATTATATATATAAAATAGATAAATAAATATTACGGCAAGAATGCTGCCGACATTTTTATTTATACCCAAAGTTAATTACGAATTAATAAAATTACCCAAACCTGCCAACTTTTATTAAAAATATCCAAACCGGCCATTTAATGGCCGGTCCCCTAATTTAATTGTTTTTTTAGAGACAAATAGCTGAAATGTTGAAATATAACACTAAAAAATCGATTTTTTTTAAATATTTGTCAAATTACTTTTTTGATAGCATATTTATACTAAAATATACTAAATTACTTGAAATTATGTTAATTTATACTGATTTACACTAGATTACGCTAAATTACAATAATTATGTAGAATTATGCTAAAATACGGTAAATTACGCTAAATTACATATGAATAGGGCCGATTTTGTGACATCTTTAATAAATTATAAATAATAGTAAAAAAAATTCAAAATAATAAAAATTAGTATTCTACAAATTCATTATATAACTAATTTACTGACTACGTACATTGAATAATAGAAATAAAAATATTAATCGGCTTCAAGTTTTTCAAAGGCTCTTCTTTGTTTTTTCGGCTATCTGATTCCGAGGATCTCAGGCCGAGAGAGGGAGGGAGAGGGAATGGAGAGGATGAAAAAGGGAAGAAGCGAGAGAAGCTTTGAAGGAGAAAGGAAAGATGAACCTTACTACAACCGCCATAACCGGTTTAAAGAGGTTGCCTCTTCCTCTTCTAATTCTGCACCTGCTTCTCCCTCTGATTCTCCTACAAATCCCCAAAACCTAGTTGGAACCTGCCCTGACATGTGTCCAGGTACTAATTCTCGGTTGATCCCACTACTCAGAATCAAGTTGGAACCAGACTGTGATATTTGGGTTGTATTAGGATAAGTTTACTTTACTTATTTACTTCCTTCTGTATCTCATCAAATCAAGATAGTAGAGTGAAGCAGAGATTGAGGTTCAAGGAAAACACAGTCTGGCATAGCACCATACAACCACAGATTTTAATATATGGCTGTATTTTGCACTGAAGAAGCAACAAAGAAACAAGTAAAATACAATACTCAGGACTTGCTGCAGCAGTTTAGCTATATTAGTAACTTAAGTACTCTGTGTTAACCATGCCTTTATTTCAGCAAAAGAGAGAGCGCAGAGGGAGCGGCTAAGAGACCTCTCAGTCTTAGAAAGGCTTAATGGAGATACTTCTAAGACGTCTCCTGCTCTGGCTGTTAAAAAGGTGCTCACAAATAATTCACCTTTTCATTTTTGCACGTACCTCAGGAATTAGAAAACTACACGCTGAAGGATAATAACTGTACCATATGGTAAGTAAAGATAATACATGTGAATCCTTGATATATGAATAATTTCTCTGTATTCTTTTTTTTCCTGGAAGCTAGTTTTGCAGAACAATTTCCAGTGCTGATTTAAATCTGTCAGATATACGGCCCCTTCCAGTCTTGAAACAGACACTGGATTATTTGATGAAGCTGTTGGATTCGGCAAAATTTCCATTTGAAGCCCTTCATGATTTCATATTTGATCGTACTCGATCAATCAGGCAGGACTTGACTCGGCAAAACCTAGTCAGTTTACAGGCAGCTCAAATTTATGAGGATATTGTATGGTTTTTTTCCTTTTCGTTTACATCCTTATAATTAATTTTATCTTGCTTGATTTTTATTGCTTAAATTGTTATGTTTTATATGATCAGATTAATTGAGCACCAAAGGTTTCTAGGACAATATTCGTTATGGTTCTACAATATTCGTTATTGTTCTATAGATGCCCTTTTTCTTAGGTTTAATTTGTGTCTATCGAAATTTTCTGGGGGGGTTATTTGCAAGTTCCACTAAGTATTTTTATTGCCAATGTGGAGAAGACCTAACATGTCAAATGGTGGTTCTAACTTGAAACGTCAGAAATGTTGCGCATCATTTTCAAATAACTAAACAATTGGCTTTGTACTTGTACTTGTTTTGATTTTATTTTTCCTTTGTTTGTGAAACACTAGCTGTGGTTTTCTTTTTGTAAATTCTAGAGACTTCAAACTTTTCGTAACCTAATGCATGTGGAATCATTTTTAGGTAAAATTTCATATAATATCTCATCGAAAACTCGCCAAGTGTCGAGAAAGGCCTGAAATATCTTCACTTTGTCATCTCAATGTGGAGCAATTGATCAAATGCTTGCTTTCCTTGTATGACATGTATCGATTAATTGGAAAAGGAAAAGGTATAAGCCATAATGAAGCTGAATTTTATTCGCTTTATGTGCTTCTTCATTTGGGCAATAGTTTGCCTAATATGGTATGTCCTTCTCCTGTTTTGTGTTATCCTACTAAAATATTGGATTTGGTACAATTATGACCATGAATCTGTTTTTTATGGTTAACTTTTAGCATACTTTGTTTGTTTTATGGTTTTGCATGGCTTGAATGTGTTTAATTGCACAACTTGTGGAAAAGGATTAGATGGAGTATTGAATGATGCAACATAGTGAAAGCTAGGGATGATTGAGTTTAATAAAGTTGAATTGAAAACTTAAATTGTGGAATTGAGGGGTTTGTTTTAATGAAATTGTTTTAGCCTAGTTTAGACGTTTGAAGTAAACTTATTTGATTTGACCTATATTTACTTCTAGTATTATACCAGCAAGGGCTTCACCTTTTAAGTGGTTACTGTGATTATAGTTATTATTCATTTAACCTGTATATATTTTATTTATTAGGGAGAAACACTCTCACTTTGGTACCGCCAATTAGCTTATTCAGTTCATATGACAAAGGAAGTGCGAGTTGCTAAAAAGATATTGAGGTTTGTTTGTGAATTATTTTTATATTATTTGCTGCTTGAGTTTAGATCAAAAATGGCAAAAACCCTTGCAATATTTGGTAAGTGCATAGTTGAATTTAACATAGTTAGTCCTATTTATTAATAAAGGTTTCTACAAAATGAGAGAATAAATTTACCAAATCATAACGAGGCATCATCCATATTTTTATAAGGTTTAAAGAATCTTATGTAAACACTTAGCATTGGTGTGTAGGAGTCATTTTGTAAGTGTCATGTAACTTATTGTTCAGCATACTACCAGAAGGTATTCAGATCCAGTCACATACCTGACCTGGTAGAATGAGATCCGGACCGTTTATTTTAATCTGGCACGAATCTCAAAGACCCCCGTGAATCTAAGGCAGGACCGAAAAAAAATTGCTCGGCTGGGATTTCCTCAGGTAGGGGATACTCCTACCAAAAGTACAAAAAGATAGCTCAAAATGGCGTGATTATTGTTAAAAGATAGTGCAATTATTTCAGTTCTCTAATAGCCTTATATATATTTCTTAATTTCTCTTTTTCTTCTCATTTTTTAATTTTGTTGTAGGTATGCTGAGATGGGAAATTTTAAACTATTCTTTAGCACAGTAGCAATGGACTTGACTAATCTGCAATTCAGCCTTATAGAACCTTTCCTTGATGAGGTTCTAATCTACAACTAAATTTTGCTCCTATGTACTTCTTGATTTTCTTACTTCCCTGCTTGTTGCGATAAACCAATCCAGTTGAAACTTGATTGTTTTTCTTTTCTTGTGTAAAGGTTCGTGCAAGAGCAATAGTGCAATTCAATCAAAGCTGTTACAAGATTCAGCCTTTTCCACTGAGGCACTTGGCTGAACTTCTTATGGTAAAGGTATGCATGTGCTATCCTTTTTCTCCTTTTTATTGCGTTTTTAATATAACTTGGGTGAGTAACAGTTGACGTTCTTTTGTAAATTGCACTCACTATTTTACAAATAGTTGTTGATTGATGTCTTAAAGCAGCAGGGTTCGGTCGATGTGTGTTCTGGTCATTTTACATTATTTCAATTAGGATC
The DNA here is from genome assembly GCA_025461125.1 of Carex kokanica. Taxonomy (NCBI): domain Eukaryota; kingdom Viridiplantae; phylum Streptophyta; class Magnoliopsida; order Poales; family Cyperaceae; genus Carex; species Carex kokanica. The sequence goes on along the minus strand of JAJGRX010000831.1, from coordinate 289,799 downwards.
TTGGTCATTCAGCCTCTTAGGTAAATTTGGGTCGGTGCCATTTTCAGTTCGGTCAGTTTGGGTGCCAATTGTTGGTTGATTCAGTTTGGATGCCATTTTCAGGTCATGTGGGTGGGTTATTCTCAGGTTCGTGCCAGTTCAGGTCTGGATCTTTGGGTACTGGTTTATACTGGTTCAATTCTGGGTCTGCTCTACAGGTTAATGAACACTGAATTTGTTTGGAGTTGTCTTTGAGCTTTTCTTGAGAGTAGACCAGGTTCTCTTTGTAGTTTGAGAGTTTTGAGTTTTCAGGTAGCTTTAGATTATAACTGCCCACTCATATTCTAGGTTTGGCAGGTTTCTGGTTGCTCAGGCTATGGTCAGGTTGGGTTAGAATTACACCAATTGTTGGTTGATTCAGATTTGGGTCAGGTTCAGTTGAATCGTGCTATTTTATAAGTTTTTTATCAGAATGGTTTTTTGGTTTGAGAAGCCTTTTGTGTTCAGTCAGATTTTGCCAGTTCTAGTCATTGACAACCAACACATAATTCGTCAAAATCAGAAATTTAGGTGGTTTTTTAAATTGGTGCAATTTCAAAATTAATTGATCATCAATTGGGCGATTTGAAAAATTATGGCATTGGATTTGGCAACCAAACTCAAATTGGACCATATTTTGATAGATGGTCTATACAAATTTTAAAGGACACGTGTAACTTAGTTTTTCTATTTCGGTGAATTTTGATGAGCTGTCACAGTTGTCAAATAATTTTGATGTTGATATCTGTTCCCTCTTGTTTAATTTAGGAAGATGAACTGGAGCAGTTGTGTAAAAGTTGTAGCCTTAAGACCAGCATGGATGTGACTGGCATCAAACTATTGCCATGTAAACAAGCTACCTTTTGTATTCCCAAAATAGGATTGCCGTTTAATGGTCTTTCAACTAATCAGAGTATGTAAAGGTCTGTACATTATTTTAATTTCAACTCCATTTTTAAAATATAACAAAATTTCATTATTTCATTTTTGTTTGATTCAGTATCAGGTAGTAGGTATTGGTAATTTCTGATTTTGTACTAACTCTAAGAATAACTAAGAACACCCAAAATCGGATGGTGGATTTGTCTGAACTAGTATTGGTAGTGTATTGAGTACCAAGTACTACATGCCAGTCAGTCGGTGGTTCAGACACCTGCCTAATTAGCAGTACTGCAATTCTGTTGGCAAATGCAAACCTAGATTTTAGCTTGTTATGATACATAATGATTGTGTTTTTAGAATTATTGTGTGCTCTAGAATGGTTAAAACTAAAAGTATGACATACTATTATCCTTTTGCAGTTTGTTCCGATACATAATGGTTACAGATGGTAATCACAAAGACTTGCAGAATATTATTGGCTTACATTTCTTCTAGTATTATTGCCATTTCATGTGTACCTGTAAGAGGGAAATCATGGTAAAGTTTGTAAGGTTTATGTGGTTGATTATTCACAAATCTGTAATAGTTTTTGTGGAACTACAGTTGTAGGAACCAAGTCCTAGTTTTCTCATATATATTTTTGTCAATTCAAATGGTTTTTTTGTGCTTTAAATGAAGAAGATAAAAGGCATGATTGTGAGACAAATCACTTGTAGACTGCAGTATGAAGGGTGAATGCAAACCAAACAGAAAACAATATTGAAATGATATGTTCACAGTACTAATTTGGAAGAGTCGTAATGTAGCTCTACACTACTTTTACTGTAGAGGTACAGTGCTCTCGACAGTACTGTCAGATCAGTTTCACATTTCTCCGGCATGTAAATGACCAGACAAGATTCATAGAACCACTTGTCGCCTTGACAAATTCTATGGAAGTAGCTCTCTCAAGGTGAAGCAGATGTCTCATGATATACATACAGTAGGCAAGGTTTTTATGATGAACTTGTCGCAATATTCCTAACTGCGTTGCTCACTAAAATTTGAAAGTTATAGAAACCTTGAAAGTTTATAGGTATCACTAAATTAATTAGATTTGTCAAGTTCAACATATTCATAACAAATTGATAAATTCAACGTGCAGTCTCTTTTACAACATAAAAATGTTGTAAGTTTATGTTTACAAAGTCATACATTCACAGAGTGAAAAAAATATCATATCAACCACTGCTGACGCAAATGTAATATCAAGCAGCTCTCTTGTTATAAAAAAGATGTCATTTCATTATTTGCCTTTTGGTTTTAATTTCCGATTTTCAGATTTAAACTCCTTGTAGTTTGGCTTGTCAAATTTTCAAACGTTTGCAAAAATTATCGTGTATCGCAATAGATTAGTGCGTGAACACGCCAGTATAAAGTATTGCACTTGGCTGCAATTCATAAAATTCGTAACTAAAGCTACAAGCATTTTTTTTTCCTCGATTGTAGGCTGCAGCTGAAGCAATGTGTAATAGGAAATTTTCTCCCCAGAAAATCTCTTGGCATTATTCGATGTCACTGTTATGGACATACACGGTTAACCATTCAATTGGTGCACACATCCAAAAGGTTCGATATCACCACTATGGACATGCACAGTTCAACCATTCATTTAATGCAATTCGAAGATATCTATTGGACCACGGAAATGATTAGATTTGCATGATAGTGCAATCAACACAAGCACGCTGTACATAAAGATGCTAATGCTTGCATCATCTGGTAAGAACTTGGCACCAAGCACGCCACAGAGTTACTAGGATTACATCAATGGGAGTCTGAAAGGCCAGAGGTAGATATAATACATACTCCACAGAGTTACTAGGATTTGGTTATCAGCCCCAATCGCCAAATCTTTGTTTGTTGCCAGCATGAGCCATAGCCAGTTAGATTTTTTTTAAAGCCTATAATGGAGGTAACTCAAGGTGAAGAAATTTAATGTTTATCAGACATGCAGTAACAACTCATTACAACAAAAATCAAACTCTTTTCCCCAACACCAAACATTAAATAAGTCTAACAAAAAACACACTAGAAGGCTTTCCTCGAAGAAAAGCCCACTAAAACACCAAAGACTAGTGAATTTGCCTCTAGAAAATTAGATCTTGTTGAAGGCAACGATGTCACAGCTCTGGACATACTCGTTGATTGGCTCAACAGTAAGGCGCTCCTCGATAAGTGTGTCAACTGACACAAGATCGTCTACAATTGTCATCATGATTTGAAGCTTTTTGATACCATAACCCACCGGTACAAGCTTAGCTGTAAAATTTATACATAAAAGCAGGAGATTAAACTCAAGAGAGTTATATGTCAGAGGAAATTGCTCGTTTAATGAGCTATTACTTGCAGTTGAGAAGGGCATTTCGGTGATGAAACAATATGAAGGCTGAAGAGATGCTTCTCCGGTTTAAAATATTCGCAAAAGGAGTTAGGCTATTAGAAACTAACAAGAAGTAGGGTCTAACCACCAGTTCATTAAGACTGTTTCACCATTCCTATTGTAATCCAACAAACATAAGTGACCGAAATAGCCTCATCCATAAACAAGTAAAAGTTTTTAGGACCAAGAGAGGGACGACAAGACTTGTTGTGCAGGGTCAGTGAACATATAAAGAAGAGTACTGTTTTTTTACTCTCATTGCAAATGTTCCAAATAATAGGAAAAAGAGAGGTGAAATTTAAAGAATAAGATTTATTACATGCACCCCAGTGAAGACCAGGCATCTCAACAGAACGCACAGCCTCCTCGAGCCTCTTCATGTCAGTTTCATCATCCCACGGCTTGATATCCAAGAGCACCGACGATTTCCCACCTAAATCATATTTGCTCGTGATTAACTTCTACAAAGTTACAAAATACTTGTAATAAACATGTCGCTACTGAATAACAAAAGGGATTATCAGTAACCCTAGAAAAACACAAGTGGATGAGACATGGGAGCAAAAGACCAGAACCCTTCCCAATTTCTTCAATTACATAGTCAATATGCACACTTTCAATCCTGTGCCGCAAATGTGCAGTATATTTACAATTTGCTACGAGTATCTGAGGTTCAATGGGGATCGATGTGAATCTTGTAATAACAAAATAGTAAATTTTGACTTACTCTCTTTCTTCTTGGTAGAAGCTTTAGCAGCCTCTCTTTCAGCAGCTACCTTCTTGTCCTCCTCTGTCTCATCACCAAAGAGGTCCAAGTCATCATCATCATCATCTGCAGCTTCCTGTGTTGATTAATTAAGGAGAATTAAAAACATGTACAGAAATTAACACAGATTTCTCCAGTCACTGTCTCCCTGCATAAACTGGAGGCCTTTGACAAAAAAAGTGAACTGTCAAGATTTCTGAACACAAATCCTAACGTATAACAATTTCTCTGGAAAGGAATAAAAAATACTTTAATGGGAAATAAACCTTTGCAGGCGCAGCAGTAGCAGGAGCAGCAGCTGCAGCTTGGCTACCGAATTTCACGCCGACAGCGTTACCAGGAAATCTACATAGTTGTTAAATATATAAGGTCAGAACATATATTATTAGCCAATATAAAAAGGATAAAATCACATGATCGTAAAATAATTTCAAATTATCACAGACTAGTTGAAAGATTTCTCTGTCAGATGACATTGATATTGATCAAGTTTCCAACTTATTACAAAGTAGGCAATACTACATGCATTTTCTATATAAGAAATGTATTGTAATTGACGACCACCAACATCTCATCAATTAAACTAGCTACCAGAATTGATGAGAGAAACTTGAGAGCTTGTAAATCATAATTATAATGGAGAACAAACCTTGAAGCAAGAACAGCAGAAATGTTCTCATACCAGCGGCTTACATTTTGGAATTCAGATCCAGGCTTTGTTGGAACAGCACCAAACACCTTAACATCATCTTTGGAGATCACATTACTGAAGTAGAACATATAGTTAGTGCAAATGATGTTGTCTTGTAGGCTTATCTTTTTCATGAATTCAGAAAGAAAGAACTTCATAATTGTAAAACTAGGAAGATTTTGTCAACTAATGGGATCCAAGATTATACTATCTTATTGAACCAACACATGCTATGATATGATATAATTATCATATCAGCGTTGTTCTGGATACAAGCAATGTGGCTAGGTGCCGAATAAGAAATAAGCTACTAGTTTTAAGTTATTTCACTTGTAGATGCAGAATCAGAATCAGAATCAGAATTGTAGTTAATCTAACCATGTGCAATGAAAAAAATGTGCAAATCTTCGAGTTAAGCATTCAATACTGCACCCTAGAAAAATTCACTCCTTAGAGATGAACCAAATCGGTGAAAATTACATTACCCAGAGATGTAGGTCTTTCCGGAGAGGACCTCCTCGAGGGATTTGAGGCCAGATTCGGTATGGAGATCGGTAAACACAACAGCCATTGGAGAACTATAGAGAAAGAGTGAAGGATTTACAGATACTCGGAAAACCCTAGATCAGGTGCTGAAAACCCTAGCCTTAGAGAGAGGAGGCGCTGGAGCGGAAAGAGCCTATATATACCTGGTAATAAGGAAATTTTTTTCATTGGTCTACAAGTTTATTTTTTATTTTTTTATGGAAGTATCTTTTTTTCTTAACAAGGGAATCATTAAAAAATATTCCGTAATCAGGCACAAAATGTGACTTAGCGTAATGTAATTAATATTAACACAATATTTAAAAAAAATTAATGTACAGATAATTTTAATCCTCTTTAAATATTTTCTAACTACTATATTTGTTTCATAATGTAATTAATATAGTGATCATTAATTAATTATTTGATTTCCATAAATAATAGATTTTTTTTTTTATTTTGCATTGATGTATCTTCTTCTGCATCATTTTTTCTCATAGAGATATAGTTATAAAATTTAAACAAAAAAAAATCAATTCAATACAACTTTTAAGCAGTCAAGTCAAGGTATGTATTTAACTTTTTTTTTTGTATTTTTTTTATATTATGATACACAATATGATAAAAAAAACAAACAAAAAAATCTTTCAAAAAAAATTTGTTTGAAAATCCAACCACCAATTCGAGAACAATGCTTAACTTTGCAATTAAATATCATGGGAATTTCAGGACTTTATCATTCTTTATCATACTTATATCAAAAAGGTACTTTGTATATATTCTTTATCATGAATACTTCTCCCAAATAGTCCAATGCAGGTGTAGTAAAGTGTCATATTATTTCTATTACAATTTGAATTATTTTTTTGTATTTTTCTTTGTTTAAAGAAAGCATCATAATAAAATTTTGTCCAAATTTTTCAGACAAGAAACTGACCAGTACATAAATTGCACCGATTCTTCTAATTTGGGCTTCCTCTTTACTATATTTCATTAATATACTTTCTCCGAAAAATTGTATATGTACCTTATCAAATCTCAAAATATATATTATTTTTTTAACGGACATGGCTACCTTTTAAAGAGAAGTTCATTGTTGCTGCATGAACTGACAAACATTTGCATTTTGGCAATCGAGTTTCGCCGAGAGTTGAAGCCGCACATGCAAAATTAAAGAATTAAGGAAATAAATCACATAATAATATGAGAGAGAAACAGATTTTAAGCAAATAACATACTTTATAAAACATAACTTTTAAGGAAAAAAATTATGTGCTTCCTGTTGCAATTCGGGGCATATTGCCATCGTGTGTTAGGCAGACCATCACGAAGCTTTGTTTTTTCTTTGCAGAAGGAGGTTGTTGTCACTCTTTGTCATCTTGAAATGTATTTTCCACCGTCTTTTTTTGCTAATCATTTTATATATCTCTTGTAAGTACTGATTGTTCACTCTATTGATATTTCAACAGTCCCTTCCTAGTGGAAACGTGTTCAGGAGGACTTGGAAAAACCGCTAAATTGAAGGTTACACATTGCAAAGTAATAGTTATTATTGAATTTCTCTCATTGTTTGTAAATTGCTAAGTTGATGATGTTAAACTACTCAGAGGGACTTAGATGTAAAAAATGGTGAAATTTGGTTAAGATATGATTATAGGGACCTAGATGCAAAAATTGGTGAAAATCTAGACATATAAGCCATTTGTATGCTCATTAACATCCATTTCGATTTTTTCAAACTTGTTTATTTTTTAACTATGTCTTGATGTGTAATATAGTGCCCACAACAACGCGGCGGTTGGGAATGTGGATATTATGTCATGTTTTTCGTGCATGACATAATAAATCGCTTCCTCGATGTTTTTTCCGAACTTAAAGGTATATATGCATTTATATATTTTCCAAAAGTAAGCATAGTTGCTTCAAATACAAGATTAATTGTGCTCTTCTATCATTTAAAAAATGCAGGACTTTCCCGCTAGCTACAGTATCTCAAGCATCGATTTGTGGGGTAAATTTTTCTTAAAGGAAGTACTGATTCAAAAAAGTAAAACAATTTAGGATGTGATAATTTGTAATAATTTAGGAGTTTAATTCTAGGATGTGGTGTAAACTTTGCATGAACATGATATTTTTGTAATAATTTAGGATGTGTATCGATTTGTGATAATTTAGGATGTGTATGATATTTGATTTCTTATATAGGCCAGCAAAATATATGGAAGCTGGCCAAATAAAAAAATGTTTTTTTTTAAATACAATAACAAATCAAGAACGGTTATTTGGAAAAACCGATCCAGATACCAACCATTAGGAACGGCTACTATTTATTAACCAATCCAAAATATGATAATCAGTATCGGTTTTATAGAGTAACCCGATCCAGATAGTCTCCATTAGGATCGGTTCTCTAGGAACCCGATTCAGATAGTCTGCATTAGGATCGGTTCTTTAAGAACCCGATCCCGATACCAACCAATTAGGATCGGTTCTTTTAAAAATCCGATCCAGATAGTCTCCATTAGGATCGGTTATTTGTAAAAAGCCGATTCAGATGTTAGTATCTGTATCGGTTATTAAATAACCAATCCTGATTCAAACTTTTAGTATCGGCTGTTTAACCGATACAGATTAGTTGACACATTTGTATCGCCTGGGTCAGTATCGTCTTTTGGTCCGTTCCTGATGTGCGTAAATAACCGATCCTGATGTGTGTTTTTTCACTAGTGAGACCTTGCAGATACATGCAAATATTGCATGCTTCGTGGAAATTGATTGCGAAACTCTTTTGTAGGCGACAAACAAATATATGTAAGACAACAAACATTGCATGCAAAGCTTTTGTATAAGCATCTAAAAAAGGATGGCGCATTTTTATGTTCTTCAGTTCTTGTGTACAGTGGCAGGCATGTCTTGTGGACACTAATTTTTTTTTAAAAGTGACTCAATTTTGATACTGTAGATAATACAGATTCAATGTACGTACGTAATGGTCCCATGCAGGGAATCAACTCCGCTGTTCTCCAAATTGGAGAACAGGACTCTGTTATTCCGATCTGAACCGTTCAAAGTTTTTCATATCAGAATCTCGATGAAGGTGAATGGCTGGGATCGGAATAACAGGGTCCTGTTCTCTCTTTGGAGAACAGCGGAGTCGGATCCCCCATGCAGTCCCAGTAGTATGGATCGAGTAAAAAGCTAATAATGATGACTTGCTAGTTGCTACACAATAAATTACATCACACTATGCATGTGTGTGTACGTTTCAGTTACACCAGATTAAATGTGCCAGATTAATTATATATATTTATTCATTATTTTACATTTGTATAATTTATAAATAGAAATTTAAAAATATTATTTAATGTTTTTGATAAAACCTAAGATATATTTCTTTTTCGAATAATGAAATTAGTATCAAACAATTATTTATGTTTTTTTTTTTTTCATTTTACAATTTTCAAATAAAAAATATACCAACTTCATCAATAGCGAATGAAGCCGCACGGATCTTATTTTTCAAACCTTCGTGTTTTTTCAACAAAATTTACCAAATTAGGCTATTTTTGGATGACACAAGAATAGAGACTATTTTAAAATAGAAGCTATTCGGAATAGCAATGTGCATCCGAACAATATTTTTGCTATTCGGAATAGCTAGAATAGCTGCTATTCTCTATTTTAAAAATGTTTCATTTTTGAATTTCCGTCAACACAGTTCTGAAATGACAAATTTGACACCGCTTCCGCTATCTCTACATCGTGACAATTCGTTTGAGATCTCATTTGCCTATCTTTCCTCTTATAATTAGCACCTTGTTAACACTATTTTTTATTGGTTACAACTATTCACTATTCCACATGTACAATTCAAACAACATTTTTACTTAATCCGAATAGCATTATTTTCACACTAATCTGAAATTACTATTTTTTCTCTATCTCATTTACTATTCTCAAATTTCGCTATTCTAGCTCCCATCTAAACGTACCCTTACTTTGTAAGTGCATATTTTATAGGGCTTGAATTTCTTTTGGCAATGCGTTATCTTGACATGCAAAAAAAAAAAAAAAAAAAATAGGCACGTACCTATTTTCATGCAAATCTAAAATTATTCGATGTTTAATCAAATAATGTTAAATATAAATCATTGTAAATTTTACATATACAGCTTATTATTTTTATTTTTTTTGTAAATTGTCTGATTAAAATAAAAATAGCCAAACAGAATTGCATAAGAACGTTTCTTAATTTGTAAATCTCGTGTTTTGTCCTAATTTATGAATCATTTAGTGACATGTCCTAATTTATGAATCATTAATGATCCTTTAATTTATTTTCAAAAGCTTTATTATTATGATACTTTCAATTAAGACCTTGCTGAGCTAACTCCAAAACCATTAGGATTGGCTTCAAACGATGCATTCAAACCATAACCAATAGGATTGGCTCCAAAATTAGGAGGTTTCTTTGTAAAATAAGCTTTATTATTATGATACAAAATTTATCAATTTATAAATTATTTTAGTATAAAATCAGGCAGTCAAAAAAATAAAAGTAAAAGTTAATTTTAGTGCATAAATGAATGGCTGATGACATTACATTAACATTGCATAATCAAAATAGAACACAATGCAAAGCTTGACTCAGTAAAATTGTATTCATAAACCGGATTATTAGTTGTACAAGCTCCAAATGTATTTTCCCTGAACAAATAGGAAATTGATTTCTGGTCTATTAATAATTCAATTTTAACACCTCTTCAGTAGGCTTGAATTCCAGGGGGTTATTTCCATCAGTGAAGTCGAGAAAGAGTCAAAAGTTTAAATTGAGTCTTATAAATCTATACAGAACTAAAAAGAACCTTTAACACAATGTCAGCAACCTAGTATGAGTATCTCAAAACACCTTAATAAGCAATAGCCATCCAGCTGCAACATTGATGCACAAATGCCTATAGCAGAAACAATGCAAAGAAAAGTAAGACCTAAAATAAGTGAATTTGACCTGAGGTCGATGTCAATTCAAGCCTGGCCTACAAAAGACCCGAGAAAATTTCACTCTCAGCCCAACCCCTCTAATTTCGAACTACCTCTTCTCCTCCATCTTCTCATAGGAAGAATCCAAATTCTCTTCAAGGTGACCCAGAGACGGGCCGACTGCAAACCTGTCAACCACCTCAGAATTCATTTGCTCATTCAATTGTTCACTTCTAGTTGATGTGCCATCTCCTTGCTCCTCATGCATAAAATCGTCAGTCCCAACACCACCTGTAGCAGCAGCCTGATAGGAAGAGTCCAAATTATCTTCAAGGTGACCCAGAGACGGGCCAATGGCAAACCTGACAACCACCTCAGAATTCATTTGCCCATACGATTGTTCGCTTCTAGTTGATGTGCCATCCCCTTGCTCCTCATGCATAAAATTGTCAGTACCAACGCCAACTGTAGCAGCAGCCTGAAAACATGCTATTTCTGTGCATCTATTATCTGACAGCCCAATTTCAAATACGGGTACAAGCAGCTCATTTTCAAACAAGACAGTATTGTCATCACCTCTCCGTTCTGTATCAACAGAAGTACCACAATGTGTCTCTTTCGGGCTGTTATCTCCGGTAAGGGCTTTCAAAAATCCTTCTATGTCCTTCTGTGCCATGTTGAGATGGTCATCAGTCGAGTCAATTTGTCCATTCAGGCCTGTTTGCACCTCACCAGAGACAGCCTCAGCTGGCTCAGATGAAGAGGTTGTTAGGACCGCATCTACATCCATCAGACCATCAACATCAGAAAATCCATCAACTGTCCCAGTTATAGAGCCAGCTACCAGTAGCCCCTTGAGAAAACTACTGGTTGGCTCATCTCCATTCAAGTCTGCTTGAGGCAACTCCGTATGCGGACATGCTAGAGTACCTCTCTTGCGGCATTTGTGACACTTGAAACCTATCAACATGTGAATGTTCTCAGGTGTTACCTGATAGGCATCTCCATGAAACCACTCTGTAAAGCCAAAAAATATATATATAATAAGTGAACAGAACTCACCATTGTGATATACTGAAAAATCAACAAAAGGGATTCAGTCTTCCTTACCCCCACACTTGTCACAGCCAATGTAAAGACGATCGGCTGTATCTTTCAAGCAGAGAGAACACACTGGACGCGAAGCACCCTCCTCTAAGTTTTGAGCCTGTAAGATGACTTTTGACCTCCTAAAATCATTTCCCAATTCATCATCTGGTTTTCTTGTCCATTGAAGACCATTGAGCCAGTAGGAATGTGGGGAAATAGTTCGTTTCCTCTTGGGCCATGTCAGGTCGGTTACAGATTCCGCCGAGCCCTTTGACTTCTCTTTTTTAGGTTTTGCTACAGCCTTTTTCGGACTTTTTGATTTCTTCTTAGGTTTCTTCTTAGATTTCTTTGGCTGAGGTCTCAAGGAAAGCAGCCTCTCACTTCTTCTCAATTCAACCTTTTTCTTGAGGTTGACTCCTTTCTTCTTTTTCTTCTGCGGGGAAGCCTTTGGTTTTTTCTTCAGTGGGCTAGCCTTCTTTGATTTAGCAGCATCATCCTTGCATTTGGCACAGGAGAAGACTGCTGTAGTGGCACCTTTGGGCATTCTGAAATGCTTGCGGTGGAAAAAACCTGTTCGGAAATAGAGGAAATCAGATAATTAAAAGGCTAGACAATAGTAATATTCTTATGCAAGACCCATTCATTATATAAAGGTTTCTTAAACTCTTTAAAGAAAAGGTTTATCTAGAGCTAAATTCAGGTTAAGAGGAGAGTTCAAGGAAGGACAAGTTTCATGTATTAGTTGCAGTCATGATACTAGTAGGATAAAAGATATCTGAAATTTGAACAGTTAGTGGTGTAAAAAAAGTTACCAACTTGCGTGATTATCAAAGTTGGTGATCAAAGTTACGACAAGATTTTGCTTGTCAAATATAGCTCATCTAACTTGTTTCATAGTTTGCTATGATAATTTTGTGCTAAGACAATGGTAAGAAAGAGTACATGAAATCAAGAAAATCTTGAGCAAAGGTAAGTTCATTTCATTTCAAATTTTCATTTTCTTTAAATCAGTAAAAGTTGATGATTCTAATATTCAATAATTATTGGAAAAAACATTACATAGTGCATTAGTTTATTATCAGTTATTGACAAATAAAACTCTCAGGAGTTGAATATTTCATGCATTTATAGCTTGGAAAGCAGATTTTGTAGGACATAATCAACAAAATCTGGATGTGCCAAATTCACAAAATTCTCTTACCACCTGAAAGGTAATTGAAATTATTTTAATGTTGCCACTGTCAACTATTTAAAAAAAAAAAAACTAAATTATTTTACTGTTTTCCACATCTTATCTGAGATTTTAGATTTCTTGTGAAAGAAATTGGAGAAATTGGCACAGAAAAGACAAGTTTGCAGAAAAGTCCATGGTAAGGCGCAAATCCAAATCAAAAGCTTTTACCCAGCTGCATTCCTTGTTAATTAAGAAATAAGAACTGATGTCTATGATTTAGGATTGGATTGGGTTGTTTACTTTTTTCTTTGCATGAACCGAGGGAGATTGGAAGAAAATAAATTGTAAAGGAACAGAACGAAGAATAGTTCGACCCTAATGGTCACTGCATAGCATGCCACTACCAAAAGATGTACCGGTATAGCGTGATACATTCGGAATCATGCACTGTTCTTTTTCTCTCTTCTCGTTATTGTTTAGAGGTTCAAGCTGATTGTTCAGGGATTTGGTTTAAAACTTACATTATCTACCTCTGTATGGAACTTTATCCTTTTGTCTCCTTTTCACAAGGCTCTGTTATGTAGCTAAATTGACTTCGGTGATTAACTCAGTATGAAAAGATACAGGTGGATTAATAAGTTCATTACGTAATCTGATATTATAGCGCCGCTATAGACAGTAACTTGGTTACTTTGTGATTAGTCTGTGTTAGGAGAGAATAACAAGTAAATGATTATGTCATTTACTATAATTTGGTCTTTCCACCACAAGGCGTGGGCACTTGACTAGTCATCTGGGAAACATGCTTTATGCAAATTATGTCCTAATTACATATTACCACCTTTTGGTCAATTTGGTAACTGAAACAGGATAATTTTGCAACAGAACTGGACAAAGCTTAACTGTATATAGATTATTCCTGGCTTAGCCAAAAAGAGAAATAATCAGGACAACCATAAGAAGGTCATGCATGAAAAGTAAATTAAGGGTGTTACTCAAAAAAGTATAAAACTATTAAGAACTCGCTCATAATTGCAATTGAGATGGATTAAAATTCGAACACATAAGAAAGATAACAAACTGGTCAAGTTATTAGCAGCATACCTTCGCACAGTTGGCAGTTCACGGCTTCACTGCAGGAAAAGAATAGAAAATAAGGGCACTAACATGATTAAATAACAACAAAACTACTTAAGTAACCTTATTTCTGGACGGTTTTATTCAAGTCTTAGAATTTCAGTACATCCCAGTTAGATCTGGCACCAACCAGTAAATAGGGCACAAAAGGAAAACACTAGCCAACATAAAATGTTAGTAATCTCAGCCACCAGATATGGGTAAGAAAATATGGGTGGCAACAGAATATCTCCCATCAAACCCCATTTTTTTGCAACAACCCAACGCATCATTGGAAATATATTACATAAAACAACTATGATATGAAACTGCTACTGAACCTGCCATATGCAATGCACCTATGCACCAACCACAATTATTATTGTTAGTACCTGACAAGTACGTCCTGATTGCAGTGGCTACACTCCTTCATCTTCTGTGCCTTTTCAAATAAGTAGTCAAGAACATCAGACTGCCTCCTTTTCTTTGGGCTTGGCTCGATCAGTTTGTCTAAAGGAGCAGCTCGTTTCTTCGGTTTGGATTCAGCTTGCTTGCTTGAAGGGGAACCATCTTTCTTTTTGAGCTGCCGGATGAGTTTTCTTTCCTCAAAAGCTCTTACAAGGTTGAGAGGGACATGGTTTTCACCCAGCCAATACTTGATTCTCTCACTGGTGGGTTCTTCATGCTTTGTTCCATATCTCACAACAATAGGTGGTATTTGCTCCTTCTTCCTCTTGCCAAAGTCAAGGAGGTACTTTGTGTTTGTCCCATCCATTTCCTTTCTGCGAACTATGACCTTCTTAAACTGCTTTGCAGTTTTCTTGGTTTCTTTGGTCACAGGAGAAAATGGTTCAGCAGTTGAAATCTCAGCCCACTTGATGTAAAATTCTAATTCTTTGATCTGAAAAGAAAAAAATTATATACATATATATAGCAAGAATTTTCAATATTATGTAGAGGTCTTCTATTAAAAAACCATTTATTTCTTGATAATGCTCCATAACTCGTGTTTTATTATATGATGCCAGTTGCAGTACAAAATAGAAAACATATATAAAATACAATATGAATAAGTTTGCTTTGAGATGCATTGAAATAAAATAGTCTTTAGTTGACCTTACCAGAAATATAAGTTGAGAAACAGTTTTGGACATTTCAACAGTTGCACGCCAAGCAACACACTTGAGCCTCCTGGCAATGATGTCTGAACCATCAGGGTACACCACAGTTGGAATTCTCTTCCGTCCAGCTGAAGCAAAATTTTGAACATATACTTATGCATAAGTCTACAATTGAAGCTTAATTAATCACAAAGCCACTCTGAAATTCATATACAGGCACCTCTCTACTGTGCATGCTTTCGTAAACAAATGTATCTTTTTGGCAGTGGAAAGATTTTCATGGTACGGACTACCAGTAATGAAATTAATACTCTTTTACCATTATAAATAAGTAAGTAACGATGCAAACCAATTGAGTTAGATATAGTGCAAACCTTGGCGAGCAGCCTTGGATGCAAGTGTTTGAGGCAACATCTTCCAGTGAAAGACTTCACGTGACAGCCTTCCACCTCTCCACCAATTTATACCAACAGCTGACTCACCATTAGATTGAATTCTGGTAATAGATTTCCTACTCGGTCTCCCCGCCTTTTTTCCACCAACCATGCCTTTAGATATGTTATGTACTGGTCGGATTGAGATGTGAACTGCCGAACCAACGACTGCAGTAGAATCCACTGGCCGAGTCCATTCAGCCAACAGAGCAACACGGCGTAAACTGCTCTCCAGCTAGAAGTATATGAGGTACCAAATAATGAAAACATAAAGAGTCACAATGCCACCTACTGGGACAAATATAAACTACTCAAGTTCCAACTATAATTCCTCTAACCAAATAAAATGTCAACTTTGGAAAAAAGTTCTGTGGCATGGAATTTTTCCAAACATAAAGCTATCAAAATATAGAGTAGAACTAGGGTGTTCTTAAGCTCACCAAGTCCTTTGGTGAGCTTAACTCTAAAACCTATCGGATTAACTTCAAATGACGAATCCAAACCGTTGAAGCCGATCTACTCCACAAGTGATGCGTTTACATGTCAAATTTATAGATTTTCGAACTAATTTAGTATAAACTATATAGTCGAGCGGTTAAAAAAAAAAGAAAATTGAAGTATTAAAATTAACTTATAAACCTTCTTTTGTTGACCACTTGACTTTATACTAAATTAAATTCAAAAATTTATAAATTTGACATGTAATTGCGTCGCTCGTGAAGTAGATCGGTTCAACGGTTTGGATTCGTCATTTGAAGTCATTCCGATCGGTTTTTGAAATTACGCTTACCAATCCTTCGGTGAGCTTAAGAACATCCTAGCTCTACTCCAGAGTATACCATCCAAATTTCTCAAAAGTAAATAATAAAATAAGTTGATTTTTATTATTATGTTTGCTTAGAGAAATTCACTTAAGAAGTAGAAGTTTTTCTTAGAACAGAAGCATATAGGATTATAGGTTGCTTGAGAACTTTCCTAAAACTAATGTTAAGTCACAACTGACAAGTTACCTCCAAAAGAGATTTGCCCAGAGATGCCGCATTTGAAGCGGTCAATACAGCCTTACGCCAAGACTCATTGTATCGCGGATCCTCCCAAGGACCTGAAAGTAGGCCCCGCACACGCTCCTCCAATGAAAGAATCTGTTGAATAGCCGATAATATATGACTCCTGTTCTTCTCAGACCAAAGCCCCATGCATTTCTTGCCCAAACTCTTTGCTTGTGTGTTATTCAATCCAGTTCTGAACACACAGTCAGTATTATCTAATTCACCATCTGAAGCCCGGCAAAGGTGGCACCAGCCACAACTTTCCTTTTGTACGGCAAGAGGCAGCTTCTGGTATGTGTACCAACAAAAGGAAGGTGACTTATTAGTAATGGCTTTCATCTGTAAGGGCCGTATATCCTCGGTAGGTTTCTTAAGCTCTTTGTTTTCGGCCAATATATGCATAAACTCAACTGAAATCGCGGACGCTAGTCGACCAAAACTATAAGAATTGGTGTAGCAGATCACATCTGTATGCAGTTGAGCGTCACCTCCTTTCTTTCTTTCATTAACTGATGTAGCAGTACTGTCCCAACCAGGACCAACCACAATTTTATCACCCTCAGATTTTGCAATAGTACCATTTTCTGAAGAAGTGGCTTCCAAATCCAAGGATTTGGATAAACGTTGCTTATGTGATGAATTCAGGGTAGAATGATCAACATAATCAATATGAGAGCATTCAGCAGAAGCACCAGAAAGGGCTGAAATTGCACCAACAATTGTGCAGTACGAAGGGTGAAATGAACTCAACACTCCGAGAACAGAAGGAAGGTCTTTTTTACTGTAATAGCGGCAAGAACTATCCGTCTCGTATGACTCGGAGCTGAATTGCAAGAACAATGAATTAATTTTTAGAAATAAACAATTAAAAAAGGAAAAAATAGAACTATTTCAAATGTAAGTTCATAGATAGACATCTACAAATACAACTTACTATGAAAGCTGTTGGAAGTTTAAAACCCTTAATATATAGCCCATATTTATGCAGGGAACATACCCAATCGGCAACTACCTTTCCTAATTGAATATTTGAAACAGCTCAACTTTATTGTACTTCCTAGTAGATAATGTGAAAATAAAGCAGTAAATGAACATCTTTGGGTCAGAAAAAGGTATATCAGTAGCCATAAATATGCTGACAGACCAAAGTCTGATTATGTGTGCATATAGGTGTTTTTTAACAACAGTGCATAATATGAAAAATAAGCACAATTTTGTAAATATACTCAGCAGCAACTAATTTGGTTAATTTTATTAAATATGTTATCTGCCACAATAGAAGTTAGCAGGACCCAGTTGCATTACTAGTCAATAAACTACTAATAGTAGTCTCAAGCATTATTTAAGTTAATATCATAAGAGGTGACTAATTTGGACAAATAATTAAATATGCCATTTTTGCCGCAATAGAAGTTAGCGGGATATACTAGTCAATAAACTACTAATAGAAGATTTATTGCCTAGCATTCATGCAAGCATATCTAGTTGTGCAATGACCTAAAAATGCTCATGTCATCTGTAAGTCAGAAGATGCAAAGATCCTTAATGATGCACTGATTATAAAATTGACTGCATGATACCACATAAGATGAAAGACAAAGGAAAGACATGACATACACAAGCAGAAAATTGCAGCTCCAGAAATATGCACGTCCATGTGGATCAATTCCCACGATCTCTCCTCCCCTTGAAAGTTTTGGTGGCGGTTTTGCATCTCCTTCATTTGTCCTCACAGAGCACTCAGGACAATACCAATCTCCATCTGGCAATAAATCCTTCACAACCCCAATACATTTGGAGTGGAACGCCTTTGGGCACCCGTCACAGCATATCAAACTACCATCGATCCCGCAAAGGTAACACTCGTCACTATTTCCATCCTCAACAGAACCAGCCTCAGCATTTGATGAAATGAATTTTCTTTTTCTGCCTCTTTTCTTGGGCTGACTAATCTCTTCAGTTGGTTCTGACTCAGCTTTCATCTCTCTTTGTTCAAGTTCGGCACGAATTGATCCGACATCCATGACATCATCGCATAGGCAACGAAGGAGCTCAAGTTTTACCTCCACAGACTGCTTGTAATACTCCGTACTTAAGAGGCTCAACTGTGGTAGCTGGATAGTGGGTTTGGTTTCAGAGCCATGAATCAACAAATACTCAGCAAGAAATACCGGCCAGGTGAATAGATCCAAGAGCTCCCAGTTTAGGTTCCTATATAAATATATTGTATATCATAATTCAGGAAACATGCCAATGTAATTGCTTGATTGGAACCAAATAAGAAGTTGCATGAATATGAATTACACATTTATTAAAATTTGAACGTTCAACTGGTAAATTAAAATTTGGGCATACTTAAGCAACCATAAATCTAATTTATCTTTACTGGATCGACTTACCTAACATAACCAGATTAAAACAGTATTGCAATTTTAACAGGAAATACCTGATACAATGAGCAGCTGATGGAGATCCTTCCTCTGACAAAACCTCCAAATGCCCCTTCAAAGCATGCAGCAACGAAAAGTGCACAGAATCAATCAAAGGATTCACAAAGGTGCACTGCAAGGCGGCCAAAAAGGTCTCTGGGTGAAAAGGCCTCAGAAAGAATTGCTTGCTCATTGATCTCAGAAAAGCATAAACTGTAAAAAAATCGAGAGCAGGAAGCCCCTCCAAATCGAGATTCGTGGAAGAAGGGGGCAACTCTACCTTAGGACCCAGATCAGGAACTTCCAAGCATTTCTTTCGGAATGCACTTTTGCGGGAATTTGAATAGGATCCAAATTTGGGTTTTCCCTCTGATATTTGACAGGTACTTTCATCAGGATCAGGGGTCGATAAAATTGCAGCTTTGGCCACATTGGCAGCTTGACGGGTACTTCTTCTCAGAGGAGTAACTGGGCTTTCATTTCCCACTTCACAAGATCGGCGCTTTTTTCTCAACTTTTTCTCAGAATCTCCTCCTATCCCTGAGTTAGTCTCTACATGTCCATTCTGATTTGCATCAGAACCGCCATTTTCCACCACCAACTCCTCAGTAACCCCTGAATTTACCTCCTTGGTCTCAGCCAGCATTGATCGAACTTCCTGTAAGTCGAGTTCCTCAGAATCGCTGTCCTCGTAAGAGACCTTAAAATAACCTGCCTCGGGATCAAAAGAATCTACTACTCCTTTGTAAACGCCAAAACGAGGGAATTTTTTCCTTATTGGTTTTCCTACAAGGTCCATTCCCCCCTTAAAGGGAGAATAATTCGAAGAGAAGATCTAATGAAAGAAAAAAAAATTCTAGGGTTTGGGAATAGGGAGAGGTGCGAAAAGAGAGAACTAGATCTAAATTCAATTGAATGCGAGATCGAACTAAAACAAAATTTCAGTTGAAAGAGGGGATAGAAGACGCATTTTCTCTGTTTCTCGGTTCTCACCCCCCCTCTTCGCTTTTCCCCAATTTCGTTTCTGAAGGGAAGGCAGTTTCGGTGAAAAACGCGAGGAGGAATTAAATATGATGTTGGTTTCAGCCGTTTGGCGAGAAAAAGAAAAATGTTCTCTTTGATCTTCTGTAAAATATTTACAAGAGAATTTATGTAATGAGTTCGCTGAGCATGGTAGATTCTAGATGAGTCCGACTCTGCTGCTTTTCTGGATCCAACCATTCAAATTTGTCAAAATTTGTGCATGAAAAAATTTCTTTATCGAAATACGCGAATAAAAAAATTTGAATAATTAGATTCGAAAAAGCAAATTCCTGCTTTTCTTTCGGAAAAGCAGCAGAGTTCATTTCATACTAGATAATGTCACTGACTTATAAACAAACAAGTGTAAGTTTCAGAGTAGAACTGGGTGTTCTTAAACTCACCAAGCTCCTTTATGAGCTTAATTCAAAAATCTATTAAATTGACTTCAAACAATACATCTAAACTGTTGAAATCAATCTACTTCACGAGTGATGCGTTCACATGTCAAATTTATAAATTTTTGAACTAATTTAGTATAAAGTCAAGCGGTTAAAAAAAAAATAGTTTATAAGTTAATTTTAATGTGTTCATTTTTCATCATTTTTTTTACTGCTTGACTTTATATTAAATTAGTTTGAAAATTTATAAATTTGATATGTAAACTCATCACTCGTGAAGTATATCAGTTTCAACGGTTTGGATGTGTCGCTTGAAACCAATCCGATATGTTTTTGAGTTAAGCTCGCAAAGGGACTTGGTGAGCTTAATAACACCCTAGTTCTACTCGTAAGTTCATTACACACAAAAACCCTGCCGCAGGAAACTAAGCCAAAGGATCATTGAATGATGAAATTTGGTTGGACTTGTTGCATTTTTGGACCAACTGTACACCGTTCCTAAACAAACAACTGACAGGAGTTGATTTCTACGGACTTTCTGGCGGAAAAACAAAGGAGTTGATTTCAGCCTGAACCTGAAGTGCATGTTCGGTAGCCACGCTTTAGACTCCTTATAACTCTTTATATGCTTAAGCGCGACGAACATGTCCTCCTTAGATGGACTTAAAACATTTTTCTTAAGATTTCTTGGAACAAAATATTAAGCTGACCCACTCCTCTCCTTACGATACAGTATCTTCTTATAGCCCATTTTAGCTCTTTTTCTTACTTTTTTACCCTCCAGCTTAAGCTTTGTTCATTTGTTTATATTTTCCATTGTCTCTCTTTCTCTCCTTCCCACGCTTCCCTAGACGCGCGAAAACAAAAATTTTCATCTCCCGGCATCCATCGTGAGCTTGTCGGCGACGAATCCATTGATTCGATGTTATAGGAGACTTCACATCAAGACGCTCTGTCAATCAAGATTCAACTTGATAGGTTTCGTTGCCTCAATCTCTCATATTGCATTCGTTCCTCTTCTCGATGAACTAACTTGAATGTCATTTTTTCTTAGTCATTTTTTCGTTTTTAGACTATTCCTGACAGTGGACAATTTCGCATATTCTGATTTTTGGTTTTTGGTTTTTGCTTAGACCTGATAGTACGAACTTGATTTTTGCTTTTTTAGATTTCATTTTGGACAATTTTGTACCCAAGTTGTTGATATTTTATTTTCCATTCTATTATTTAGTATAGTTAGTTTGTATTTCTGATTGTTGTTTAAATTTATCTCATTGAGGGAGAAATAGTGATTTCGTGAGATTTAGACAGGAATTCAATGGAACTTCTTACTGATAAGCAAGTTATTTGACCAATTTTACAAGAGCACTTCTAACATTGATGTTTTAATTTTTACAAGTTCTACGATACCCAAAATCAAGGAATACATGAGTTCATTTTTTAAATCTCTAATTTGTTTTAGGTCAATTATGGATATACTTGTGGAAGAAACTTGTGAAATTAGAGGCAAGAAGGGTAAGGGCCGATTTAAGAAAAAAGATGCGAACACTAAAAGTAGGGAGAGAGATGCAAATTGGTCTAATTGGGAGACCAACATGCTCTTGAATTTGTTAGAGGAGGTTCAAAGTAGACGACAAGACCCAAATAGTGATGGCGGGTACAACGATCACGAATGGAGTTACGTGTATAATGAGTTCACTAAGAATAGCACACAAAATCGTGCTTTACCGAGTTTGAAGCTGCGCTGGAAAAACTTGAAATATGATTTCAGTTTTTTTCGGTACATGGCGAATCGTAGTGGATGTACTTGGAATGAGGATACACACCTGCCGGATGTGCCCGAAGATGCTTGGACAGATCTTAAGGAGGTATTTGAGCATTTCACAGTTTGTTAAGTTTTTAATCAAAGAAAATAGGTTCAGGTTTTACATAGCGTTAGTATTTTTTTTCTGAATTTTTTGTTTAATGCTTCATAAGAATCAAACTAAGTAGGCCTAGACACTGAGTTGGTCGGTATTACATTTACACCTATGAGATAATTGTATTTCATCCTAGTACTTAATGAATTGAGAAGCTTCGAACTTATGCTGATAAAATGGGATTCCACCAAGTAGTGTACCAGTACTCAAAGTTGGAGTATTGGATCTCACTTATATGATACGGTACATGTCTTCTCAATTCATAGTGAATATGAAATCAAATGTGAGTTTACTCTTTGTAGTAAATATGTCATTAAACTATACCAATGCAAATTACTGATTTTATAAAACTATAAGAAGTACTTTAACAAGACTTTCCCATGTTTTGTGCAGAAGGACCCTAATCGATATAAGAAGTACTTTAACAAGACTTTCCCATGGTACAATCGAGTGGAGACTCTTTATGGAAAGAGCATAGCCTCGGGTTCATCAAATATAACCACTGCACCAAATCGTTCAATTCCCCGCACATTTGGTGAAATTTCTAGCTCTGATGATGACATTGCCACGACTCTATAACAAATTGATGATTTCAACAACTCTGAATTTCAGGTAGCGGTAGATAGTGCTGAGGTAGTTCATGAGCCCATTTATGAGTCAGTCAATCCTTCGCCAAATGTGCCCATTTCAGAGCCAGTCGATCCCATACTAAATGTACCAGTTTATGAGCCAATTCATATTCCTCCTTCGCATAATTGTAAGAAAGGTAACAACTCAGGTGATCGATCCTCACGTCGTACCAAACTGAAACAAAGTGTTAATCGCATGGATGAATTTGCTGAGAGATTCCTTTGCCAGCAGAAGGAAAGAACTGAGCTGATTGCTCAATTGGGCCAAGCAAATCAGGTACATGATCAGCTTTTGAACAAGCTAGAATCCTTGACATTACCAACAGCAATTCACGTGGATATGGGGATGAGTTTGGCCAATTCTTGGATAAGAGGTTGGTTTATGAAAGAAGTTGATAACGAACGCTTGATGGTGATTGTCGACCGTGCAGTTGGATTGTTTCGGTCTGGTCAACTACCTCTCAATTCCTAACCAGTCCAAATACACTCGATAGATTTGGACTACTTTTGTTAAATAGGTTAATGATATATTGACTTTTGTTCATATGACATAATTTATTATAGTTTATGTCATATTTTTGGTACAGGAGATTATATTTTGAGCATGGATCACAATATATTTGTTGATTATGTTTTTTTCAATTATGGTGTACTAAGCATCAAACACGCTAATTATATATAATTGTACTTGGAACATCTAAAATCAAATCTGGTGATTATGTTTTTACTTTATTATGTTGTGTGATTAATATATACTCTTTTGAATTAAGCTCGTCCAACTATTTGATGTAGATTGTAGTATTTTTGGTTGTATTTTTTATTTATTTATTAATGTGCAGATGTATTCTAATAGTTTGTACAGATTAATAAGTTAATTGAATTATTGTAATTTGTACATTTAATAAGTTAATTGAATTCTTGTAGTCAATACTTTTAGATGTTCTTTCCAGCTGATAATCACTTAGCATATTTTATAATATAAAGGGTAGTATAGTCTTTAACATAATATCTCATGTAACAGTATATTTTATTTAATTTAAGCTTCATTGCTCTAATCTTATATGTACCGAACAACTCTTCCTTAGGATACCTTAAATTCTTAAGCTGCATACCTCTAAGCTTCCTTGCCGAACACTACCTGAGGGCTCTCGAAAAGGAGTTAATTTTGCACATTAGCCCTACCATATATACAAAATACGAAAAACCCTAGATTTACTTGTCTCACCCTCAATAACATACTATAATATTTTTAAGAGCAGAACTAGAGTGTTTTTAAGTTGGGGGAATTTCACAAATACCCCCCAAAAACTTCAAAATTACGTATTTCCCTCTCTAAACTTTGAAATTACATATTTCTCCCTCTAAACTTCAAAAACTCACAAATTTATCCATTTTATTGTTTTTTATATTAAAACTCATTCTAAATTTATAAAATACCTATTTTACCCTTTATTAAAAGCATAAAAGTCTATCGGACTCAAACTTGAATATGAAGAGTTCATCTACCGCCCGATCCATGCGCATCGCATTAAGATATGTGCGTGTAGCTTCAATATATGTGCTTGTTGGCTTTAAGATTCGTGATGATCTAGCGTGCACAAATTTGAAAGCAATTTCGATCCGCACACATTGCATTAAGATTTGTGCACGTCACTTCAATATCTGTGTGTGTTCACTTCAAGATTCGTGCTGATCTAGCGTGCACATATCTTAAAGCAGTTCAGACAGTTAATGAACCCTTCAGATTCAAATTTGAGTATGATGGGCGTTTTATGCTTTTAATAAAGGGTAAAATGGGTATTTTATAAATTAAGAATGAGTTTTAATATAAAAGACAATAAAATGGATAAATTTGTGAATTTTTGAAGTTTAGAAGGGTAATACATATTTCAAACTTTGGAGGGGAAATACGTAATTTTGAAGTTTTTGAGGGGTATACCTGAAATTGCTCATTTTAAGTTCATCAAATCTCTTTGTGAACTCAACTCTAAAACCTATTTGATTTGCTTCAAACGACGAATCCGAACTGTTGAAACTTATCTACCTTAGAAGCGATGCCTCTACATGCAAAAAAAATTTAATTTTGAAATTAATTTTTTATAGAGTCAAGTGGTCAAAGAATGTTCTAAAAATAAATGCATTAAAATTAATTTATAAACCTTCTATTTTGACAAGTTGACTTTATACTAAATTAATTCGAAAGTTTAAAATTTTTACATATAGACGCATCACTCATAAGTTAGATGGATTTAAACGGGTTCAGGTTCGTCGTTTGAAGCCAATCTGATATAATTTAGAGTTGATAGTTCTACTCTATTTTTATCAAATAAACATATTTTTCTCTAGTCGAGCTTTCTACTATTATATTTTTATCCATATTAACTTTATAAGTTTTTTGTACATGATCTCATTCACATCATAACAGTAATATTTTCAATGTTTGTTACCCCTTTGAATTTAAGTTGTAGCAAATATTGTATCATGTTTTTTTTCAATTGATGTAACGGTTATGTTTGATTGAATAACTTTATAATCTCATGTATATCAATTGATGTAATGGTTATATCAATACTAAACATATTTTCAAATATAGTGTACAAAACATATTTCTTTCTTACAACTTATTACAAGAAAATAATTTAGTTGGATTATAGTAGTTCGAATAATCCATACTAATTCTTAATTTTACATGTATATTAATCCAAAATAAGCACATCAATTCTTTCGGACCAAAATCAAGTCATTAAATAGTTGCAGATAAGATAACAAAAA
Source organism: Carex kokanica (assembly GCA_025461125.1). Lineage (NCBI taxonomy): Eukaryota > Viridiplantae > Streptophyta > Magnoliopsida > Poales > Cyperaceae > Carex > Carex kokanica. Next base: position 264,362 of record JAJGRX010000831.1, on the reverse strand, counting down.
ATTGAGGAGGGTTCAAATGCCCTCCATTTTTAAAAACTTTAATAACTCAAAATTTAAAACTTAAAAGTTGAATATGATCTACATCATTTTGTCTATGCACGTGTAAAAAATTATGACATTTCAATTTTGTTTTGGTTGTCATCAAGAGTTTGTAAAAAACGTACTAATGTGGATAATTTCTAGACATTGATTTTTCAACTTATTGATTCACATAAAAAAAAAAATCAAAATGTGATTATTTTTTATGAGCACATAGATAAAATGATGTAGATCATATCCAACGGCTTTATTTTGACTTTTAAGTTTTAAATTTTGAGTTATTAAGTTTTTATAAATAGAGATACGGTGGAGGCACAAAAAATAGAGACATTTGAACCCTCCTCCAAAAAATTTCCTACTCAGTGACCTCCAAATTAAATGTACCTTGTAACCAAAAAGATTTTTCTGGCAGGGACCAATCGGTATTATCTAATTGTTTATGTACTTGTAAGAGATTATCCATCACCCTGGCTGTATGGACCAGGCATAGATCGGATGTGGGAAGTTAGAGGGGAGAGGCACCGTGGTACTGATGGCCCGGCGGAACAACCTAAGAAAAAGAATACAAGTAAATCAAGGAGGTTCGGTTCGCATGCACCGAAATTTTTATTAATCGAAAAAAAATAAAAAAAAAATATTGTGAAACGGCAGAACTTTTGCAGAAATTCTAAATATAGGTAGGACGGAAATATTCATACCGTTCCATGAGACGGAAAGGTCCATCCTGTCCAGCTTAATGATTTCGCTAACCTCTCTGGTCTACTAATCTTAAATCAGGGACGGTACGAATCATTCCGTCCGACCTCCAAAAAAAAAAAAAAAACCAGGGACGGGTTAGATCGTCTCGTCCGACGCCCAGCAAATAAAATTTTTTTCTGAAGGTTGAAATGTGGTCAGGAGCAGCAAGTTTCAGGAGGGTGCATTTCTACGGTTTGACCACATTTTTGTCATGTGAACGCACACACCTTATTACTATTCATTTCACCATTTGCTTTGTGGGTCCCACACCTTTTTACATTTGCTTTGTGATTTTCTATCTTCATTTCACTATTCATTTCACCATTTGCTTTGTTAATCCCGAAATTTTTATTTGGGCCTCGAACGGGATGATCCAACCTCCTGGTTTTTTTTTTTTTTGGAGGTCGGACAGAATGGTTTCTACCGTCTCTGATTTGAGATTAGCGGATCAAATAGATCAGTGAAATCATTAAGTTGGACGGGATGGACCTTCTCATCCTATGGAACGGTATGAATATTCCCGTCCTACCTATATTTAAAATTTCTGCAAAAATTCTGCCGTTTCGCGATATTTTTTTTATTTTTTTTTATTAATAAAAATTTCGGTTCACATGCACGGTATGGTCTCGAGCGTCTATTATACTGCTCAACACGGACGGTTCAGATGGAATGATGGCATTAGGTGAAAAAGAGAATGGATGCATGGTGTGATGGACTCTTACTTGTAACACGAATCTAACTAAATTGGTCTTGATGTGCTGATTCAAGTGTGATTTAGGCTCAAATAGATGATCAACTCTACAGAAACTTTAGTTACAATGTTGGATTGATTGGATGTAGTCGTTGGTATATCAATAAGATGCGAGAGATAACTTTTTTAGGATTGGGGTTGAAGTAGCCGTTAGTTCACTTAATTTCAAGAGTTAATTCAAAATTTTAAACTCTAAGGCAAAAATTCCCGTTGACCGATTTGACCCTAAAAACAAAAGATGTCATAATTTATTAACAAATTCGGAATTAGAAGTTTCACTCTCACACTGATATTTATAAACAAGTCCCAAGATATTTACGCCTTTTGCTGAAAACTTTATCATCAATTAACAATGAATTTGACGATATTTACAATAAACTTCAGATTTTAATATGGCCTTGAAAGATGAACGCAAGTATTTTGACGAGATTTAATCATCAGATTAGAGAATACTTAGCAACTCAACACGTATTAATTAGCTTCTGCTCATTTTAATACGGTTCAGGTTTTTATTGTCAAAAGTATGCTTAGTTGTGTATGTGTATTCATTCCCTGTACCATATTAAAAATTAATCATCAGACCTTTATATCTACATTAATTATTAAGAGCTTATGATCAGTTTGACTAGAAAATCATTATCTGAATCTGTTGAAAACAAATTTAGAATTTAGGAGTTCTCTCTGTCCCCAAATAATTCTTCATTTACGGAGTAGCTTGCATTGATTTGAAGAAAAGGAGGCTCGCAATATAAACAGCGTTCATCTCTCATATTTGCAATTCTACTTTCAGAATAAAAAAATATATATTATGAATAATGATTCAATTAAATTAAAATAAAAATAGCAATTTTCAACTATCTTTTTGTAGAACGCAACTATTTATCAACTGTTGTGTACTAAGTATTGAAGGCACTAGTCACAAGTCACTACTATAATATTTTTATTTTGTGATGGAGAGACCGCATAAATAACATTTTTGAGTCAAACATTCACAAGAAAAGAAGAATGTTTGAATGAGATTTGAAGAGGAGTTGAAGAGCGGGATGAAACCTAAAGTTCCAGCGAGTCGCTTTGTAGCTTTTTTAGAAAATACTCAAGTATTCAGAAAGGTTCATATATCCCACAATTTGTCATACTTTTTTTATTTTTCATTAGTATTGTTAAATATTCAAACGACAAATCTTAGTTGTTGATTTTATTCTCTTTCGTGAGAGATGCATCCATCTAAAAATAAATTGATTCTTGGACACATCTCTTAAATAATAAAACCAATATTTTTTCGTCTGAATTTTGAAATTTATAATATTAATTAAAAAAAAAACAGTACTTGCTTATGACACATTCTTCTAATTATTTAGAAATTCCTGTGCGCAAACAATAAACAAATCCATTAAAATGTAAAATAAGAGTTGAAAGAGCCCCTTTCGGGAGCCAATGTGAACCCATCACAAATCTTACAAAAAGGTCCTTTTTGACGACAATTAATCAGGTACAGCAGCTGAGTTTACAATCCTTACTAAACTTGGGTCTGATGGCCATTAGAATCAAATTTGGATCCGATGGACTTGCTGACCGTCTGATGCGCTTTAAGATTTGCACGCACAAATATCAAAGCAGAGAGCAATATATAACATGTGCCAATGGGAATTGAAAAACAAGATTAGACTGTTTCGGGTTCCTAGAGAGCAATATATAACATGTGCCAAAGTGGATGAAGTAGAACAATAGAAACCAACATCGAGACATTATATACAAAAGCAGCCTTCATTATTCCATCTGACAACGGAATTAATATGATTCACCTCTTCAAGTTTCAGATGTGCTACTTGATGATGCAATAGCCCTTCAAGAGCAATATTGACTATTTGCCTATTTGAGCCACGTATTATACGCTACAGTTCTCCTAAATATACAGCCAATAAAAAAAGACCGAGCTGCTTGTCAGCTATTCACCGAAAAATTAAAATATACAGCTATATTCTGCCCATTCAATCAATATGATCAAAATTAGGTTCCCGCTGTGTTGTCGCCACCACCGTAATCATATGCAGTAGAGCTGGTGCCAGCTTCCTCGACGACATTCCTGTTTGGTTTCTTTAGTCTTTTTGGCCTCTGAAGAGCAATGCTGTAATGTTCTTCATTCAGAGTCCCAGGATTTATTACATCATCGGCTGGAACTGGTTCCAAATCATCAGAATCTCGTGATTTTGGAGCTTTCTTCTGGGTACTTTGTCTTCTCTACAATAAGGAAAGTGGACAACAAAATAATAAAAAAATGAACATGGGTAGAGATGCAGTCAAAACCAATATCATCTCAGAAGTACGAGATACCTTCTTATTAGGTTGGTTATCTTTCTCTTGCTCTGGTACATCTGCTCCAGCATTGTTATTGAAATCCTCTAGGGTGACATTTTCACCGTGTTCATCAATCCTAATTCCTTTTTGCGCCCTCTCACGTTTCTTCTTTTGCCGATCCTTGGCCTGGAGTAAAAAAATAATGAAAACAATAAGATGAGAGGACAAAATTCTTCATTCAGTATTGTTCCTGTTTAATCAACGGAAACAGGTTACTCGATTTTAATTTATTAATTTCAAAATAACAACAAGTAAAATAGATCAATCAGTTATAATGAAATGGCTTGGTGATATGAAAATATATACCCACGTACATGCAGTATAATATAATTGAATAATGAAAGAAAGAAGAATGACCAAATTTTAGAAAAAAATAACCACCTGAATGGATATCTCTTTGAGCTTCTGTTCCAGCTGGTTGTCATCAAGGAGTAAGGAAACAACATCCTCTTGTTTTAAGAGATCTCCTTGCACATGTTTACCTGTCATAACTAACTGCTGCACAGTGTTTTTCTGGTTTGCTCTCTGTAATATTTTTTCTTCTACTGTCTCCTTGCAGATTAATCTATACACAGTTACCTGCAAAAGGTATAACTTATCAGAAATTAGCCTAAATTAATTCCTATAGAAAAAACCACAGACAATAAAAAAAATTGGCTCACTATCATGAGCTTTACTTGCCTCCTTTGTCTGACCAAGCCGGTGTGCTCTATCCATAGCTTGCATATCCAACGTTGGATTCCAATCAATTTCGTAAAAGATAACTGTGTCAGCTGCCGTCAGGTTGATACCCAGACCTCCAGCACGAGTGCTCAGCAGAAACACAAAAATATCATTTCTGCAATAGAGTGCAGATGTAAATACATTATGTACAGATGCATCTAAGGTAATAAAGGAAGATAATTTTTCAAGATTATGCCAGACCACCTGTTTGATGTATATAACCACCCCGCTAAATGAAAATTTACTTGAGTTCGATGTGGAAATTTTTTTCCACAAGGAATAAATTCTGGTAAAGAAGAGTGTTGAACCGTGCACAACTACACTAAATGGCCCAATAAACCAAACCAGTATAATCAGCACAACAGAAGAGGACCAGACTGGTAGGGAATGAAATATCAATTTCAGGCCTATAAGAAACCCCAGGATATACAAATTTCATACCTGGTTTGGAAATCCCTGACCATGTCACGTCGATCGTTTATGGCTGAAGATCCATCAAGCCTTAAGTACTTATATTTCCTAAAATTCATGTAATCCTGCAACACAAGCAAAAGCTTTTTAGTCCCAAATCAGTGAAATGCAACTTGGTTCATATGCTATCAAAGAGTAGGTAATACATGCAAACCAATGGTATGTTGAAATCTGCAATTGCACTATTCATAAGGTATTACCAATTTACTATTCACAAGATGCAAGAAGACGAACGCAAGAATTTCCAAAAAGAAAGATGAATTACCTCAAGAATATCCAACATTTTTGTCATCTGAGCGAACAGAAGCACGCGATGGTTATTAGCCCGAAGGCGTCTTAGTAATATATCCAGTGTCTGTAACTTCCCTGAATCCTACAAATCCAAAAACAAAGATTAAAGATTTAGTTTATGCTGCCTTCTATTGCTTCAGGAATTGTGAAGCACACCCTATTATCAAGAATTTACAAAAATGATCTATCTATTATTCTGTACCCCACATCATCTGAGAAGCTCTCATAAGACGTCATGCCATCAGTCTTAAACATACTAGTGTTTTATGCTGATAAAGGGATTAAAAAGGATGCAATGACCAAAATGATTATTGAACGTCAATCATATGCACGTTGAGAAAATCATGTCTAATTAGGCACTTCAAAACTTTGCTAATAAGGGATTACAACTATACAAAATAAATTTAGTAGGGTCATTTTACTCAGTTTCTCCATAATATACTACACACCTTGCTGGAAACAGTATTGGACTTATATTTTAGAATTGCAAAACTAAAATACATGTAAGCTGGGATAAAAATTATACCGTGAGCATTTTGGCCGGGTCAAAATTTTGTACAGGAGGACATGAACCAAAGATCCTATAAGGTAGTTTGAGAAGGGGCCCACTGTCTGGTAGTTTCGAATCCAATTCTTGTATCAAATAATGTGGCTCGGTTGGTTCTTTGGGGCCGTTGCACTCAGATGTACGTGCAAATCCAAGATATAGCTTTTTAGTCCAGGGGTGATGTAGCTCTTCTGTTATTTGGTATGCCCAATTCCTATTTGAGCACCATGCATTTATCTGCAATAGTAGCAAAGAAATTTACATGAACACGCATAGAAATATACAAATAATCGGAACCTCGCCATAAACTGGCGTATACTGGCAGGTACAAATTACTGTCATACTAAATTGGAAAATTGGTTCCATCTTCAGGCAACCATCAATTTCAGTATATAATAACAAGATGAGGCATCCCAAATAATCAGCACTTCTGGTTCTCAGCCTAAAACTCATCCAGCCCAAAGCCAATAAAGATATGCTAGGATAAAATATTAGCAGCTTCATAATTGAATTTTCATATACACCCCTCTCCCTCTTTTCTTAGAGATATACAACGTCCAAATTCCCCAGAGGCAGACAACCCAGGAACCACACCAATATGACAGACAAATCATAAGCCGCAGAGCAGAATGAAAGAAGTTCCATTAAAAAACAAATAAATCTTCATAGAAAAAAAAAAACATGCGGGACAAATCATACTCACCGGTGGAGCTCTAACTGTAGGAATGAAAGCATAAGCCGCACGCAGGAGTCTTATGTTAGATGACAGCCTCTCTTGATGTGAAACTGCCAATGCTTCAAATGGCTCATCAAGTGACCCAGTAGAGAGTTTGGCTCGGAGAAAACCTGCATCGGACTTAGTTGGCATCAGCAACATCCTTGCAACAGCTCGAACCTTCCCCTTCCCCAAAGCATACGAGCATTCAAGATGATCCCCCTCAGCTTCTATAAATGCTTCTATAGTCTCATCAACAATGTGCCTGTCCCATCTAATTATAGAGAAACTAAGCCTTTCGAGTAAAGAAGAATTTGCCAGGAACGAAACCTCAGTAGGGGATGAGTCCACTAGACGAGTAAAACCAAAGGCTCCAGACTCAAGACATTCATGACTCGAGCAATCAGATAGAGGCAATGTCGAATAGTATATTTTGTCAGGAGAGAATATATTGAGAAGTCTCTTATAAGAATCGCGTTGTATCCCTTGATTAGAAAATGAACATGGCAGCACTTTGTCATGTATTATCTCCTCATACACAAGCTTGGGTATCTGTTAAAAATTATACAGCATTTAAGTCATCATAGAAGTAATAATTTATCAGAATAAAAGTAAAATTACTTGATGAACTGCAAACCTTCAAGATGTCAGATATAATTCTGATAAGAAATATCTCATATACTAAAAATAATAAAAACATCATCTACATCTCTCCACACCAAATTTATTGTACAAAACCCAACATCTAATCCAGAAAATGGAAAACAATGAACAAGAGAATATGCTTAATGCTTTTTATTCACATAATTTATTTATTTTTTTAATTTTATATGACTCAAGATATTTCTCATTTTCAGTAATTGCATGATGTTCGAAATTTTATAGCTGTACAGGCAAAATTTTGCGTTTAAATGAAATATTTACCTTGTAGATAATTGGATTGTGCGCTCCTGCATAATGCACATCTTCGAGTTCCCCAAAAGGAGGTGAAGGAAGAGAATTTGAGACATCAGCAAAGTGGAAATAAGAACTTCCTTCATTTCGCTCAAATAACTCCGGATGATTGCAAACCTACAATTAAAAAACAGGAGAGTATTTGTAAAAAACAAAAGACAAGCAACAATAAGGGATCACCCACCGCTGATTTTGTTTATCGAATATCATTTTAATTGAATAAAAATAAATTATATTTTTTTATAAAAGAAACATTTTTATCTTTTTCCAACAACATAAAAAGGCCAACATTTTTTATTCATAGCATTTAACAAGAAAAGAATTAAATCACTAGCACCAATCCCGTAAAATGTTGAAATGTAGCAAGGACAGTAAGGAAGACAACAGCCAAAGGGTGGCAGGAAGAAATGTGGCCCGAGCTCGACACAAAGAAGAGTTAGTATGATCCGTTTCGGCCTTTGGGCCACAAAAATTAGGCTACTCTGCACAAGCCAGTTCAACCCCTTCTGCAGCACATGCTGTATTTCGCGACCTGAAGCACATAACTGGGCATGTTTGGACCATTGGGTTAGTCTACATTCGATTTTTTTTGTTTTGTTTTTGACAACATCATGTTTCACGAGCCATGCTGTCACATGCGCAGCGCCTCTATGGTCACAGCAGTAGAGACTACGAAATACAGCAGATTGTTCCTATCATATTTCCTCCTCAATTACGCAGAAGATCTCAAAAGGGTACGATTCAGAATGTCCCATCCAGATCAAGGGCGCAACTATTCCTCGTGTCCAGATAAAAAAAAAAAAGAACTGACTGGGATGAATCATCCCATCTATGCTAGTTTTGGATATATTCCTGAAACGATGCCATGTAATTAAATTTTATTTTATATAATGCTATTAATAAAACAATCTGTCAAAAAAGAATGTTGAGAATTTCATCAGAGCCAGTCACCAAAAAAAGTTGCGGTGCATGTAGATTGCCAGATGAATGGGTCTTACTTGAGGGGATAGATAACCACAGATAAATGGTTCGCAAGAAAGGGGGTCCACCTGAGTAACCAGAGAGGAAGGGTTCACAGGAGGGAGGGGTCTCATCAGAGGGGCGAATTTCTTGGACAGGTTGCCTAGAGGAGAAGGTCTCCTGGATAAAGGTTGGTTTGCTGGATTGCCCAATTGGTAGTACGTCTTAGAAACGTTTGACAAAGGTAGAGAAAATACCAACAAGCAGGAGATTAAAAAAAAAATTAGCTTGCACCACACATCCCTTTATTATTTTACTTTGATACGAAACAAAACATACTGAAAAAGGTCCTAAAGTGACCTGAACATCTTTTTTCAAGTACCAATATTTATTGTAATGCACAAACAATTAATTTTCAATTCCTATATCTTTTATGGGCTTTGTTTAGTTGATTGGTCAAATTTAAGGTGTCAACAATAACTAAAGAAAAGATACAGCTCCCATTCACTAATAATTTGAAGCTGCTCCAGAGACGGCACGCTCACACTTCTTTTATCGTGCTTGTGTAAAGGACGGGCAGCTTGTGGACATCTTGAGACAACGAGGGAGGATATGAGAAATACTAAAATTACTTTTTCCCCTTTTTCTGTGTGTACGTGTGGGAGGTGGCGGGGAATTCAGGTCCAGTGTAATACCTGACTGAGTAGGATGAGATCTGAGTTGTCAGGTTCAGTCTGGAACAAATCTCAAAACAGACCCCCCCCCCCTAATATTCCAAATAGGCAGTGAAATGACTTTGGCTCGGCTAGGAGTACTCTACTCCCTCAGGTACCTGAGGGGATCCTCACTCGGTGGTGGAGTGGGGTGGGGCGAGGGGGGATTGACATTTATCCTCAAATAAAGTATATTTGAGGATTATCCTCAACTTTTCTTTGTTAAAGAGTGGGAAACACGATTTAAGAAAGAAACAAACACAAAGAAAATAAGAATCTGTACCTTCCTCAACTGCATAACAATATTCATTAAATTGATCATCTTCTTCTCATTCAAATGACCGCGAGTTCCATCGAATAACTCTGCAAGAGATATCTTGTTCTTTATAGCTTGGTAAAAGGCCTGCTGGCGAGAGCTCAATTTACAATGAACGGTGATTTCTATCTTTCCAGTCATTTCAGTTATTACATCTTTCTTCACACGGCGCAACATGAATGGTTTTAACACTGCATGCTGCAAAAAGAAAAAAGAAAGAGAAGTATACGGTAATAATCAGAAATACACCCCAAACAAGAATTAATGTCCTTTCATGTTTCTTTAAGGTCTATTTATCTAAAAATGGAAACAGAAGTGCACTATTTTGTCATGTCTGATGAAAGTGCTGATTTAAGATTTGAAACATCTTCAATTAAACAGAAAAGTTTTGGTATTGTTTCTAGAAAATTATTTATTTATATTTACTTTTAATTAAGAAGACATGAATATAGGACCCCAGACAAAATATGTGCTACAGTAAATTAAATTGTACAGACAGATCATAAAGCAGGGAGACGAGAATATCTTACCAATCTAGTTAGCTGATGCTCATTCAGAGTGCCTCCATGTTCTGCGTGACTCTCAATGCTAGAAGAGAATAGAGAAGTAAAAACAATAAGCAGAGATAAATTGATATAAGAATTAAAATAAAGGAAGATATTTCGAGTTCAGGATGTGGTACCCCTTGGAAAACCACTCATTGAACTGTTCGTGACTGTCAAACAAGGTTGGCATGATAAAATGAAGTAGAGCCCACAACTCCGCCATGTTGTTTTGTATAGGTGTCCCAGTAAGAAGCAAGCGGTTCCTGCAGTTAAAGCTGAGCAAAGTCTTCCACCGAATGCTGCAAAAAGATCAAACAATGAATAGACTTAAATTGAAGTGCCTTGCACAGAATAATACAAAAAAGATCACACACTTAAAAAAAGCTAAATTTGAAGGGCTTTAGAATCTGTACAACAGAAACTGCCACAGCTTGTACCAGCACTTCACTGTACAAGCTGCTATAAAAAGCTCGTATTAACTACTATTGTAAAGTGACAGCTATAGAAGTTTTCAAACACAATTTAGAAAAACAAAATGCAAAAAGAATGAAATAAAATAGATTTTTATCCTACCTGTTTGAGCTTTTAATAGCTTGGGCTTCATCCAGGACCATGTACTGCCACTTCACACGCCTTAGATATTTCTCATCCGATACAAGCAGCTGGTAGCTAGTAATTAAGATGTGAAATCCAGAATCCCTATAACCCAAAGCATTCAAGACCAGAAAAGAGTTAACACCAAATTTAAAAGATACACTGGATCAAACTGAAGTTCAGCTTCATTACACGGTACTCTACCTCCTATAAAGACGCTTTGGGTTAATATTTTTTCTGAGAACAGTCCGCTCTGGAAGACCGCCCCAATATGGAAGTGTCTTCAGATCAGGACAGAAACGGCTGACTTCATCCGCCCAGTTGTTCAGCACAGATGAAGGGGCAACCACTAGAAAAGGGCCCCATATATTTTTCTCCTGTTAATAGATTTAACAAAAAAAAAACACACAATGATTGTACAGGTGAAACTGCCAGAAAGCAAAAGTAAATAGTAATGACAGACCTAAACTTATTGAAATGCCAAAAACTAACCTCAGCCAAATGAGCCAAAAAGGCCATTGCCTGAATAGTCTTTCCAAGACCCATTTCATCAGCAAGTATTCCATTAAGACCCTGCATTTTTACCCAAAAAGTTACCAAATTAACAGCTTGAAGAAGAATCCAGACTTGCAATTGGAAAAGAACAAGGAATTTTGGCCGAGTACCTGCTCGTAGCAGTTAACTAGCCACTGCAAGCCCTTCAACTGATATTCTTTCAAAGTGCCCTTAAACAGCTCAGGGGTCTGAACAGTTGATTTTACAGGCATAGTTGATCTGAAAAAATGTAGCAAAGATAGTCAACATGTGATGATCCTTGTATAATGCTAAAAGATCAAAAATCCTTCAGCATTGCACACTTTCACTTTCCATCTAACACCCAGTGTACCAGAGGTCACATAAAAGAGACTTGTGAATAAACTTCAAGAGCAACACCCAGTGTACCAGAACGACAATATACTAGCCACATCTACAGCTATAGACTCCAACTGGTACAGTTTCAGTCAATTCAGTAAGCTCATCAAGACCCTCTAAATGCAAATAAGGATACACAGACACAAGCCAGGGAGTTTTTAAAGCATAGCCATGATAAACAAATAGGAAAAACATAAAAGCTTGTAAATCTTACGGATTTAGCAAGTCCATGTTAGACTCCGCAATGGCAGGATCAATGGCCGTACCGCCCAGCTCTGAAGCCTGCCGTAGCTTTGAACATTCTGTGTCAAAAGCATCAGTTATCTTCTTCTGCTGGGAGACAGCAAGTTGGGCTGCACGCAAAGCCTCTTTTTTTAACTCGGACTCCTCTGTGTCTTCTTCCTCTCCAGTCTCAGCCTCTCCATCTCCGTCCATTGCAAAAGGTTCCCCTTCACCACCTGGTTGCAGATTCGCCTTGTTTTGCATGAAATGACTGTACAGCTCAGTTTGTGAGAGTAGAAAATTAAGCCTCTGTTGCTGTCTCCTTGCTTCACGCAGCTCTTCTTCGCGTTTCAGTGCCTCGGCTGCCTCTTTCTCCTCTTTCTTTTTAATTTCGGCCTAAAAACATGCCAATAATAGACAGTTGAAGCAAATCAAAATCCAAACATTAGTGATTAAACTACTGGAATTCACTACATGAGAAGTTTCACAACATGTCATCATCATAAATCAACCTCTACAAGTGACTTCTCCTTTATTTAGAACTATGCGTTCAAATTAAATTAACGAGTATAGAAATGGCCAGCTGGCGTGGCAGAAATAAAACTAAGTAATACTAACCTGTTCTTTATCAACTCTTTTCCAGAATATCAACATATCCCTAGCTAACTTCCTGGTACGTATTGGGGCGCTTCTCATCAATTTCAAAGATCTGCTCACCTTCAATTTTACCTAGATTACAACGCCAAAATCATCAACCAGCAAGTTATTTAAATACAAGTTGAAGCTTATGATACATTTAAAAAAAACAAATTAATAATCCAAACCTCTCTCTGGGAGGCCTCGGCAAATCGCTTTGCATCTAGCATCTGCTTCTTATGCAGGTTTGTAAATATCCTTTGATGGCGAGGAATATCCCTTCGTGCAATCGCAGCCCAACATTTCAACATCTTCTCTCTCTCTTCTCTCTCAATAACAGAAGGATCTTTCTTTACTATTGGCTTTTTAGGCAAACTGCGCTCTATTATCTATAGAAGAATGTTCATCCAAAAAAGACAAAAGTTTATCAGGAAAAGGAATCAAATCATCCCAGGCATAATACAGCTTCAGAGCCAACAGGTATCAAATAAAAAATTTCAACAAATACCCTTCTTGTATTGGTCCAAAATCCAAATAAACCCCGTAATAACGTCCTACAAAAGATACCCAAACTATATCTCAACCTTCCCAATCTACAAAATGCATATACTCACTTGCTCCGTGGGAGCACAGTGCTGATGAAAAGTTAGGGGCATCATTTGAATAAATTTGGTGTATTAAGGATATTATAGTTCCCAGGGGGGTGAATGGTATTTTCCAAGCACTGAATAACTACAAATCTGATATCTAGAAATCATTGCAAACTTATCCATAATAAAAATTAAAAAAAAATTAAACAGTTATTGTAGATATTGCAAACTAAACTTTAAATAAATATTAGAAGATATTTAAACAGTTAGTATAGATATTGCAAACTAAACTTGCCTCGTATGTATCTCCTTTCTCCAACACTTTAACATAGTAAGCCTGCAAGGTGCCATTTTCAGTCAATATAAACCGCCGGATCCGACCTGCAGCTCCCTCTGGAATCGCAAACGAATCCAGGTTCACTTGCAGACTAAACTTCTCGGCCTTGGCCCGAGCCTGAAGCGACTCATATTGGGTCTGAGGCTGGCCCAGTCCACGCCGATTTCCAACCTCAGCTCTCTTGTCAGTTGCAACCATTGCAGCAATCGAGCGCAGATCCAAAGACCCCTTCAGAAAAAATTCCTCCACGCGTATGTCAGAGTAACTGGGCAGCTTGAGTTCTACTGCAAGCTTGCCGTAGGTCGGTGGTACCCTGTATGTTATTCCTTCACCTAAATCGAGGTAGGGTGAGTCAAGGGAAGAGGCAAGCCTCGTAGCTAATAAATAATCAGGGTGCAACCGCGACCCCCTTTCCTTGTCATTGGAGAACCTGGATTTCTTCGGAACAGGCTTTCGGGTTGGCATGGTCCGACCTTTATCTGAATTAGTAACAGATTCCACAGTCCGAGACCTTCGGTAGGTCTGCACCTGCTCTGTAAGCATGGATCGGTAGTGATCCTCAGTGATTCCATAATTGTAGTCATCTGATGAGTCACCATTATTTTCTGGCTCAAACGAGTTTCTCTTGCGTCGCTTGGTTGAGCCAGTAAAACTGTTCGAGGCACCATTGTATGTATTTGACAAAGATCCTGGACCTGAATTAAACATCATCACAAAATTTAATATGAAAAAGGTGGAAGCAAGTAGAAGGCAACAAAACAATTTTATTTGAGCTGTACCTACCTTTTGAGGTCATGTATGTACTGATGTAACTTACGACTTCAGGACATATATAACATGTGCACTTTTTTTCTATGCATCTGAATATAAAACTTACTGACAAACTTCATTTGCTTTCTATATCATTATATCTAAATATATGCGTATTGTGAAATACAGATCCTGCTAAAAATTGTTTAAACCAGGAATGAAGTTCTGCTCTGCAGGAACTAAAAATTAAGATTATGTAAGAAAAAAAAATGGAACTTAAGCAACGAGGGGGTAACAAAAAGAGCTAAAGATGAGAACACAGATAGTTACCTTCACTTCCATCAGGACTACTACTTCCATATTGGTCAATATCATCAGGCAAAGGAACTCGAAAATTCACCAAAGACTACAAAAAAAAAAAGAGGGGAGGAAATTACAACAAAGAATACATTGACATGGAGATGCAAGATTCACAAAAGAACTTAACCAATCAATGCCAACGAGCTAGCGCAAACCCAAACAATTGCAATGTGCACTAGCAAGATATATCAGCCAGCGGGCCACGAGAATCTTAAATATATTGTCCCAATAGTAAAATAAAAAAGGAAAGCTACTTGTTTAACCTAAATTCAAGACGTTTTCTTTAATGTTGTACTTAATTAGAGTAAGATGAAACAAGTACAGAAATAATGGATGAGCAGTATATGATCTAGGAATAACAACTCGTCGCACTCAAGTAAATAAAAAAAAAAAAACCCAGTTTCCACTCGAATCCAACCAACTAAAGAAACTATCAATTTCCAGTAAAAAAAACACCATAATTTACGCCGCCTAGCAATTTTGGAAATATATCACCGAGAGGAGCCACGAGAGGGAGAGAAATATGACAAACAAACCTCGAGATTGAAGAGATTGGAGTAAGAGAGGTCGCCGTTAGCTTGGTGCTGCCGCCGCGCGTCCATTAGCGGCAGGGGGTTAGGTTTAGGGTTTCAAGAGATAGAGAACAAAATCTACGAACCAAACTCGGGTAGCTTATCAATTGTAGCGCTAGCGAGGGGAGATGATAGAAACGAGAAAGGGATGATAAAATAGCGGCACGAGAGAAGCACGTGGGGGAACAGAGATAATTTTGAAGGCGAAGAAGGAGAGGTAGGGAAGGCGGGGGGATACAAAGGCATGGCGAGTAGTGCGAAAGGGTTAAGAGCGAGGAGAGAGAGGCTAGAGAGAGAAGTAAGCAGGAAAGTGAGACGGGTTGCTGTTGGGTAAATATTTTAACAGAGCAGTTTTACCTTCATGCAGTGCAATGTCTATAGAATAATAACATAGATGCATACGGTTCGTGCGCTTCATGAAGCTAAAATGCTTCTGTTAAAATATTTACCCGTGCTAACATGCGCTGAGCCGCTGGAAAAAAATGAGACGGGGTGCTAACATGCGCTGAGCCGCGAGGAAGCAGAGTCCGGATCCGAGGTGATGCGCCGCGTTTCAATCCGGACCGTCCGATCAGAATCCGGACCAATTCGATCTTAGCTACCTTTTTAGTACATAGTGAACGGATCAGATTCAAAATCAGAAAATGAGGAACGTTAGGGGATGTGAATTCGAGGAAGAACGCATTTTATTTTTCCGAAATTTTTTAAATTAGCACCTTGAGAAAATAAAAAAATTCAGAATTAGTCTCTAATTTATAAAAAAAAAAATATATATATATATATATAGAGTAGGGCTATTGTGCTTCATGAAGTAAAACGAAGTTTTACTTCACGCTCATTCTCCCATTTCTAAAATCCAAACGGTCGATCCAAACCGTTCAAGTTGTTCTCCATATTGAAATGTGCTTGGAGACCAAATTTTACATTTTTTGGAATTTTTTTACTATTTATTAAGCCACTTTGAAAATCGCTGATCCATTGTGAATAGTAAAAAACAGTAAAAATTTCTGGACCAATGGATCAGCGATTTTCAAAGTGGCTTAATAAATAGTAAAAAAATTCCAAAAAATGTAAAATTTGGTCTCCAAGCACATTTCAATATGGAGAACAACTTGAACGGTCGGATTGACGATTTGGATTTTGGAAATGGGTGTATGAGCGTGAAGTACAATATGGGTTTTACTTCATGAAGCACAATAGCAAAATTCTATATATATATATATATATATGAGTGAGGCTATGGTGCTATGCATAGCACGGATGGCTAGTGTACTACGGCTCAATATGGTACTTTTTAAAATCCTAACGGTCGATCCGACCGTTCAATGTGATAACCATATGAATATGTACTTGCAAACTAAATTTTATATTTTTTCGAATTTTTTTACTATTTTTTCAGATAGGTAGAATTTTGATGGTCCAGAATTTTCAAAAAACACTGATTTTTCTACCTATCTGAAAAAATAGTAAAAAAATTCGAAAAAATATAAAATTTAGTTTGCAAGTACATATTCATATGGATATCACATTGAACGGTCGGATCGACCGTTAGAATTTTAAAAAGTACCATATTGAGCCGTAGTACACTAGCCATTGGTGCTATGCATAGCACCATAGCCTCACTCTATATATATAGAGGAGGGATCCAATTACACCTTTTTTGGTGACACATCATGACACTGTTTTTTTTAGGTCAATTTTGCAATTTCAAAATCCAAACAGTCGATCCGAATCGTTCAACATGATCACCATATTAAAATGTCCTTGGAAATCAAATTTTACATTTTTTTGAATTTTTTTACTATTTATTAAGATAATTACAAAATTGTTGTTTTTCAATGGTCTGAAAACAACGATTTTGTAACCATCTTAATAAATAGTAAAAAAATTCAAAAAAATGTAAAATTTAATCTCCAAGCACATTTTAATATATCCATCATGTTGAACGGTTTGGATCAATTATTTGGACTTTGAAAATAGTAGGTGTCAAAGTGTGTCACCAAAAAAGGTGTAATTTGATCCCTCCTCGTGTATATATCACAGCCGTAAGCACACAACACACTCCTTAATTCCTACTTATGCAAGAATCAAACCTACGTTCTTAGAGAATGTCTTCGACCACTGCACTACGCAGCAGTTGGCTAATTCATCAAATTTTGGATCTTACCATGAATGCATATTTAGTCTGCGCAAGACACTAGAGGCCGTGATTTTTATTAATATCCAAAGTTAATTACAAAATAATAGCTTGAATTTATTAAAAATATCCTAACTGGCTATTTAATTGCTGGTCTCTTATTAAATAAAAAATTAATTATTTTTTTTAAGACAAATAGCTGAAATGCTGAAATATAACACTAAGATTTTTTTTTTTTAATGATTGTTAGATTAGTTTTTGTATATATAATTAACATATTTATACTAAAATACGCTAAATTATTTGAAATTGTGTTAATTTACGCTAAATTGCGCTAAATTAAGCTAAATTACAATAATTATGTAAAATTATGCTAAAATACAGTAAATTACGCTAAATTACGTATGAATAGGGATGATATTTTCACTGAGAAGGCGAAAAACAACGACAGAACTTCAAACGGCCATAAAACGGCGCTCGAGTGTCCGATTTCTGATACGTGCAAAGGGTATATGTAAAAAGCTTTATCCTCAAATACACTTTCGGTTTAGATCGCAAGTATACAATCCTACCGTGTAGTATATTATCGGGTATCGAACCACAAGGAGTAAGATAAATACTAAATTTTCAACTTTAGATAATAAATTTCAGAAAAGAAAGAAAAGTGCAATAAAGTAAATTGGGGGGGGTTTGTAGTAAAAGTCCTAAGGTTGGGTTCAATACCCGAAAGGAATTTTAAACAATTAAAAGTAAAAGTAAAAGAGAGAAAAGTCGGTTTGATTTCAAGGTTAAGAGAATCTAGGGGTCTTTGGTCTACAATCCCTTGTTAACTCTATTCATTCGGTATTTGCTTAAATTCATGTATGATTTGATGAGGTTTCTAACCTAATATGTCATTAAGGGTCACTTTCGTGAATTAATAACGTGTCTAAGTAATTCGGACTTCACTTTTTAGGTTCTTCATCCTAGCTACCTAGACTATAAGCTCTTGTTAGTCTCTCCTCTCATCAAATATTGGTACTTCTCAATTAAGTTCATGATACCAATATCCGACTCGATTTGAGATGTCCTAATTAGGGTTTGACTTCTCGTTTAGGTTCTTCACCAAATCCCTAACCTTAATTTCTGTAGTTCCGGCTTAGATTAAATTGGTTAGAATCTTAATCTAAAACCTAAGGTATTTGCATTCATAATTTGGTACTATCCTATTGATCCTAGTCAATTTTGGTTCTTTTGAAACCAAAACGAGATGCTACAATTCAAGTACTAATTATGTATTTAACACAAATTATTAAAATCACAGAAATTAACAATCAAATCCGATAAAACAATCACAATAAAAGCAAATAATCGAATAAAATAGAATTAAACAAGTTCATGCATTGACCTAAACCCCTAGAGAGAGAACTACTCCCTCTTGGAGGGAAACATTGCAAAGTTTGGCAAAGAATAAAAGGAAATGAAATAAAGAATAATTACACCCTTTGAATCTAGAACCTCTATCTTGCCGAATCTTGCTCAGGAAACCCTTCTTCTCCTTGCTTGAAAGCTTCACCTTCTTCAGAAAATATGGCTGAGTTGTGTGTGTAGAGAGAGAATGGTAGTGGATAGTGGATGATTTTGAAGGGAAAGTTCTAGCCCTTTTTATAGCAAGAGATCATACCCAATTTAGAGGCTAGAAGGTGGAGTTAGTGGGTGCTCTTTTTGACATTTCTTTCCTGGCAAGTATTGCTATTTTTTGGCTTCTTAAAACGTGTCCTTGGAGTGCCAAAAATAGAAACAGTGTTAAAACCGGGTAATTCTGGCTGTCTGCGTGTTCAGTGCGTCCGCACTGGCTGTGAGTGCGGATGGTTGATCCGCACTGGATTAAACTTTCCTTATTTAACTTGGCGAAAATCCTGCGTAATCTTCTGAGTGCGTCCGCACTGGTGGGGAGTGCGGGTGAAGGACCCGCACTGCTGAGCTTCTGCAGTTTCTGAAAATCCGACTAAGTACCAAATGCGGATGGATGACCCGCATTGGCGTGTGAGTGCGGACGCATTACGCTCGGGAAAAATCCTGGCTTGCGCTGAGAGGCTGGAAAATCGGCTAAGTACTGAGTGCGTCCGCACTGAATCTCAGTGCGGGTGGTTGATCCGCACTCAGCCCTAATTACATCATTTTTCGTCTTTTCCTGCATTTTAAAGCCAAACTACCGCAGTAACTTGATTCTAGGTGTAATTTATTCCTTTTATATTCAAAATACATGATAATTGGAGTTATTTTATGATAAAAACTAGATCAAATGTGTATATAATTTATGCTTATCAATTTCAGCAAATGACCACTTTTCGGAAGCTTGCGAAAATACGCATGCATTAGTGCCTATGATGCCATATTTCAAAATTCAGAATTGCCAAAAAATAAAGGAAAAAACCTCAAAACTTTAGTTGAAGTTTCCGATTAAGATTTTCATTTCTATTCTTCAATCTACGTAACTCAGTAAATTAGTTATATAATGAACTTGTAGAATACCAATTTTTATTATTTTTGGATTTTTTGTACTATGATTTATGATTTATGAAATATGGCACAAAATCGGCCCTATTCATACGTAATTTAGTGTAATTTACCCTATTTTAGCATAATTTTACATAATTATTGTAATTTAGAGTAATTTAGTGTAATTCAGCGTAAATTAACATAATTTCAAGTAATTTAGCGTATTTTAGTATAAATATGCTAATTATATATAAAATAAAATAAAATATATAGATGTCACAACAATTGTGATTAAAAAGATGAAATTTTAAATTAAATATCAGTTCGTCAATTAAATAGTCTACTATTTTTTGCATCAAACTATATTGTCAAGTAATCATTCCTTGTATCTATATTATACATTAGAATATAATGTCGAACAAAAATATATAATTTTCATAATACAGCATGTAAAAAATTAGTTCCACAATAGAATAGCACAAGGGAAAAGTTAAAAAATCCTAGCACCGTTTTGAGAATCGTAAAGTGACTCCCACCGCTGCCCTCCACCCCTCTCCCCACACACCCATCCACCCACCTACTGAGCAGACGAGGCTCCCCTCCTCTCGCTATCTCTTTCCACCACCTTTCCTGTATTAAGCCTTTGCTTTCGCTTCGGATCTGGTCGCCAATCACTATCATCTTGTCTTCGTTGAGCCAACACTTCCATCTCGGATCTAGTCGTCGTTGCTCTGTTGTCCCACCTCGGGTAGCCTTAGGATTCAATCCGCTTGCTCGTTAAGGGGGGATTCCATCTCGACTCCTCCGCCATATTTGGTCACTGCTCGTCGCTCTGCCTTGCCACTCTTCGCATCGTCTCGATTCAACAGGTTCGGATAGGGGTGTTGTAAATTTGCCCCATATCTACTGTGGTATCTATTATATCTATGTTTAAATAAGGCATGTCTATGATTAGTGATGATGACGACGCACTAACGGTGACCCCTTTCCTCCTCTTCTTCTTCAGTTCTCTCATCCCTCTCTTCTTCTCCTTCCTTCTTCCTATCTCCTTTCTTTGTGTTTCTTTTTAAATAACTCAGGCACAAACCTTATCTGAGCACGAAAGCTCTCCTAGACATCTCTGTTTCACCTTAATTACAACAACACTGTTTTGTGCTAACGACAATAAATTATGCAAGCTCACAACCTACCAATATGAGCATGAGCACAGAAAATCCTGCAGGCTCTCTATCTGCTGATCTGAGCGCAGTAACCCTTAATTCTGATTTTTTTAAAGATTTTTTTTTGTCTACTTTTATAAAGAAAATTTAGTTATAATAATGTAAGTACTGATACATATGCTATATGTATTGATACAAAAATATTTTATTATAATTAATAAAATGTCGCCTACAAAACTTTCAACCAAAAAAATCATATAACATACATTCTTTTCATCGGATACTCACGATACGAGAAAACACAAACATACCATATTTGCTCTTAAAATTTAAAACCATCTACATGTGCATCTGCTTATATCATAATTATATTCATATTTTTATCTTGCAAATATTTGGACATCGATATCCTTAATAGGATATATGTTTTACCTTTAATACGATTTCAATCACATTCATTCGCACGATGACACGTGTCGGAATAGAAGTTGTCATCGCAGTATCTCCATTTTTATATTAAAGCATGTAGACGTTCTGATCCGTCAACTGCTATAATTAAAAGATAAATTTTTTAATTAAATAGTTTACCACTTTTTATATTTTATGCATCTTTTAATGTTGTTTTCATTGGATTAAATGATTTTAATTAATTCTAAAGGTTAGTATTTATAAGTGTAAAAAGTAATAAAATATAAAGTACGTTATATTTATAAAAAAAAATATAACACTGTGCCATTTGATCGATTATTAATCACTGATTTTTTTTTAATTATTGATCGGGTATAAATTGTATTATAAATTTGCGTTATTTCAGTGAATGCACTGCTTTTGAACTTAACCAATGTCCATTATTCATATTACTTGTTTGAAATATTTATTTGAGGCATTTCATGTATACCCCTCAGAACTTTTAAAATTAAGTATTTCCTCCTCTAAAGTTCGGAATATCATACTCACCCTTCTAATTTACAAAAAAATCACAAATTTACTCATTTTATTACATTTTTATTAAAATATTGTAAATTTATAAAGTACCAATTTTAATCTTTACTAAGTGTTAGTATTCTATGCAGTCGGTTTCAGAGTGAAAATGATTTATTTGTTTACTTCTAAAGCGTACACAATGACATTTATGTATACATTTTTGTAAGCGTTAAAAGTAAAAATATAAATAATTTGCCTTCGGAA
The DNA here is from genome assembly GCA_025461125.1 of Carex kokanica. Classification (NCBI taxonomy): domain Eukaryota; kingdom Viridiplantae; phylum Streptophyta; class Magnoliopsida; order Poales; family Cyperaceae; genus Carex; species Carex kokanica. Next base: position 242,305 of record JAJGRX010000831.1, on the reverse strand, counting down.
ATCGACAAATTAGAAGACTGATAATTTTTTTTTTAAACAAACTACATATTTTTATATTTTTTAATAAATAATAAATGGATACTTTATAAATTCAAAGTAAATTTAAAATGAGTTTTAATATAAAATGCTTGGTAAGGATTAGCAACAAATAACATGTGAGGGAAATAATCACACAATTTAGGTTCAAAATTTCTTTGACAATTGAGAATAAATCTGTTTGTGATATGAGATGAAACATCAATAGCAAATTGTTAAACACTTGTGTTTGTGATATGAGATGAAACATCAATAGCAAATTGATAAACACTTGACAGAACAATGCAAGATATAATTGGTCTATTTTTTCATTAATTAATTTTTTTTTATAAAAATATGTCATTTGAATAAGAATTTTTTTTGTTCTCTTATAAGTTCCCATTGCAACGTACGGACACGATACTGGTAGTGTTAACAGAGGGATTTATGATACAAAATTACGAAATAATATTCTTTTGGATAGTGTTCGGCACACCCTCTGCTCTTTAGAGCTTTCCAAACACTTGCTCATTTATAAAGCTTAAAACCACTTTCTTAAGTCTTTTTTTGCCCACATTTTTAAGTTTGTCTAAACTTTTAAAGAGTCGTTCTACATAGCTTAAGTACTTGAAGCTCCTTAAGAAAACTAAGCATCCAGTTTTTAAACTTTTTGTGCCAAATAATAAGCTTAAAATTTAGAGAAATTTAGATATATACCCATCATAAATTCTGAATTTAGATATTTCCCCATCTAAATTTAAAAATTAGTTATTTACCCATCAAAAGTTAACTAATTTATTAATATACCCATTTGTCAATTTTATCACTTAAAAATATAATTTAATGAAAATAAAATTCTAAATTAATCATTTTGCCCCTCCATCTCCTTTCCCACTGCGACCTTCCCCCTTCCATTCTCATCTTGTACTGTTTTGCTAAAGTTTCTCCTTTCTGCCCAGCTTTTCCTCTTGACTTTATCCGTTCTTTAGATGCTCATTTTATTCTCATCTTTCCCGCATGTATATTTGTTAGTTTTCAGAGTTTGAGACAGAGAGAGTGAATGAGAAATTTGTATATTTCATATATTTGAAACTATTACAGTGTAGCCTATTTATATCCAAAACAAAGTAACATCTACCTATTTCTAATCCTAACGGTAATATCCTAAAATAAATCCTTAACGGGTCTGAGGTTAATTGGATCCTAATCTTCATTATTTTCAACACTCCCCCTCAAGTTAGGCGTGTAGATGTTAATCAACCCTAACTTGATTACATTTTCTTCAAATAGTTTTGGCTCTAAGCCTTTTGTAAAAATATCTGCCAATTGATCTTCACGTTTTACGTATGGTGTCTCGATTTCTTTGGATTGGATTTTTTCTCGGATAAAATGACAATCCACTTCAATATGCTTAGTTCGCTCACACCGGATTAGATGCGATATGTCGAGCCGCTTGATTATCGCAAAACATTTTAATTGGATCTCGGATTTTGATTTCCATATTCGCGAGGAGTTGCTTAATCCATGTTAATTCACTCGCGGTTGATGCCATGGCGCGATACTCCGCCTCAGCGCTTGATCGTGCTACGACACTTTGTTTCTTGCTTTTCCATGTGACTAAATTCCCGCCTACAAATGTACAAAACCGGTCGTCGATTTTCTATCGAAGCTTCCGGCCCAATCTGCATCGGAATAGCCACATAAATCGTTAGAATTGTTATTTTTCATCCAAATACCTTTACCGGGTGTTCTTTTTAAGTACCTCAAAATTCTATTAATTGCTTCCAAATGTGGTGTTCTTGGAGCATGCATGAACTTGCTAATTTGACTAACCGAGAATGAGATGTCCGGTCGGGTTACCGTGAGGTAGATTAATTTTCCAACAAGTCTTTGAAATTGATTTATATTTTCTAAGATATCCCCATCTTCGTTATTTAATTTACATTTGCTATCAATAGGTGTAGAGGCCGGCTTACATCCTAATTTTCTGGTTTCTTGTAGTAAATCTAAAGCGTACTTTCTTTGAGAAATAAATAATCCATTTTTTGAGTAAGCTACTTCTATTCCTAAAAAATATTTTAAATAACCAAGATCTTTGATGTCAAATTTTTCTCTTAATTGAAATTTTATCCTTTTAATTTCTTCTTGATTATTTCCGGTGATTATAATGTCATCTACATATACTAGGATAATGGTAGTGTTATTTTCTTCAATTTTAATAAATAAAGAATGATCGGCACTACTAATTTTAAAATTACAAGAAATTAAATGAGTGCTTAGTTTGCCATACCATGCTCTTGGAGATTGCTTCAATCCATAAATTGATTTCTTCAATTTGCAAACTAAATCACAATTTTTTTCTTTTTCATGACCGGGAGGTAAGGACATATATACCTCTTCTTCAAGTGTTCCTTGAAGAAACGCATTTTTAACATCCATTTGATACAATTTCCAACCTTGGTTTACCGCAATAGAAAATAAAATTCGTATTCATTTTAGCTACGGGTGCAAATGTTTCATAATAGTCTACACCGTAAGTTTGAGTGTATCCTTTGGCAACCAAGCGAGCTTTGTACCGTTCTACGGTACCATCGCTATTGTATTTAATTTTGTATACCCATTTACAACCTACGGATTTTTTATCTTTTGGTAATTGAACAATTACCCAAGTTTCATTTTTTTCAAGAGCTTTCAACTCTTCTTTCATGGCTTTGTTCCACACGGGATTTTTCATGGCTTCCTCATATTGATTTGGTTCTTGTCTTTTCTCAATTGAGGTTAAGAAGGTTCTATGGTTAGAGGATACATTACCATATGTAATAAAATTTTGTATAGGATATTGTACCTTGTAGGTTATAAAATCCCTTAGCCTCGTTGAGGGTTGTGTTGTTCGAATTGACCTTCTCAAATGTGCTTCTTCAACATTTCCATTTTCCTCACTTGAAAAAATTTCCTCTATTTCTTCATCATTTACACTTTCATTTTCATTTTCGGTTTCGGATGCCACCTCATTTTCTATTGGTCTTACCTCTTCTCTTGGTGAGTTAAAATAAGGTAATGTAATTTCCTTAAGAGGCTCTATAATATTTTCCTCATGAATTTTTTCTTTGTAATAGGGCTCATTTTCAAAAAAAGTTACATCTCTAGATATGTATAATTTTTTATTTATTGGGTCATAACATTTGTATCCTTTTTTTTGTGATGAGTAACCCAAAAAAATGACTTTAATTGAGGTATAATCCAACTTGTCTTGTTTATTTTTGTGTACATAGCATGTGCAACCAAAAATTCGTAAATGCTCAATGTTGAGTTTTCTTTTGTAAAGAATTTCTAATGGACTCTTATAATTTAAATTAGCACTTGGCAATCTATTAATCAAATAAGTTGCGGTAAGAACGGCATCCGACCAACAAGATTTTGGTACATTATTTTGAAATAACAGTACCCGAGTCATTTCAAGCAAATGTCTATTTTTTCTTTCGGAAATACCATTTTGTTCGGGTGTATAGACACATGTTGTTTGATGCAAAATTCCTTTTTCTTTGAAAAAATTTGAGAAATTTTGGTTTATAAATTCCGTTCCATTATCGGATCTAAAAGTTTTAATTTTTGCTTCATATTGATTTCCTATGAAGTTATAAAAATCTAAAAATTGTGAAAACACTTCACTTTTATTTTTTAATAAATATAACCAAGTTGTTTTAGAGAAGTCATCTATAAAGATAACAAAATATTTGTATCCATTAAAAGAGTTAATTGGAGCCGGGCCCCATACATCTGAATGTACTAACTCAAAAGGTTTTTCACTTTTACTACTTGATAACTTAAAAGGTAATCTAGTATGCTTTCCTAATTTACATATTTCACAATCATTATTATTTAAATTAGAAAAATTAAAAAGAGTTTTTAAGATTTTATCGGAAGGATGTCCAATTCTTCTATGCCAAAGAATGCTCATTTCTTCCTTTTTAGCATTGAAATTAAATTTTTCTTCATTCAAAATATAGAGTCCATTTTCAAAATATCCTTCACCAATCATATTTTTTGTTATCCATTCTTGAAATAACACCTTTTTTGATGAAAAAATAAGTTCACAATTTAATTCTTTTGTGATTTTACTTATGGATAATAAATTTGATGCACAATCCTTTATATACAAGACATTTGAAATTATTTTTGAGAAAATATTGATTGAACCCTCTCCAATAATTTCCATTTTTTCACCATTTGCAACCGTAACAAATTGTTTAGTTTTGTATTTTCTAAAATCACTTAATAAGTTCTTATTTCCCGTCATATGGTCAGTTGCTCCAGAGTCTAGAATCCATTTGGTTTTTTTAAATGAAAGAGATAAGTTTGCAACAATACCAGATGACTTGTGTTGATTTTTATCAAGCAACGTAGATAGTTGTTGAACAAAGTGCCTCAGTTGATCCAGAGAGCCCAATCTCATCAAATCGTTTTTTGGTTTTTGCCTCATCAGATCCGAACCATCTCTTTCTCTTTTATTTCTTTCGCTCTCTGACTTCAACTCCGCCGAAAAACCCTTCTTCTTATCTTTTCCGTAGCCGCCTCGCTCCCCCTGTCTCCGATCTCCACCTCGCCTTGGCGCCTTCGGTCGAAGATGTGGGTGGAGAAACCAACATCCATTATTTCTATGACCCACCTTCTCGCAATTTTCACATTGGATGGTTGTTTGATCTCCCCGTATCTCGACCGTAAGGTTAGGGCTTGGTTTTGCAACACCGACTGCTTCGGCCCTGGAATTATCGGAGGGATGCGAGCTTTTGGGTTTGTTGATTTCAGAGGGATCGACTGTGGAGGACATATATTTATTGATTATCTCTTGGAGGTAACTCATGATTTCCATGAGGGCTTTTTTCTTTTGTTTTTCCTGAGATTTTGGTTTTGTTTACCGATTTTTCTGGTATTGGTGCTGATAAGAACAATATTCACTGATTTCCTTTTTCTGGTTTTGCTGATTTTGCCCCTCCCCTTTTTTGTTGTTGTACCGATTTACTGGTACGAGGGGTTTTGTCGATTTGGGTGGCTGGTACAGTTCTTTGTTAGCTGTACTGCTCTTTGGTTGTCTGTTTTTTCTTTGAATCGGGTTACCAAAGTTGGTTTTTTTACGGAATTTGTATTGGTGATTTTTTCCAGTTTTCAGCTGCTGGTGCTGTTGCAGATTTGCTGAACAGACGCTCAGTTTTTTTTTTTAAATCACAGTCCTTGTCTGTGATTCTGATTTTCTGTCTTGAGTCAGGATTTTAATCCCGCTCTGATACCATGTTAGTTTTCAGAGTTTGAGACAGAGAGAGTGAATGAGAAATTTGTATATTTCATCTATTTGAAACTATTACAGTGTAGCCTATTTATATCCAAAACAAAGTAACATCTACCTATTTCTAATCCTAACGGTAATATCCTATATAACGGTAATATCCTAAAATAAATCCTTAACGGGTCTGAGGTTAATTGGATCCTAATCTTCATTATTTTCAACAATATTTCTCAAGCGCAAACCATCATTTTCTCTCTTCTCTCTTTCACAAAAATTGTTCATGGAAGAAGATTCAAACCATGCAATATTGATCCGTTCTCTTCATTGATTATTAGTTCTAACCATAAGCCTACACCTTAATCATGAAAATACTAATCAAAATTAAAATGTTCCGAAAAATGAAGACGTAACAGGTTGTAAGAAGTTGAAGTCGCTGGAAAGGAGAGGACGGAGGATCGCGTGAAGGCAGAAGTTTTAGCGATACAGAATTTGGAATAAGGGGCAAAATGGTCAATTTAGAATTTTATTTTCATTAAATTATATTTTTAAAAGGTAAATTGAAAAATGGGTATATTAATAAATTAGTTAAGTTTTGATGGGTAAATAACTAATTTTTAAGTTTGGATGGAGAAATATCTAAATTCAGAGTTTATGATGGGTATATATCTAAATTTCTCTAAAATTTAATCCTCCCTAAACTTGCCAAACACCCTCTTGGGAATTCTTGCTAATGGAGGGGTTTACAAACAAGTTTTACAGAGCCAATAAAATGTTGCTCTCTGACCACTCCTCTTTCTGTCGATAGCGGCGAGAAACGGAAGAAGAGAAATATGGCGGCGAAGGCGGAGTCAGGCGAGAGAGACTTGGAGCAAACACTCAAACCTTTCTACGATAGAGCTACAGAGGCCGAGGTACTTCTTCTCTCAAACACTCACAAATTTTGTATAATTTCTACCAGAATTTTGCAGTCAACTTTTGCTTTCAATGAAATGATCACGTACGTAGGGAAGAAATTTGAGAAAGTTTAGGGCTTAAGGTATAGGATGTTAGTTCATCAGCAGTTTATTATGGATAGCTACAGTGGTTGATTATTTGCTTTTGTGCTTCCCTGCCTTGTTCACTGTAAAATAGTACCTTATACTGCAGATTAGTACAGTTTGTAATTGGAAAAATGGAATGAGTACACAGTGAAGTTAGTACTCATCTTATAATTTTTATCAAGGTAAAAAGTAACTAGATTATTTTATATGCTAACATATTACTAGGTTATGTAAAGAACATACATACCTGAGGAGAATTACCATCAAATAAGCTTTTTTTTTTTTTTTAATTGCAAAGTCAACTTAATTTTTAAACGGTGGTAAAGTTTGGTATTGATAGGAACTGTCTAATTTCAGGATAGATTAGCAAAGCTGGAAGAATTGTTCATTAAAAAAGGTAGTTTTCAGCATTCTGTTTCTCCTCCTCTTTGAAAGTGTTTTGTTCTTTTCTCTCTGTTAGTAAATCACAAAGTTATGGTTATTTCACAATACTAGGTGATTCAGAGAATGACACTAAGGTGTCCTCTATAATAGAAGAATTTCAGTTGAAGCTTAATATTGCCGATGCAGAGATTACATCAGAAAGAGAAAAGGTTACTCCTCTTGTGTTGATTTTTCTTTAATTATCCGGCTGGATTATGATGATTGCATAACTAGCTCCGCAGGTTGGCTTTTGACCTGAACTGTACCTTGTTTATTCATACGGTATTGGTCAGGCAGGATAGTCTCTTAGAGTTTTTCAAAGAAGAAAGAGCATGGCCAACCACAAATTAGCATGCAGGTTAAAGTATTTCATTTTTAAGCTTAAGTCAAAACTTTGAAGAATGGTGCTAAAACCACAATGCATGTAGAGGATTCAAACAAATATGGAAGTAATCCTTTAACAGAAGGAACATACACTGCTCTGGTATAAGACTCGCATGGCTTCCTACTTCCTACTTCCTACAGCAACATACCTGTCCTCTACTTATAAGTTTAACCTGTCTTGGTACTTCCGAGACCGAGATTCAAAATATAGTAGAATCCATTTTTATGAACAAAGAACATAAACAAATTATTGGTACTTTTTTTAAATAGACTGGTACTTTATTTTTTGATAAACATCTTGCATGTTACTAATATGCAGGCTTTGAAAGAGATTCAGAAACTCACAGCTGAGAATCAGAAACTCAAGTATCGTATTGCTCACCTCATCCGTGCACTAAATGAAGCAGATTCAAAACTTGCAGGTTCAAAAGGTAGGCATGCTTGATTTGTAGTTGTTCATATCGGTATGTTATATTGCCGGATGTGATTCATAGCAAGACATGGTAGTTCAGTTTCTGAACTTGAAACAGACATCCATAAAAATACAAAATAAATGCATGAATAATTACGATTACTTCATATGTATTTCTTTAGCTTTGAGTTATGACTTTAGTGCTGCAAAATAAGAAAATATCTCACCCTTCCTTCAAAACTTGGGTAAATGTAACATACAGGACACTGTCCTTTTGCCGTACTTTGAAAATTACCCAACTACCCCCTGATATGTTTGTTTTGGTTCATGTTGGCTTGTATGCATATGCGTATGCATGAGATTTCTAATGTTTTCCCAGGATACATATTAAACACTAGAAATTGCTGCTGACAAGGACTAAAAAGATTAGTTAATGGCAATGGAGCACCTTATTAGTATTTGCCAAGTATGGCAATACCAGAACCAACTGGTACGGTAGCAAAATTTTCAAGTCTACTGTGTTCTCTTAAGTAAGAGCATCATGTTCAATTTTCTCTTATGACGGTTTTATACAAGACCTGGGAGGACAAAAAACCAATGACCAAATAAAAATCAATAAATAGGTATATGTTTGGTATTACATGGAACCAATTACGTACCTCTTGGTACACTGCGCTGAGAAAACAGTACATAATTAGACAGTGTGGTACTTGTACTGAAAATCAAATGTTCTATTTCTATGATATGCAGAATCTAGTTGAGCTGGAGGAGATTAACTCTGCTTCTCAAACACGTGTATTTATTTTGTTACTGTTGTTTTTAAAGGATTAGACATTTGTTATATATGATTATTGGTGGAAATCTATACATTGTCGATGCATTTTTTTTATCGAGTAGAAGTTTGTGCGTGATGATATGTGAAGTTGTGCAACTGTCACCTGTAATGAACTGCTCCAGAGCTTATTTGTTGAATTTAGCTGGTGTCTTAAATTGTATTTAATATTACCTAAAGCATATTTTTGATATCACAAGTCTGGTAATAAGTTTGTAAACCCTGATACATAAGATAAAGTCATGCTACATAATTGCTGTGTATCAAGAGTGTGTAATGTGCATCCATTTGGTCATTGTACTATGCATGCGTTCATTAGTATTTAGTAAAATCATGAGTTTCAATTTGTTCCTCATAACTATTGAATTATTCTGGTCAAAACTATATTAGTAGTTGTCAGTGAATTACTATACAATAATACAAATATGAAATTTGTTTGTGGAATATAATATTAGTCCTCTAGTGTTTGCATATCATCATTCTTTTATTTTTCAATTTGAAGACTTCTGCCATTAGAATATCTACATTGGTAATTTTATTTGTAATTTCAGGGATGTATGATAATTTCATAAACAAAATGATTTCTTTTAATAAAATCACTTTCAAAGGCTCAATATAACTTAAGATGAGATCAACTGTATTTTAAATAAACCTGCAATACCATGTCTGGATCACTCAGCTTGGTATTAATTCATGTGGATCTGTAAGGATCTGTACAAGTAATGTTTAGTTTCTAACTTTCTATATCTTCATTTCATTATTATGCACGTTGGGTGTTCGATCTGCTAACGGCTAAGATTGAAAGATTAATTTTTGGATTTAATTTCAGCTCTCCAATTACATAATCTATCTTCTTTTGATTAAATACATATGTTTTATCTTTTATGTGTAGAAGTTTAAATTTATCTACAAATATACTCGCCACACGTACCGCCACACGATGCATTACAATTAAAATTAAACAGACTCAAAAATTTAGCGATATAATTCTCCGTTTTCTTATTTCTCTCTCTTCAATTGAAATTTTCTATACGGCAGATCATAATGCAAATCAATTTTTTATTTACTTCCTTATTTCTATACATATTACTGTGATAAATCTAGAATATATTTCTAAATTTATTTTTTTATGAAAACTTATCATTTTGTATTGAATTTATTTTTATTATCTTATCATATATTCCATTGTAACGCACGGACACGATACTAATATAGTATCAGTAACGTGGCGAGTATCAAAATAAAATTCTGGGCCGCATGAACCAGCCGCGGTATTGGTGTAGACTAGATTTGCGCCTTACTGGACTGGGCTCAACACCTTTCGCTTTCGCTTACACAGTTACACCTTTTTTGCAAATTCGATCCGACGGCCCGGATCATCGCAAAACCCTAACTTAACTACCCCTCTAAAACCCTAACTTGCTATGAGTTCAGTTCGCGCTGCCCCCATTTCCTCTTCTTTCTCCCCCAACCCAAACCCTCTAAACCCTAGAGGGTGAAAAACCCCGTATCTCTAGATCGGAGCTCTCCCATGGCGCTGTACGTGTTATTCGAATCGGCCTCTGGCTATGCTCTATTCCATGCGTACGGGATGGACGAGATAGCGCAGAATACCCAGGCAGTACGAGACTCAGTCGTGGACCTAAATCGCTTTGGTCAAGTCGTCAAGCTCGTCGCCTTCTCGCCTTTCTCCTCTGCGATTGATGCTCTTAACCAGTGTAACGCCGTCTCTGAAGGTAAAAATTAGCTTAAAACAGTCGTTAGCATTTTAAGTACGAGCATTTTTATAAGCCATATAAATCGTTTTTGTGGAGAAATTTGGAGTGAATATTGACACAGAGGAACCTATTTTTCTATAAAAAAAAATGTATGCATAGCATCCCATTGTTATTCATTTAAGAGATTATGAGCATATGCATGTTGAGAACATAAACATCATTAGTAGCATTTTTGTTATTTCGTAGGAATAATGACCGATGAGTTGAGAAACTTTCTGGAACTGAACCTGCCAAAAGTGAAGGAAGGAAAGAAGGCGAAATTTAGTCTTGGAGTTGCCGAGCCTAAAGTAGGCTCTCAGATCAGTGAAGTTACTAAGATACCCTGTCAGAGCAATGAGTTTGTGCTCGAGATTCTTCGAGGGGTCAGGCTGCACTTTGACAAGTTCATTAAAGATTTGAAGGTTTGATGCTTCCCAATTTATACCTTCTACTGTTTTGCACACTGGTACCAGTGTGTTGGTACTGGCACTCTTAAAACTTTGTATGACTGGTTTTCATTTGTATGGAAATCGGTCTTTTATACCCACTGTTATAAAAAAATGTTGTTAGAACATTTCTTTTCTGTATTTTGCTATTGGGTAGTCTATTGGAAAATTATTGACACACAGAGTGGAGCTAAAGGTACAAAATAGCTTGTGTTTTGGTGTTCATTATTTATACTTTAGCACACAAATACCCCTCGTGACATTGCTTTAACAGTTTTAATCTATGGAACTTGGTTTGTAATATGGAGAATGAAATGTCTGTTTTATGTTTGTTGCAGCCCACAGACTTGGATAAAGCACAGCTTGGTCTGGGCCACAGTTACAGCAGAGCAAAGGTCAAGTTCAATGTGAACCGAGTGGATAACATGGTTATTCAGGCCATTTTCTTACTGGACACACTTGACAAGGACATCAACTCTTTCTCTATGAGAGTCAGGTTTGTAGTTTTACATTTTGAGGCATTTATTTCTTTCATAGTATATGTTGAAAGTTCCCTCGTGCAATCGGTTTCATTTTTAGTTCCTTATACTTGTATTTCACTACTTCATATTGACGAGATTCATATTGCATAATATGATAGAAGTCCACCTCCTAATTGTTGTTAACTTTAATAGATGATTAGGTTCCTCTGTAATTGACTTTCATGTCACTTGTTTTTGGTCTTCCCATTGATACATAAAAAAAGTTGTGATGCTTTCACAGATAGCGCTTTTGCTATGTTAACACTTTCATGCTAAACTGGCTGCCTATGAATAATATGCTACATATATCTCCATCAAGTAGCAGGCAAGCTTATTGGAATAGTCAAATTACGCTATTCACATCTTTGTCACTTGACACTCAAACTAGGTGTTTGTAACCTTTCCCTTCACAAATGCAGAGAGTGGTACGGCTATCATTTCCCCGAGCTTATGAAAATCGTGAACGACAATTATCTCTATGCAAAAATTGCCAAGTTTGTTGAGAACAAGTCTGAGTTATCTGAGTCTCAGATACCAGCACTGGAAGATATTGTTGGAGATGAGGATAAGGCAAAAGAGATTGTCGAAGCAGCCAAAGCATCCATGGGTACCTTCTTGCTTTCCATATCTATACATCTTTTATCGATCTAATACGTATTAAGTGTTACCAATTAGTCTGATAGATTCATCTGAGTTAGAATTTGTAGTTATTCTTTGTTGTGGTTTTGGGACAACAAAATAGATTTTTTGAGATATTTCAGTGTGTTTTATTGTTATTATCACCTGGTATTTTCTGTTGTGGTATGGGAGAATCTGAAGTAACATGGGGCCCCTGGTGTGGTTCATTTATGTTGGTTAATGTGTTTATAAACTGAAATCTGTATTTAATATTTTCAGGACAAGACATATCTCCAATTGACCTGATTAATGTGCAACAATTTGCTCAGAGGGTCATTAATCTATCTGAATACAGGAAAAAGTTGTATGACTATCTAGTTACCAAGATGAACGATATTGCACCGAATCTAGCTTCTCTGATTGGTGAGGTGGTTGGTGCACGTTTGATTTCTCATGCGGGTAGCCTTACAAATCTGGCAAAGTGCCCTGCTTCTACTCTTCAGATACTTGGTGCCGAGAAGGCTCTCTTCAGGTTAGTTTTCTTGTCCCAAATTCATCTGAATTTATGATTATTATATAGGCATGACATGAAATTCATCTGCACGTGTTAGGTGTGGTATTGGTGATATGCGGGTTGAAAGATTTTAGCTTATTAAAATAGTAAATGTAAATCTGCATGTGTTAGGTGTGGTCGTCGTATCTTTTTGAAAAACCTATATGAATAATATATTCCTCTACACTTTGCTTGTTTTTGTAGTTTTTCTCACTTTTTAAATTAATTTTTTTATTTTAGAGCATTGAAGACTAAAGGAAACACTCCGAAGTATGGTCTCATATTCCACTCTTCTTTTATTGGGCGTGCATCTAGTCGTAACAAGGGCCGGATGGCTCGCTACCTTGCGAACAAGTGCTCCATTGCCTCCAGGATAGACTGCTTCTCTGGTATGTACAAAAATTTAATCTACATTTTTGATAAATGTACTATTAGAAATTGATACTGGCATCTTCGGTCCACTGCTAGGGGTGGCAAAAAAGCTCGTGGCTCGTGGTTTGATCGTTACTGAACTGAGCTGTTAACGAGCTAGCTCGCTACTAGCTCGGTTCAGAATTAATGAGTTCAAGCTGGGGCCTAGCTTGGCTAGGCTTCAATTTGTGAATTTGTGTGCATTTTATACTGTCCAGCTTGGTTCAGCTCAGTTAAGCTCGGTCCAAAAAGTTTGTAGAATTTATTTTCTTATTCAAACAAGGTCCAGCCAAACCCAACGAGCCAACTCTTGCCAGCTCGTGAGCTAGCTCATCACGATTTCAAGCTGAGATTTTCAGCTTGGACCCCTAAAGTCAGCTCGCTCGTGACTCGGATGAGCCAGCTTGTGACGAGTTCAAGCTGGACTAGTGTTGTAAAAAACGGCTGTTTAGGCCGATTAATCGGCCGATTAGTTGTTGGCGGCGACCAAACCGTCATGGATTTTCCCGACTAATCGGCCGATTATTCCTGATTATTCCCGATTAATCGCTTGGCGATACCTTAACCGTTTGACGAGCGCATACCGTTATTTACAACACTGAGCTGGACCCAGCTCGTTGCCACCCCTATCCACTGCTTTCATGCCGTGTTGTGTAGATTTCACTACTCAGTAATGGACCTGTATTGTTTAGGTTTTGTTTTCTTTTTGCCTAGGCATGTGTTTTGGTTCATGGGATTTTTAAGTTTGGAGCCGAATTAGGAACGAATAGCACGAAAAGAACACTGCAATACTGGAATGTTTTTTTTTTTTTTTTAATTTGTTCTTCCATACTGAAAGTTCTTTTAAACTGTGTTTTTTTAGAGACGAGTACCACCGTCTTTGGTGAAAAGCTAAGAGAGCAAGTTGAGGAGAGGTTGGATTTCTACGACAAGGGCGTGGCACCTCGTAAGAATTTGGATGTGATGAAATCTGCCCTGGAGAGCATGACTACTGATGGCGGTAAGTGCTGTACCTAAGCAACAGTTCCGTTTTATTCCATGCCTATTCAGGTACTTTATGGTGATTTAATTTTTGCTTGAAGGTGACAAAAAGAATGAAGAGACCCCTGCAAAGAAGAGCAAGAAAAAGAAATCCAAGGCTGATGATGTTGAGGTGATGGATGTGGATGTATCTGCTGATCTAGGAACAGAGAAGAAAAAGAAAAAGAAGCACAAGCTCGATGAGGACACTGCTATGGAGGTTGCTAATGGCGATGATCAAAACGGGACCCCAAAGAAGAAAAAGAAGCAAGGGAAGGATGAAAATGGCGATGTGAAAATGGGCACTGAATCAAAGAAGAAAAAGAAGAGTAAGATTGTGGACTAGTGTTTAGTTTATTTGTGATAGAGAGACCTAGCTGTAGTTCTGAATTTTGCTCCTATTGGTGCTTCTCCCCAATTTCATATTTATGTATTGTTAAGTATTTTTGTTTCTGCAATCTTTTTATAGGAGTAATGTATTAAAGAATTACTGAATCTCTAGCCTCAGATTTAGCTGTAGTTCTGAATTCTGGATGTTTTCTATTTCAGACTGTTTGCAATGAATTGCAGCAGAAGCTATCCCTGCAGTAATTGAATGCAGTACGAGCAATTGTAGCAGCTGATGTTAGTTGGGAGCGAATAATCGATTCTTTATTAAGTTGAGCTCGAAATTATTAGGGTGTTAGTGTTAAATTGAACGGGACTTTGGTTTAACTTCTAATTGTGCATGGTCAATGTTTTTTTTTATTGAGTCAAATTCGGTCCTATGTCATGTTGGAATCGTCGGATCAGTACCGATATTTATGTTTTTTTGATTCGTATGAATCTTAAAGACAGCTTTTATTGGACATCGGATGGAATTTAGTCTGATGTTCATCGGACTCTCTCGATTCCATTGCATGCTTAGCTCCACGATATTTTTAGTTTGCATCCTTTGAGAGGTAACGAAATATTTGAGTTTAGATCCGGACCGTCTGATCAGAATCCATACAAATCTGTCTTGAGGTGAAATTCATGAGATTTTCTTAATATTCGTGCCGAAGCATATTGGATTGTCCGGATCTAACATCAAAATTTCTGTTAGTGATATGAATTCCGATTTTTTTGGGCTCTCTTCGTTAATTTGTTTTGTATCTATTCGTTGCAGTTTTATTTCTTGGTTCATAGGCCGAATTATGTTTCCAGAATGACTTGAATTGGCATTAAATCTGGATACGACAAACTTATGTTTATGGATCGAACAAGTACAAGGACCTTGTGTTGCCGGAAAAAACGTACCGTGCTGTAGCGTGATTAATACGTCGTGACTTTGGTCTCGTATTGTGTCGTGCTGTATTAAGTTAATTTTTCACGTGTCGTGCTGTGCTGTGACTAAAATGTCAAGAGATGGTCACGGCACGTGAATGGTCATGCCATGTGAGTCACGTCGTGCTCAAATGTGATTCGTGTGACCATTTGATCATAATTTAGGTTAGTTTATTCAAGATTCACTATTTGATTAAGATTTAATTGTCTTAATTGCACGTGATTAGTGATATCACGTGCCGTGCCGTGTCAAATTTTCTAAAAATGGTCACGGCACGAAACACACGAGTCAAGACATGTAACCAACACGTGTTCCGAAACGGAACCGGCTCCACCGCTTTTGCACAGGCCATCAATGAGAATGTCACAAGTGATCATATTGGATCTCATTTTTTCAGCATCCATTTCTTTAAGCTTTAAGCACCTCTACAGCCATGCCAATCTCAACCTCTTTGCAGAAGGGTGAGATTGGGCTTGCAGCTACCCTCTTTTATGGCCTATCTCTCTTATGTCACTATTGCTGGAAAGCCTTTCAATAAGAGTGTTGTAAACAATCAAATTTGGAGTTTATCCCATGAGAGGCATTTTAACTTAACTACAAGCCCAATATGCCTCAATGCAAAGAGTTCCTTCATTATGGTATTAAAGTCTTTTGGATAAATACCCCACCCATATTTTGAATGGAATGAGAGTAGGTCCGATGCCCATCGGACCTACCTTGGTTCGATAGGTGTGATGACCATCCGATCTGCATCAAGATTCGTGTGTTTTACATCAAAATCCGTGTAAGATTATTAATTTTCATGCGTATAGATCTTGATGCTAATCGTACGGTGATAGAGCTAATTAAACCTAACTCTAGGTCCGATGCCTATCGGACCTACTCCTATCTCATTTTGAATAGGCACCGAATTGATTTTGGTTTGGTTGGGATATTTTACTTCCTCAGGTACCTGTCTAGTTGCATGAGAAATAGAATAGAACTTTCCGCTGAATTATTCAAAATACACACGTTTTTTGGAAATTTTCATAAATAACCAATCCGTTGAATTATTCAAGGGAAATCCAGGTCAAATCCACTAAATAATTCAGCGGAAATGGAATAGAACTTTCCGCTGAATAATCTGACGGATTTTTTATTCCCCTGAATTATTCAGCTAAAATAGAATTTTTATTTTATTTTAATTAAATAGAAGATGTTCCGATTTTTTTATTTTTTCTATTGAAATATTAGAATATTTTTATATTTCTTGAAAAATAGATGGAGCACTATAGAATTGAATTTACTAGAAATTTTGTGATAAATAACTTGGATCGACATTTTAGGTAGGATTTTTTTGCGGCGGAAAAAAAGGTTAAAATATTTCTTGTGTGTTATTGGAAAAAATAAATAAAAATGTTTTGGATCTGAATTATTGATCCCGGTTCAAAAATCACTTTTGGATAAATAAAAAATTATCACAGTCTTTTTAGTAAATTCAAATTCTAAGGTACTCCACCTATTTCCTTAGAAGATAGTTTTATATTATTAATATTTTAATATTTTTCTAAAATAACTTCTAATAAAAGGTTTAAATAGCATTTATCGCGTTATAGCAGAACGGCTGAAATAACGGCGCTATGCCCATATAGCGCCGCTATAGCGCGAAATAGCGCGCTATAGTGGCAATAGCGTCATAGCTTTTATGGTCCGAAAACGCTATAGCGCGCTATTTAGAACCTTGCTTCTAATAGATGGAGTACCTTAGAATTTGAACTAGAAGGATCATGATTTTTTTTTTATTCATGCAAAAGTGGTATTTTAACCGGGATCAATAACACAGATTCAAAATATTTTTTTTTGACATATTTTAATTTTTTGTACAACGGCAAAAAATCTTGCCTGAAAAATATTGATCCAGATTATTTGTCGCAATCTTAATAGTAAATTTCAATTCTATAGTACTCCATATATCATCCAAGAAATATAAAAATATTTCTAATATTTCAATAGAAAAAAATAAAAAAAATTAGAACATCCTCTATTTAATAAAAATAAAAAACCAGAAAATCTTATTTCCGCTGAATAATCCAACGGAAATAGGAAATCCATTTCCGCTGAATTATTCAGCGGATTTGGTCTGAATTTCTGTTGAATAATTCAGCGGATTGGTTATTTGTAGAAATTTCCAGAAAATGTGTGCATTTTGTGAAATTTGATTTTTTTTGGATATTAATAAAAATTTCGGCCTCTAACCGTGTTTAAATTTATTTGCTAAAAAATGAAGCATACATATCAAATATCACTCATAAAATACTACAAGTACATAATAATGATTTACATAAAAATTACGTGTATTACGTGTATGTCTGATATTTTTTTTAAAAATTGAAATACGGATCGTAAAATTATAAAAAGATGGTCTATAATCCTCAATGTTAGAAGAGTAGGGTTAAAATGCATTGTTAGTTTTGTGCTCCAAATATGTTTCACGTCTTTTTCTCTGTTTTCAAAGTTCCAACAATCGATCCGAACCGCTCAATATGATCTTCATATTCAAATGTGCTTATAGACTAAATTTTATATTTTTTGAAATTTGTTTACTATTTTTTTAGATAGGTACAAAATCATTGTTTTGGATGGTCCATAATTTTCTAAAAACAGTGATTTTGTATCTATCTAAAAAATTAGTAAGAAATTTTCAAAAAATATAAAATTTGGTCTCCAAGCACATTTTAATACAAAGATCATATTGAGCGGTTCGGATCGACTGTTCGAACTTTGAAAACAGAGAAAAAGACTTAAAGCATGATTAGAGCACCAAACCAATAGTGTATTTTAACTCACTCTTATTAGAAATATACAGAGGTATGAAATTTTGCTCCGATCACCATTCACCACCACCGACCTCTGAGGTCTGAGGTCTGAGGTCCCGATCTCCTTCCTACTAACCAAGCTATTACTATTACTCCCCATTTCAGCTCAACACGCCAATCCAAATAAAAATGTCTCACACTCCACTGGCATCCCCTCCTGCCCCGATCTCTCCTCCCGACACATCCTCTCCGCCGCTGGACTTGGGTTCCTCCGACGCTCTAGCCCAGATCCGCGCCATCACCGACGTAGGCACGCTAAACCGCCTTCTACACGAGTGCATCGCCTTCCAGCGCTCTCTTGACCTCTCCTTAGAATCCCTTCTCTCGCGCCGCCCCGATCTAGACCGCCAGTTAACCTCCCTCCTCCGTTCCTCCCCTCCTTTACTCGATCTTGCAATCTCTGAGGCATCAAATCTTCTTACCTCAGCCGAATCGTCTGCTTCTCTCGCATCATCGCTCTCCTCACATGTGCGCCACCTAGATCTTGCCCAGTCCCGAGTCGACTCGACGTTATCTACGGTCCTTGCCTCACTCGACCGGTCCCGCGCTCTAGAATCGGCCCAGCGTGCTCTCGCATCAGATTCGCCTGATCTCGAATCTGCTGCACAGGCTGTTCACTCGTTCCTTCAGATCGATTTGAATTATCCATCCGAGGAAGATGAACTCAGGCGTGACATGTTTGATCTGAAGCGTCGGTTGGAGTCTCTCATTAGACGGCATCTGGCAACTGCCATTGACTCCCGGGACCACCCGTCAGTTCTGCGCCTCATCCGTCTCTTCCCATTGTTATCTCTTTCCAAGGAGGGGCTTCAGACCTATGTTTCCTACCTTAAAAAGGTGGTCTCTGTGAGAGCTCGCCTTGACTTTGAGCATTTGTGCGAACTTGCAGACTCATCTGAGCAACCTGACTTTGTGGGTTGCCTCACTGCCCTGTTTAAAGACATTGTTCTTGCAATAGAGCAGAATGATGGTGTTTTAAGAGAGCTGTCGGGTGAGGAGGGGGTTGCATTTGCTGTCTGTGAGCTCCAAGAAGAGTGTGACTTGCGTGGAACTCAAATTCTGAAGAAGTACACTGATTACCGCAAGCTTACTAGACTTGCAGCTGATATTAACTCGTATAGTAAAAACAACCTCCTCTCTGTGACAACTGTCATGGCAACTGGTGTGCAGCAATCAGGTCCTGACCCAAGAGAACTCGAGACCTACTTGGAGGAAATCTTGGCCTTGACACAGCTTGGCGAGGATTACGCTGAGTTTATGGTTTCAAAACTTAGGGGGCTGGGAAACTCCGGTTCAGATGCCGGATCCAAAGGGATAAAGGCGGTTAAATTTGGTAACTTCAGCAAGATGGTGCAGGATTTGACAGGGTTTTATGTGATTTTTGAGGAGTTCTTTATGGTGGAGAATGTGAGGAAGGCGATAAGGATAGATGAGATTGTGCCCGATGCGCTTACCACCTCCATGGTTGATGATGTGTTCTTTGTGTTGCAAAGCTGTAGCAGGTATAGGCAGATATAACTTTTATTTTTGGTCTTGTTTGCCATTACATGAACAGTTCCTCAGATTTCTGTAATGATTAAAGATAAAAAAACCCCAAACACGAAAGAAAGGTATTATTAAATTTAAAGAATAACCAACAAGCACATGTATTTCATAACAGTCATCAGTTGGAAAATGAGACCCGGGAAGTACATGCACTTCATCTATTAAGCAGAAGTCTTTTAAGCAATTGGTTGGTTAACACCAAAACTGCAGCAGATCTCTCCCTGAATTCTGTACGATATAAGTTTCCCCAGTAATTTTTATCTGCATTACTTGTTGAAGCACATAGACATTTGAGCGCATGTATTAAGAGTAAATCATTGTAAAGCTGTCTCTGTCCCATTAGCTGAAGCTTTGGAGAAGCTAGTTATCAAACAGTAATCACTAAGAAATGACAACATTCCACTGCAGGAGGGCGATATCAACTGGGAGCATAAACTCGGTACTGGCTGTGCTGGGTGGGGCTACCAGCCTTCTGGGCAATGAGTACCAGGATGCGTTACAACAGCGGATGCGGGAGCCCAATCTTGGCTCCAAGCTTTTCCTGGGCGGTACTGTTGTGCAAAAAACTGGGACTGAGATTGCCACTGCTCTTAACAACATAGATGTCAGCTCGGAGTATGTTGTCAAACTCCGCCATGAGATTGAAGATACTTGCACAGAGGTAAAATACATATTTATTTCTGGTTTTATTCTTTGAAATTAGCGCATTTCTACATATTAGTTCCACATTCAGTTTTTTTTTTTTTTTTTCAAATGTCAATGTGTTTTGGTTGGGTACAATGATTGAAGTTCCCGCAACTACCGGCAGCTGCTACTAGGCTGGTATTTACTATGTAGGAGTGCTAGAACTGATTAGTACTTTGCATAAGTCCTATTATCTGTTGGGTCAAGTTGCTTGATACTGATTATTTTAGGACGTTTCTGACTAGCTCATTACCAATATCCATCTGAAATCTTGATCAGTACCTTTTGTACACTTGCTGATTCTTCATGCATTTTCATGAGAGTTATGCACGTTTCATGAGAGTTATGCACAAGAGTTTGGCAACTGATTAAAAAATTACATCTGAAGCTGGTTCATTGTCAATCAGATCCTTATACCTGTATGTCTTTGCCATAAATTTGGAAAGTCAATAAGGCTATAAATTGAATCCGGGGGATATATTGGTGCATTTTTTTTGGATGTTCTCGTCTTCAGCACTAGTAACTTGAAAGTTTGGCAACTGCTACAAGCACCGAGTTTCAAAAAGAATCTTCCTCTTCTCTTTTGTACAGAACCTTCTTTTGTTCAATCAAGTCCTTGTGTTAGTTAATTTAAACTGGTGTTGACATTCCAAGTGGTTGCTAAACTGCTGAGGTCTTTGTAGTATAAGATAAAGTTAATGAGAATATATTAAATAAATAATAAACAACTGTCAGGCCTCTTATAGTGTGATTCCAGCTGCAAAGAATCCCATCTTCCATTTCAAGTCTGATAGGAGGGCTTAATTTAACTCATTCGATATACCTCAGTATAA
This sequence comes from Carex kokanica, assembly GCA_025461125.1. NCBI lineage: Eukaryota > Viridiplantae > Streptophyta > Magnoliopsida > Poales > Cyperaceae > Carex > Carex kokanica. The sequence goes on along the minus strand of JAJGRX010000831.1, from coordinate 221,369 downwards.
TATGGTTTAACAAAGTAGCTGTTCAAGGGCCACTTTGGATAGCACCAGAGTTCATGGGCCATATCAGTGCTTCTAATGTCACTATACTTATTGTGTGAGTTTCACATAGCATGCACCAAAGCGTCTGATTGCAACTTAACATTATAGTTAGGCACTCATCATCTCTTAATTTTGTTTTCAATGCAACCAGGCTTTCCCTGCAACGGGTGACAGAGAGAAGGTGAAGTCATGCCTGTCTGAATTAGGCGATATAAGCAGCACCTTCAAACGACTCCTCAATTCTGGCCTGGAGCAACTCCTTTCATCTATTGCCCCGCGCATCCGTCCAGTTCTGGACACAGTTGCAACAGTCAGCTATGAGCTAACGGATGCAGAATATGCAGAGAATGAGGTGAATGACCCCTGGGCCCAGAATCTCCTCCATACAATCGACTCCACTCTATCATGGCTCCAGCCTTACATGACCACCTCTAACTACGACTCACTCATACACCTTGTGATCGATTTTGTGGTGAAGAGATTAGAGGTAATTATGATGCAGAAACGGTTCAGTCAGTTGGGTGGGTTACAGTTGGACAAGGAGGTGCGGGGCTTAATTAACCATTTCTCCGAGATGTCGCAACGGCCGGTGCGGGACAAGTTCTCGCGGCTGTCTCAGGTCGCCACAATTTTGAATTTTGAGAAGGTGTCTGAGATTATGGATTTCTGGGGGGATAATGCGGGTCACCTCACATGGTTGCTCACACCTGCAGAGGTCCGGCGTGTTCTTGGCCTCAGAGTTGACTTTCGGCCTGAGGCAATTGCTGCTCTTCGGCTATAGATTCATTTCATTATTTTATGTCTTTTTTCATAGTTTTTTACCATTTTTTGTGTTACCCTCTTTCTATTATTTAAAACGTCATTCTTGTCGAAAGAGGAAATATTGGTTGAATTTTACAGGTAAATTTGGGTGTAGTTATATCCATTTGATACCAGCTTCAAAATTCTGTCACTAGCTCAAGCTGTATCTTATGCAATGATTTTTCCTGCTGCTGAAATGCCGACATTTTTATCCAAAGTTAATTACAAATTAATAAATATACCCAACATTAGTGGGAATTTATAAAAATATTCATACCGGTCAGAAAATGGCCGGTTTTAATTTAATTTTGAATTTTTTGAATTCGTTTAGTCTCAAATCAAGTGGTCAAAATTGATGAAAAATGAATGATCCAAAATGAAATTGTTTTAATGCATTCAAAAAATCATCAATTTTGACCACTTGACTTGAGACTAAACGAATTCAAAAATTCAAAATTTTGCATGTACGCGCATCACTCATAAAGTACATCGGTTTCAACGGTTGGATTCATCTCGTTTGAAGTGAATCCGATAGTTTATGTAGAGTTGTGCTCACCAAAGAGTTTGGTGAGCACATCACACCCTAGTTCTACTCACATATTTTAATTCCTTGGGCTCCGTCCTTTGATGAATTCCTCCCATATACCGTAAAAGGGAATCTTTTAGTCGATCAGGACGGTTTTTTTTAACTTAGCACGAATATCAAAGCACAATTAATATTGACCCCTCCCAAAAATTTTAAAATACCCTCAACAAAAAAAATAAACCAAAAAGCCACTGATATGTGAGAATTTCATATTTACCCGGGCCGCAACGTGAAATGGTGGACCCCAAAACTAGAGGCCACCATTTGTCGTTGCGGCCCGCAAAAACCAAAAACCAAAAATTGTTACGATGAATTTTTATTGATTTGTTTAATAATTTTAAAAATTGAAAGAACTACTAATAATTTGAATATGTTAGAAAGAATATCAAACAAAATAGATAAAATATCTTATAATTTAGATGTACTAGAATGACTCCGAAACATTTTTCAGGTAGAATTTTTCCCTGCTGTAAAAAAAAAATTAAATTATTTTTTGGTGTGTTACTGGAAAAAAAATAAAAATGCTTTGAATTTGAATTATTGATCCTGGTTCAAAGGTAACTTCTAGGTAATTAAATAAATTATCGTGATCTTTTCAGTACATTCAAATTGTAAGATACTTCATCTATTTTTGAAAAAAAATATTGATTTGACATTTCGTATTGATGGTAAATTTTTTTTTCAAAATAAATGGAGTACCTTAGAATAGTTTAATTTTACTAGAAGTGACTTTTGAACTGAGATCAATAATTCAAATCCAAGACATTTTTATTTTTTTCCAGTAACACACCAAAAAATAATTTAATTTTTTTTTTAAGCCGGAAAAAATCCTGCCTGAAAAATGTTTCGGAGTCATTCTAGTACATCTAAATTATAAGATGTTTTATCTATTTTATTTGATGTTCTTTCTAACATATTCAAATTATTAGTTGTTCTTTCAATTTTTAAAATTATTAAACAAATCAATAAAAATTCATCGTAACAATTTTTGGTTTTTGGTTTTTGCGGGGCCGCAACAACAAATGACGGCCCTCAAAGAATGAATTCGCCATTTCACGTTGCGATCCGGGTAAATATGAAATTCTCACATATCAGTAGTCTTTTGGTTTATTTTTTTTGTTGGAGGTATTTTTAAAAATTTCAGCCTCTATGCTATTCCGAATAAACAATGTTTTTGAGTTAATTTGAAACCGTAAAGTAGTAAAACCGACCATCCAACATATGAGAGGATACTTGTCCTCCGTTATTCCATCCCTCGCTTCTATCTTTCTGTCTCTCTTTCGTGCCTGTATAAAAGACTAAGGGCATGTTCGGCTGCTTTTACTGTTCATGTGGGAAAAAAAAAATTACTCAGAGTGAATTTTTTTTCCTCACGTGAACAGTAAAAATCAATTCAAACTTTGCCCATTTCCATGTCCATTCCCGTCCGCCGAACATGCCCTAAATATAAAGAACTCGGCATTGCGCCTTCAGCCTTGACGCGGGAATCAACATGTGGAGTGGGATTTTGACATGCTTTCTCCGTTTTTAAAATGCAAAGGGACAACTGATTGTAACGGGATAAGTTTGAATGTTTTTTTTTTTAAGAATAGAACAATGTTCAAATATGTCGCTCAAAGGCTCAATGCAAGGATTTTAGGAATTTTCTCTTCTCTTTTGGAAAAAGGATTAAATTTTTTGCCAAAATGTAATAACTATAGAAATCCAATAAGTAATGAATGATTATAGATTATAATTACTTTAAAGAGGGACAATATTATCAATGCAATTAAAATTTTTGGAGCTGTGTTAAGGTGTTATTATCAACCCCTTTCTTTTCCTTTTCCTTTTTGCCGAAATTTTTTTAGTTACCACTCGATAAATGGAAATTAAACAACTACTATCCACATATTCAAAATTCACATATTACCACACATGCACCTCCATAATGCACACCAAATTTTTTTATGCACCAGCTGAGCACCGCGTATAATTTGTAGTATAAAATGTTGATCAGATTGTGCGTATAATTTGTAGTAATTTGCTCACCAACTTACTTAGTACAAAACGCTGCTTAGATAGTCCGTATAATTTGTTGTAGTAATTTTTAGTTTAAATTTAATACAAAATTTTATTTGTTAAACAAGTACGTTTTATTTTCTACAATTTATCCGTCAAATTTGATTCGTACATATAATTCTAAACATCACAAAAAAATAGAATAGAACAGAAAAAAAAAAAACTTAGTCCAAAATTTTCAAACATAATAGAACATAACATAACAAAACTGAAAAAAAAATTTGATAAACATGTCCAGGTGGCGCACAAAAAATAATAATTTGGTTCACATCCCAACGGAAGCACCAAAAAATTTAATGCGTATTTTGAAAATGCGTGTGTAATAAAAACTCAATTTTAAGTCAAAAAATGGTAGTTGTTTAATTTTCATTTATTCGGATGGTACCTAAAAAAAATTTCGGTCCTTTTTGTCTTTATTTCAAGCTCTGTAACTACACGGCGCGTCGGTAGCTTCGGCGCGGATGCAGGATAGTCGGATCCTTTTGGTTTCTCACATTCTCTTTGACCCACTGCACCGTGTCTAGATTCTCTGTGATATACTACTATTAGTGTAACGAGTCAACAAACCCAATGTTTACATCTGAGGAATCCTTTTCTCTAAACGCCACACGCAAATATTTTCTAGAGCAATTCCCAGAAAATCCAAAAATCAATATACGCGTCATAGTGGACCAACGAGTCAATGACATAGTGGGGACTTGGGTTTTGGGAAGCTTCGAGGTTCCAGGCAGTTCTGAATGAATGGCTAACCAGAGAGCAGGACGCCTCCATTTTATTCTGAAATGGAGATGAGAGATTATAACACTAGCCAAAGACTGGCCGAATTCACCTACTCTATTAAATGCCCATCTCCTCCCATCATTGTGCTCTCATCAGATACATTCAAGCTCACAGAAAAATCTCGCTTCCAAGGTACTATTGATATTTCCTTTTTCGGTACAAAATTTCTAAATCTGAAAGTCAATTTGATCCACGTTTACTCTTTCGCTTAAAATCAGGAAGATCTGAACCGATCAGTTTCTGTTTGAAGCGATTCATGTAGAATTGGATAAGGTTTAGATCAGATCTGGCGAAATCCGTGCATCTCAGACCTTTTAATAGTTTTAAAAATAATAATCTGATACTATAATGTAGAATTTTCTCGCTATTAGGTTGTATAATTTGTTGATCATTACAGGTTGTATAATTTGTTCCTCCTTGTCGATAATGATTTTCAGTGATTGCAAAAAAATAAATAAATAATATATATATATTTTCAGTAGCTGTTTGTTAAACTTGTTTAAACTAATTTTGAATGGTGATGACTTAATTTGTCAATCATTGCTTTTTTCTCTTTTGAAAATTTTAATAAGCAAATTATAGAGCTGACGCAATTATGTGCAGTGACTTCGGTCAAAATAAATTTACTAATTTGCCTGGCTATAGCTTCTACGAAATTCTCTTTAATATTGAAATTAACAATGGTTATGATTAAAGGGATTGAGCTTCGATCTATTTCTATGTTATTGTTTCATTTGTCCTCCTTGAAACCAAGCATGAGCTCATAAAGATACAAAAGCAAAGCTGCTATTTATCTTCCTTTTTCATTTCTCAAGCTTGAGGCTGGACTCCATGTCCAGCTGAACTTGATTGATTTATAAATACATCCACCAAACATGCGACTTAACTTCCAGTTGGTACATGCTGCCAATAATACTGGATCAATAGTATTACTGGTTAATTGTTTCCCCTTCTTTTTCTCAGAACAAAAGCAACTGCAATGGCAGTATCAACTGAATCAGCTCTGAGGTCTTCTCTAAATCCAAATGCCCCAATCTTTGTCCCTGCCGCATTCAAGCAAGTCGAGGATTTTTCACCGGAGTGGTGGGAGCTGGTGCAGACGACGGGATGGTTTCGTGACTACTGGTTTCATGAAAATCAGCACCAAGAGGCCTTTGACACCTTTTATGATGAAGAGGATATTGAAAACCTCTTGCCTGACTCGATCGACCTGGACATAGCTGATGACATGTGTCTTTTTGAGGCAGAGGCGGCTGCAACGGAGAGAGAAATGCTGTCTAGTGGTATCTTCAAAGTGGACAATTTGAAGCTGGGTAAGTCGGATTTTTGTTTGGTTCAATCATTTTAGACTCATATTGAAAAATGTGTTTTCATTTTTTTCCCTTTGGTCTGCTTTCCTGACAGGTTTTAGAAATGATACTGAGGCAGTTCTTCGGAGCCTGAATTTGAATTCACCTAGAAATGGAGGGGCCAAGCCATTCGTTATTCCAGCCAGGTATCCTGAGAAGCCGGTGCAGCGTGTGAGCCCCAAGGGTGGAGCCCGTGGCATTATTCACCAGCCACGCTAGTGAAAGTGACCCATGAATCAGGATTGTGCCAAGTTGTAAGATGAAATCACCACATCCTGTATGTGTTGCTGTTTAACCTTTAGTTTTTCTTTTTCTTTTAGCAATTTGCTTCTTTGTATAGCACTGAAGACAAAAAAAAATGCAGCTTTTAGATTTGTAAGTCTTATTTATAGTTACCGATGCTAAATAGGATGTGGAGAAAATGGGAAGTAACTTTTTCATAATTCAGCTTTCATTTGGAGGATCCATAAGCGCATAAAACGAATTAGCTTAGTTTTCTGGCTGTAAGATCATGATCTCTTATTTGTAACCATGACAAATGTCCTAATAAATCATCAAAAAAAACTTAAAATTGTAAATGGGTTTCTCGATCACTTGCGTGCACGTTGTGAATCAATTGGTCAACCATCAAACAATTCTGCAGTTTTTATTAAAATATCTAGAAAATATAAAAATAGTTTCGAAACATAAATGAGAAAGAAAAATTTAATTATCACTTGGGTCAGTTTTTTATATTTTTATGTTTTTATTTTATTTATGGAAGTAAATCATGCCAACAATGTCAATCTATCCATCCATCTATGATCTGGACGGTCACAATTAAACACAATTGTGATTATAAATGAATGGACAGATTGGCCTTGTTTCGGTTTCAGATTTTATATACCCAGATGTCAAAAAAAATCGCGGTCATTTTATTTTGCTTTCCTGACAGGTTCTGGAAAACACAGTTTTTTTCAGTCTTAATTTGCCAAATTTTGAGAAAATTTGAGGGCTGGTTTGTTATCAATTCAATGTTGTTGTTCCATATGGCATACAGTACGAACGAAGCATCTCATCTCATATATTATACAATGCAGCACAAAGAATCTATAGGAAGTTATCAGAAAAAGATGATCAAAACAAGTAACACATAATATACTTGATATTTTTGCTATGAGAAAATGAAATAAAGTGAAAAGAGCTCAATTTCAGAGAATATGAACCCAACAACAATAGACTTCGCATACCCAACAAAGTGAAATAAAAATAAAAATAAGAAAATAAGCTAGGAATGTAGCGCTTCACTACTTAAGTAGGTATGAACCCAACAACAATAGACTTCGCATACCCAACAAAGTGAAATAAAAATAAAAATAAGAAAATAAGCTAGGAATGTAGTGCTTCACTACTTAAGTAGGTCTGTAGTGCTTCTCGACCATTTTCCTAAATTCTGCATGCGAGAAAACACAAATTAGTTTTTGGTTATGTTCAAAACTTTATTGCAAATACATGTGATTTTAGATAGCAAGAATGCCTTTTTATGGAGAATAATATTAAGCATTATAGTATGCGCACCTTCTTGATTTGACCATAATGCAGCTGCTTGAGTGTTAAGTGGGGAATCATTGTTAGGTTCTGCAACAACATCACCATAGCATGATTATTAGTTTTTAATAATCATTAATTAGTACTTCCTATAAGAATATATATAGCAAACTAAATGCAACTCAAAATGAACCAATATCTTTTGGCTCCCAGAAGGCTCTGACTGTTAAGAGAATAATGGTACAATACTGAAAATAGTTTGAGAATTTTTACCTCCCAAAAGGCTCTGAATTGACAGAAGGATTGTTCTCACATCATAAGCAGAAGACCACTTGTCCTGTAAGTGTAAACATCACAAATGCACCATAAGTTAAACAACACAGAACCAATCTGCTTGGCTTGATTTTTGTTTTGAATTTCACAATAAGCTGCTATTTTGCACTAGAGGGCCAAATTACTGAAATAGGAAACACTCTTGCGGCCACAATACCACAATCAGTACAGGTATCATGCATAAATTAAAATATTACAATTAATAAATACCTGAAGGATGTCAAGACAAATGTTGCCATGAAGGTCCACATTGGGGTGGAAGCAGGGGCTCTCAAACTTAACCTTTGGAGGCTTGAAGGGGTAGTCGGTGTTGAATGATAGAGATAGTTTGTAGACCATGCCTGCATAGACTGTCCCGGTGCTTCCATTTATGGTCCCTCTCCAGTGAAATATGTCGTCACCCTCTGGAAATGCCGAAATTCCTGGATCGCCTGACATCTGAATAAATTCCCCATGAAGTCAAATTTTGTGTCCCGCACCAAATAGAAAATGTAGACTCGAACCCATGTAACAATGACAGTGCTAGTAGGCCGATTTGATTGTGTCTATTTTGACTAAGCATGGCCTCCTACAAACTTGATTGAGTTTTTGGGATAATCTAAACGATAACTTGGGCAATCACACAAGTAACCGGTCAACCATAAATAGTATATGATATATTAAGCACGGCCTTCTACAAACTTGATTGAGTTTTTGAGCTAATCTAAACTGTAACTTGGGCAATCACACAAGTAACAGATCAACTTACCATCAACGCCATAAGCTCAGTCTGAAGCCTGTTTTTGAGAAGAAAAAAGAAAAGAAAAAGAAAATGAAATTGGTTAGGATATCTTTGGAGAAGGTAAATACAAAATAATAGGGTTCTGATTGTGAAATGAGTTCTGGTTTTTCTTGCTGGGCAAAGAAAATTTTATTATAAACAAGACCAATATGATAATTTCTACTGATATGATCATTTCTACAAACACAAAAAGTGCTTTCCCAAACAGAACTTCTAAAAGTATATCATTCCATAAAATTAATAAGGCATTTTTTGTGTACTAACTTACAAATCCTTCTTGCTCTTTACATATAGGCAAAATTAGTTTCAGCAACAATGATACAACCTATCTCCAGTTTCATGCCAAATTGGGGGAGAACCCTTTCCTCAAAAATCATAAAAAAATCCAACAACTCCAAATTACAACAAGACCATTCCTGTCCCTTTACAGTGGACATCAAGTATTTGTTGATCTTTGGTCATTCGATCTCAATTATCCATACACCACAAGAAAAACTGATCTCAACAATAACTGAACAATCAAAGAATGAAAAAAGGGATCTAACCTTTTCAACACAGATTGACGATCAGGACCTTTTGATGCGAGATTAGTGTGCTTGGCTGATGTTGTGGCAATGGCGGCTGGAACATTACCTTGGAAATCTTGGAGATCTTGGTTTTCCCTAGGCATTTTCTCTTTCTTTTCTGTTTCTCTTTCCTTCTTTCTTGGATTTGTGTAATTCGGTTGTGTTTCTCTTACTCTTCCTTGATTCGAAGGAAGGTTGAGAGAGAAAGATTGGAGAGAATGAGAGAGCGATAGAGGGTGGAGGTTGTTTGATATTAAATAGCGATGGAGATTCCTTTTTTTTTATTTTGTCGAACGTTGGAGGCTGCAGATTTTAGGAGATTTGGTCTCCGGTATAACGGCTAGTTTTCAAATATCTGAAAATAACCGTTCTAATTCTGGCACTCGATTTTTTAGATTTTTAGGTATCCTTTACTACTGATTCAACGGACCAATTTAGGGGTGGGCCTCTTAATCATTTTAATTAAGATTTTAATTTAGGTATGGGCCGAACGGGGCCTTAATTTTAATTAAGATATTTTCAAAAGAAAAAGTTAGTTAAGATTTATTTAAGAGGAGGAGGGCTCAAATGCTCCATTGCTTTATGCTCTAATCGTACCTCCAACATTTTTATTTTCGATTTCAAAGTTCAAACAAAAGATCTGAACCGCTCAACATGATATCCACATTAAAATGTACTTACAGATCAAATTTTATATTTTTTGAAATTTTTTTACTATTTTTTTAAGATAGATACAAAATCACTATTTTTAGATGGTCCACAATTTTATGAAAAACATTGATTTTGTACCTATTTTAAAAAATAGTAAAAAATTTCCAAAAAAATATAAAATTTGATCTGTGACTGTAAGCACATTTTAACGTGGATATCATGTTGAGCAGTTCAGATCCTTTGTTTGAACTTTGAAATAAAAAATAAAGATATTGGAGTACGATTGGGACATAAAGCAATGGGGCATTTGAGCCCTCCTTATTTAAGAGATAAGATCAACTAATCAAGTGTCTAATGAAAAAATCAGACGGCTACAAGCTTATCTGATTGAAACTGCTCCCCGATTTGTATCTAGCGGTGTGGCGGGTCATTTGCGTACAGGACGTGAACGTCAGAACTCAGAAGTCAAAACTATAGTTGGAAAAACGTGCCGTGCCGTGACCAAGTTAATTTTTCACGTGTCGTGCCGTGCCGTGACCAAAATGTCAAGGGGTGGTCACAGCACGCGAATGGTCACGCCACGTGAGTCACGCCGTGCCTAACGTGCCGTCACCATTTAATCATAATTTAGGTTAGTTTATTCAAGATTCACCATTAAATCAATATCTAATGGATCTAATTACATGTGATTCGCGTGACTACGTGCCGTGCCGTGCCGTGACTAAATCTTTCACGTGTCGTGCAGTGCTGTGCTAAAGTTTCAAAATTAAGATGAGACACGGCACGCAAATGGTCACGGCACGTAACTGACACGCGTGTCGTGCCGTTCCGTACTGTAACCGTACCGTTCCGTGACGGAGCCGGCTCCGCGGTGCCATTTTTCCCACTCTAGTCAAAACCTACCTGGATCCAAATAGAAAGAGCCTTCTATAATAAATTAAAGGCAAAGGTATGGGCCTACGGGCGAATTCGTATCCTCTGAGATATCTCATTATGTTGCGTGACTTTTTGGAAAGCATGAACCGTTCAAATACGTTCTACACGAATCTCAAAACTTAAATAATACTGGCCCCTCCGCTATTCCGAATAGACAGCGGACACGTCAGTCACGCAAAATATGAGATATCTCAGAGCCTACGCAATCCCTACGGGCTATGTAAGAAATGCCCCCCCCCCCACAAAAAAAAAAAAAAAACAAAGGTGTAAATTAAACATATATCATTTTTTGAGCATCTGCAACTAGTGTTTTACAAACGGGCACGGGTAAAACCCGGGGCGGGCAACGGGCAACACGGGTCACGGGCGACACGGGACGGGTTAGCACGGGTTTTTTTTTTCAAAAACCGTACCCGGCCCCTCTCAAACCCCTCGGGCAACACGGGTCACGGGCAACACGAGTCCGGACCAGATTTTTTTTCTATTATTTTTTTGCTGTTTTTTTTTCTGTTTTTTGGGGGGGGAATTTGAATTTTTACGGGTACGGGCACGGGCAACCCGGGTCCACGGGACGGTACGGGTTTGAAACGGGTACGGGTTTGAAACGGGCACGGGTATCACGGGTTAAATTGAAAAAAACCGTGCCCGGCCCTTTTCAACCCGTACCCGGGTTACCCGTGAACCCGTGTCAAACCCGTGCACGGGCACGGGTCCCGAGCGGACCGGGCCGGGTCTGACCCGGACGGGTAAAATCAATACACTATCTGCAACACTAAAATTAAAACTATTGGAGTATTATTTTCATCGCACTCAGAGGTGGATCTACAAATCAAGCCAAAATCTGCTTAGCTATTTAAAAAAAATAAAATTATCAATTATATATTGATATACTAGACAGGCTAGCAAAGGCTTTTCTCTGCTTTCAGCGTTGCAAAGAAAACATTATAAAATTTAACATTAAGATTGAAAAAAGAGGCAAATAATAAATAACAATAAAAGAAACAACAACAAATGACTGTTTGAATTCAACAACATTTTTTGTATGTCAGTGCATACACAATTTTTTTTATTTTTTTAGAATTATTTACTATACAAATGAAAAATATATACTAAATTCGAAGTTGAATAGGAACTGATAATTGTTTTATTTCTTCATTCATGATGAAAAAAAATATTCTTATTTATTCAATTAATGATGTCATAGGAATGTAATTTTCCTTACTATTTACACTAAGAAAACAAAGACAAAATCGTTTGAGATCTACAACAAACGGATCAAATATAACATGAAAATAATTCTTGAAGTATTATTGCCAGTGCGATCCTCTTCGATGTACTCCAACATTTCTGAAAATGAACAAACAAAATATAAAAAGTAGATTTTGTACTGAAATGAAAATCTCAGATCATTTGATGATTCAATGTAGTTTGATAATCCCAATTAGAGTGAAAAATTGAGGGACCTACTAATAGAGAATTTATATGATTATGTATTTTTAATGAGGAGGGTTCAAATGCCTCCACCATGTCTCCATTTTTAAAAACTTTAATAACTCAAAATTTCAACTTAAAAGTCAAAATAAAACTGTTGGATATGATCTACATCATTTTATCTATGCACGTGTAAAAAATTATAACATTTCAATTTTGTTTTGGTTGTCATCAAGAGCTTGTAAAAAACGTACTAATGTGAATAATTTATAGACGTTGATTTTTCAACTTATTGATTCACATAAAAACAAAATCAAAATGTGATAATTTTTTATGAGCACATAGATAAAATGATGTAGATCATATCTAACGGTTTTATTTTGACTTTTAAGTTTTAAATTTTGAGTTATTAAAGTTTTTAAAAATGAAGGTATGATGGAGGCACAAAAAATGGAGGCATTTGAACCCTCCTCATTGTTAATTACCTTGAACCATCTCTGAGAATAATTTGATACATTGATGGTTATTTATTTTTGGCTCTACGTCTAAAGACATTTGCATTCATGAAAAGCCCAAAGCAACTCCAGGTCAATATTGTTGATTATTTAAAGCAGAAGGATTAATTTGACAATAATAAAAAAATATATATATAAATGTTGTGCCTAAAAAATGAAAAAAAAAAAAATTATGAAATTAAAAATAAATGTTTGCATTAACCTATCCGTGGTACATGCTCGTCAGCTACATGCAATTGTTTAACCCTCATTTGATACTATACTTGTAATAGCTTAAAAATGCAATTATTTGTGGGCATTGACTAAGCACTTAATAGCTTAGAAATGTAATTAATTTCTAAAGGATACTGCAAGCTCGCAACAACATCTTGAAAGCATAGTGACAAGGTACGCGTTTAATTCGCGAATAAAACGTTTTTGGGGTGTTTCCGAATCGAATGACGTATTATTCGTTGACCGAACCTTTGACCGAATAAAACGCGAATTTAACGAATTTTACGAATAATACACGTTTTTTTTTCAAGTTTTTTTCGGAAAGAAAATTTAAATTCTCGCGCGCACAGTAATTTTCCCAGGCACAGTACAGTTTCATGCATTTTTCCGAGTGCGTATCCTCTGAGATATCTCAACTTTTGCGTGACCGACGTGTCCGGTGCCTATTTGGGGATAGCGCAGGGGCCAGTATTATTTGTGCTTCGAGATTCGTGCATAACGTATTTGAATGGTCGCGATTTTCCATAAAGTCACGCAAATTTTGAGATATCTCAGAGGATGCGAATTCCATTTTTCCCAGGCACCCATGTGAGCACAGAGCACATTTCCCATTATATATACTTTTTGACTATTTGATCTTCTATGGCAAAAAACAAACAGTATATCGTATAGTAAATCATCGGTAATGAATTAAATATGCACTGAGATCTCGTATTGTAATTCCGAATTATTCCCGAATTATACCCGAATTATTCCCGAATCACGAATTTTTGACCCTGCCGAACCGAACCCGAATTATTCATTTGTTACTATGCTTGAAAGAAAAAAAAATCATATACTTCAATAATTATAAGGTATCATTTTTTAGTGAAACCATTGTGTCCGTCTGCCCGAAAACACACAAAAATGAAGGCAAGCACTTTCTAAGAAGTCATAATAGTATAACAAAAACTACAAGGAATATATCAACTTCATATTTTGTCTTAATAAAAATGCCTAGGTCCCACAAAAAATTAAATAGGGGCTCGGATGCAATTACTTTAAAGATTTATTACTGAATGATGGATAACTTGTTGAGAACCTTTAAAAAGCCTATATAGAAACACAACCCATTGGGATATCTGAATTTAATAGGGGCATGAATGCAAATATGTGCAACTATAGGGCATAATTTATTTGCGTCGTCTCTTTGATTTTTGCTCTAGAGCTAGGGTTTTCTATCCTCATAAAAAGAGATAGCGGAGGAGGGTTTGTGCTTGGTGCTCCGGCTCAGAGAGAGACAGCGGAGGGAGGATTTGTGCTCGGGTAAGAGAAAGAGAGGGTGGAGGTTTAGGTTCGGTGCTCTACCGAGAGAGAGGGCGAAGTAAATGGTGGAGAGGGTTTTCTTCGTCCGGCGTTTTTTTTTTTTACAAAACTCTCTCTCAGTTATCTAAGTCATGTGACAATACGTGTAGCGAGTACATTTCTAATTAAATTGAGACTTCTATATATAAGAAAGACACATTTAATAAGAAAAATACATATTATTTGATTGGAAGGCTGATATTCAATTCGAAAATTTATCTTTTAATCACAGTTATTGACGGATCAGAATATCTATGTACTTAATAATGGAATGGAGATAATTGAACTTTTAAGTTTCTATATAATTTAACCCCCTCATAAAATGATAATTGTGTACTTGTAACTTAGTAGTTGGAATTTTAATTTGTAATTATGAAAACCTGAGTTTAAATTCGAATCGCACATTATGCATTTTAAGTTCAACTTCCAATATTTTTTTTTTAGTTCTGCTCCTTGCTGCAGTCAGTTCATCGCGTGCTTGCCTCCATCTGACATAATGTTCCATTTTCTTGTTTTTGAAGCACAACCTGATTTTTTTATTAATAGGATTAAAAAAAACACAGATATATCTAAATCTCGCACTTCATATAAGAACGTTGTGGTTTGTAACGTTCGGACATTGAAGAGTACAAACTCAAAGAGCGAGATAGAAGGAGGGTGGGTTTGGTGAGTTCAGATCCATTGTGGTAACCTACCGTATAGAATGAGAATCTGTATCATATATTTTAACCTTGCATAAATCTTAAAGTGAACCTTTCTATAATTCAAATAGGTACTAAAATGATTTTGATTCGGCTGGGAGTTATTTTACGCGATAGAGTAACGCAGGATTTAACAAATTAACGGTAGCTCTTACCTTTCCGAAATTTTTATTAATCGAAAAAAAATAAAAAAAATATCGAAAAAGGGCGTAACTTTTGGGATAATTTTAAAACTAGATAGAACGGGAATAAAATTACCGTCCCATGAGACGGGACGATCCTCCGCATCCGAAATTACCATTTCACTAACCAACTTCGTCGCTAATCCATATCCACGGACGGTAATAACCTCCCCGTCCCAGAAAAAAAAAAAGAACAGGGACAGTGAGATCCTCCCCGTCCAAGGAAAAAAAAAAAAGAGAGCAGTGTCGGGTACATCTGAGAACCTAGGAGGCTTGCCATGAGACCAATTCCAGTTGTTCCTCAAGGATGGGCCCCACCTGTTGGACTCTGTCTTCCTCTGCCTCTTGGATCTCCACATCTTCCCCATGTAAACCATTATTCTCGTTTTCTCTAAAATAACCTTTGAAAATCAGAATATGCAAAATCGATTACGCACATAGAGGGTCGCGATGTTCTCTTCGCAAGATGAAAGCTAGAGAGAGAGAGAGAGAGAGAGAAAAAGAGTTCAAGTAAGAAATTGAGAAGGGCGCAGGGTCGCAGAGATGTATTTATAAGAAAGAGAGATTTTTATTAATAGAAAGTGTTATAAATAACAGATAGAAAATATATAAATTTCAATCTGCAGGAACCATTTCAGAAACTTCAATCCATTTTACGCACAGAGAAGGGGGCAGGGTCGCCAGACATGTACCCGAAACTGCTCCCTGCTTTTTTTTTTCTTGGACGAGGAGGATCTCACCATCCCTGCCCTTTTTTTTTTTTCCTGGGACGGGGAGGTTATTACCGTCCGTGGATATGGATTAGCGACGAAGTTGGTTAGTGAAATGGTAATTCCGGACGGGGAGGATCGTCCCGTCCCATGGGACGGTAATTTTATTCCCGTTCTACCTAGTTTTAAAAATACCCCAAAAGTTACGCCCTTTTTCAATATTTTTTTTATTTTTTTTCGATTAATAAAAATTTCGGCTTACCTTTTGCCTTGTTAGATTTTGGAATTTGGTCCCTGTTTTAAATTTTGTTTATTGAGCTCTAAGTTAAACGATTAAATGATTAATTAACCATTTAATAATATTTGTTATAATCGGTTCATTTAAGTTTGAACTATGTACAATTGATTAAATGATTAATTAATTATAACAAATATGATTAAATGATTTTATCAGAGTATTATTTTGTACGAAAATCATGCTGTTGGTTAAAATATTGTTCTTTGTGTGGAATGATACATATTCGCGAAATTTACATCTAACATGAATTTACCAAAATGGAGAACTTGTCAACTTGATATCTTCCTTCAATCAAAGTAAATTTGTTAATTACAAACATCAAATCAACAATTGTGATTTTTTATATTTGTTTTTTGTCCCTCCTGTTCTTTAATCTCTTCTATTTTTTTATTCGTGACATCAAAAATTATAATTAAACTTACATTGCAAAATTACTTAAATCTCATTTATATTACAATTAATACTGAATTATTCAGCATTTTTATCCATCATTTTATATTAACCTAAATTATTCAGCATCTTTATCCATCATTTCACGAATACATATCACCCGAGTTAACTTAAATTTTGAATTTAGATCTACATCGCACAAATATTAAAGAGACTATGCGCATTCCACCTTGAGCCGGATCGAATCTGGACTGAATCCGTATCCTCTCAGATACCGCACTCTGTAAAATAAGCTCCCAGCTGAGCAACTACAATTCGGTATCTATTTTGATACAAACAAGGGCGGAGCCATACTTTCAGCCTATGGGGGTCAAGTATATAAAAATTTTCTACTACGAATGGAAGTCAATTTCACACTGTCCATAATATTTTAGTTTAAACTATATTCAAAATAGGGTCTAAATACAAAAAAAAATTGAAAATGAATGGGGGTCAATTGACATTCATTGAATGTGAATTTGCCCTTGGATACAAAGATCTGTTTTATATATGCTGACGATGCGTTGTTCTTTATCAAACTGGAAGTACAACAGCTACAAGCCTTACAAATTGCTCTCATGGTATTCTAGAACATTTCTGGATTATCCACCAACCCGCAGAAATCTGAACTGCTGATATCTGACCCTCAACCGCAAAACATAGAACAGTTACCGGCAATTCTGGGATGCAAACTGTCACACCCCAAACCCGGATTAAGGTGTGATCAGTCCCCGCCTCGTGTTTAATTATCTCTAAACACGCAAGGCTAATCAAATACAATAACAACAAAAACAGCGGAAGCGAAATGATATAAATAAACATCAGTCATATATCACTAAATAAACATAAACATATACGGGTCCATACAGTCCACATCACAAAATAAAACACAAGCTAATGAAAGGAATACATAATCTAACGAGACCGATGTATAGACAAAAATCATCGGACTCCTAATCCTAATCAAAAGGGATCCTATCAACCAATCATCAAGCGGCACGGTCCTCAGGGACAGCTCCTGGCATCCCTAGCTGCGGTACGCCAGTCTCTGTACCTAAAACCCACGAAAACAACGTGTGGGATGAGCGACTAATCGCCCAGTATGTGACCCAGAATTACCCTTTCAGGGATCCTCTTTGGTCAAGCACATTTAATGGTAATCTACGTAAATTCGGTAATTCGTACTTTTAAATGCACATGCTTAAATATAAACAACCTATTATATTTAGCTACTAAAGAAAATATATATATATTAGATGACATGGTGCGATTTTCCTATCATGACAGCATGCAAAATTTCCCAAAACAAAATACAAGGCAGATAATATAGTTTTCAATTCGGAGTCCAATACCGAGGTATTGTGTGTACAAATAAAATATAATAGTACGGATTAAATATATGTACACCCCGTGCTGTGCTAATCGGACCCAAGGTCCCACAAGATATTAGCCCAAGGACGGTGGGCAGGGAGCCAATGATACACGATGCCCAGAGACATTGTGTGAGCAAACGGTACACGATATCAGGGACATCGAGCATTAACTCGCAAGAGTATATGCCCACTCGCCGATGAATATATCTCAATCCGTGTATTTTCCTTACTCTAAAACGATCCTTCTCTTACATATACAAATAGGAGAAATCTACAAGCAAGTCGTAAGTCTAGTTAATCCGTCTCCTCATGAGCAGACGACGGAACTCCACCGCCTGGCCAGACCAATGGGACAATCCAAGAGACACGCAGCCTCGTATAAAAACCTGGGACACGCAGCCCCATATCACACACCTGAGACACGCAGTCTCATAACACACACTGAGACACGCAGCCTCATATCACACACTGAGACACGCAGCCTCAAAATCCGTATATGGCGAGTAGCTCCTAATGTAAGGGAGACCAAGCTCGAATCGTTTCGTACCCAGCGACCGCAGCCTCCGGTGTACGTAAATGTAAAATGAACGAATATATATAATTCCAACTTTAATACATATAATATTTCCTAATGCAAGACCATCCGAGAGATCAAGTGATCAAACGGCTCAGTGGCTAACGGGCCGTCTCGTATCCCATACTACGAGGCGGAACGCAGTCACTCGGTCTCTACTCAGCCCTCACCAATGCATATGATCGTTTAAATGATTATACTATTGTCCTCTACGAGAAGAGGACAAATAATAGCCTAATATCTATAAAGTCTAAACCTATAATTAAATTACTCTACTCCTAATTAAAAACAGTAAATTTTCAATTTGAAAGGGCTTATGCAATTCCTAATTTACAGTTCTGCAAGGATAAACATGCTCTAATGCAACTATAAATTTAAAGTGCGTATGACAGGTCAAGTGGTCGACTGGTTAGAGTACGCCACGAAAAAGTAAATCAGATATCCCACACCTGTAGGGCAAGCTGTAGGCGTGTGCTAATCGCCTCGGAAATCCGCGTGCTCCGCGTATGCTCCGGTACCGCCGTCAGCGGGATCGGTCCACGGATCAGGATCAGGATAGGTCGAATGTCCTGAAATTCGTAACGTAATCTAATTAGGATCGAACTAATTATCGTAACCCCCGCTACCCTTATTTTATTGTTTATTAATTTTTAATTTGAAGATAAACTGTTTTACTTAAGTTTTTCCTAAGTGTTCATTTAAATAAAATACGTTACTAACCAATTGTTAAATAATCTATATGATACGAAAATCGTTATTACAACTTATTTTATATCTTTGTAAATTTTTAAAATACTTAAAACATTATGACAAATTTTATTTACTAAGATAGATAATTAACTTACTTAACTAAATTACATCTAATTTAAATGTGTTTATCCTAATTAACTATTGTTGGGACTTTTAATTTTGGTGTGTTTCGGGATCATACGGTGCCCATATTTGGATCATTGTATCTGCTCAAATTATGTTATGAGGCACTGTATCCAGGGCTAGTCTAATCATTTCCCGAGCTTTAAGTGAAAACTTCGGATCGAGCCAACCAGGAGGCTCGAGACCCGAAGCAAATAAATCCGATTTTATTTCACTTATTTGTTACAAAAGCCCACTTTTATTCCTTTACCTACTTTCGGCCAAGCCCACAATTCCATGGCCTAGTTTTAATTATTTCCTTCACAAGGCCGACCATATTCTTTCAAAAACATACATATTTCCTTTAGGCCCTTATCATTACTAGATTTACTTAGGATTTGGTCACCATACAGAAACATATCGCACAAGTACAAGGAGGTAACAGCACCAACTCAAAACAAGTCAGCACTAAAACATTCTAGGCACAGCTTCAGCTACATCACAAATCAAGTAATAGGCACCGAATTTCTTTGCCTCATCACAGTCACTGCCCAATGCAACAGACCCCTGTACCCGAACTGGTACTGAAAATCAGACCCGACCCATTAAGGTAGCAAGCAAGAAGAAGGGGCGGTACATGTCAAGAAAATCAAACGGCCTCTGTACCAGTACAACAAAATCCAAACGGAGCAGCACAGCGGGGGAAAAATCCCCGTACCAGTAACACAGAACAGGGGTCAAATGCAAGAGAAATCAGAAAATAAAATGCGCACAACAGCACTGTGAACACCGCCCCGTACCAGTAGTACAGCAATTTCAGTACCTCAACACCAGTCGAAAAATTCATCACAATACCTACGAATTTCCCAACGATCAACAATGTAACCGCGTCAAGAAAATCAACAACTTGCCCGCGATATTTAGCAATTCAGATTCTATGACGTAACCCAAATTCATCAAGTCAAAATCTCAACTCGGCACAGAACAGGAACAAGAAAATGGCAAGGGTAGTGAAGCCAGCACAATTAACAAAACCCCCAAGTTCACCGAAACCAGCAAGTCAGTGCTAAAAACCAGCACAGTCAAACCAGCAAAGCAAAGGCACAAAGGCCGACAGACAAAGAAAGGCTCAAAGGCCATAGGTCAAGGCACAGCCACAAGCCACAAGGCAAAAAGGCACACAGCCACAGGTCAGAGAAAAGAAACTAGGCACGAAGGCCACAGGTCAGAGCAAAAAGGCACGAAGGCCACAGATCAAGGCAACAGCCACGAGACAAAAATCCAACAAAAAGGGTCAAGATTACCCGTGTGAAGAGCAACCGCAAGAAGGGGGTAGCGAGCAGCCGGTTCCGAGCTCCTGCTCGCCTCACAGCCGTCGGAATCAACAGTGCCTTCACACGTCCAAGGCAACCACCAGTCAAGGCCAGCACCACCACTGCGATCACCACTCAGTTCTCGACAAAAATCGCATCCACCGAGCAAATCACCCCATCGCAACAATCCGGCCGCCAAAGGAAAGTTCAAGCGTCACAGTGGTAGAAAGGCGCGGGAGAGAGAGAAATTCGTGTTTTTCTCGCAAGAGAGAGTAAGGCGGGAGTGCAAAAGAGGTAGGGTCCGGAGGTAGTGAGAGGGAGATTAGAGAAATGGAGAGGCGAAAAGGACCGGGTGGAAGAGAGGAAGGGCCAAGGGGGGGGTCGGTTCTCCAGCCAGAGAAGAGAAAGAGAAATATAGGGAGGGCACGGATCCAAAAAAAAAATATTCAATTTAGCTCTAAGTTTTCAAATCCGATCTGGTGTAGCCAATGGTGTAGCAAATTCGAATTTAAATTTTAAAATCTGAAATTTCTGTTTATTAGTTGTCTAATTAATTTCGATTAGCCGTAATCTCTTAAATTATAAGGTAATTTAATTGCTTAGATTTACGAGTTATAACACAAACTGAGTGAATTTCCCTTCACGTACCTGGGTTTACCGCTATCCAACAAGACACTTCCAAAATCAACTTACCTACCATTGATACACAAGCTTAACCGAAGACTATCTGGTTGGGCGGCAAAACATCTCTCGATAGCAGGTAGATTGGTTTTACTGAATGCGGTCCCATCGACACTACCTTCACACTTCATGATGGTCATAAAACTACCAAAATGGGTGATCAAACAAATCAACAAAATCAGGAGGAGATTTCTATGGCATGAAGTAGGACAACAGTCAAGCAGGATGAATCTGGCACATTGGGATCTAGTTTGTAGACCAAAAGAATATGGGGACTTGGAGTAGTGGATTTGGTCACTTTCAACAAAGCACTCCTCATGAAATGGTGTTGGTATTGGCAGAAACCGGAACAAAGATTGTGGAAACCAATCTTCCAAGGAACAAGGCTAAACGAAAATCTCATGCCAGTCTCACCACTGTTCAGAGGAGCACGACAACAGTGTCATGCTTTTTGGAAGACAGCGATAACACACATTTTTGGACAAGGTGATAGGATATCACTATGGAACCACGATTGGGGACATGGCATATTAAAACACGAATTACCGGTGCTCTACTCACACGCGATTGATATCACCACAAACCTCAAGGAGGCAATGAGGTCGATAAGACAAGGTTTCCAACAGGTCCTCATGAACACAACAGAACATGAACTACAAACACTGAGAGGATATCTTGGAAGAGTTGTAACACATGCAAGTCAGCAACCAGACGAGGTACAATGGAAATGGACGGACACAGGTACGTACATCGTTAAAAGCGCATACCGAGCCATAAAAAACGAACCATACATTATGAGCCACGCACACCGCATATGGAAGCCACGTGTACCACCAAGAACAAAAGTCTTCGGTTGGCTTTTGGTTAACAACATATTGCTGACCATTGACAATCTAAGAAAAAAGGGATGGCCCGTCACAAACATGTGTATTATGTGTTACCGGGACACAGAAACAGCGGATCACATGGTAGGCAAGTGTCTGTTTGCGGTGGAGATGTATGGAATAATGGACATTGCAACACAAATGAGGTCGGATCCGATACGGGCCATACTGCGATTGGACAACAACAAAGGGAAAGGAGAACTCTACTAGTAGCAATGTTTGTACTTTGGAGAGAAAGGTGTACGCGAATCTTCAGAGACTCCATAATGACAACGGGAGAGTTGATAGAGGAAGTGGCGCAATTATTGCATCGCCACGCCCAACCAGCGGGAGAAGTTTGATTAAATAATAAATCTGATATTTATTTTCTTTTTTACTGTTTTCCTTTGACCTTTTAGGCATTTTCTTTCCTACGGTTTTTTCTCTTTTGATTATGTTTTATTTCTAAACTCAAGCATGTTTGAGTTTCTGTGTTTCTTACTTTTTAGGCAACTACAAAACTTTTGTAATTTGCGATCATCAATCAAATATGAGCTAGATCTTTATTTTTTCTCAAAAAAAAAACAATGATATATGTTTTAAAATTTGTATCAGATTAAAACTGATAACTCAGATCTCATTCTACTCAGTCTGGTATTGCACTGGATCTGAATAAATCTGAATTCGTATCCTCTGCATTAACAAAATATGTGTTAATAGATGTGGACTGTCCGATTGAGATCCGCACTAATATAAAAGAGCCCTGTGTGTTATAAGCGTCAGCCGTGTAGACCTCAATTCTTATTAAACGCCCGAGATGCAATAAACTCGAAAGGGACTATTTTGAGTTAATGCAAAAGATGCGGATTCAATTAATCCGGACTGCATTTCACACCAACAACTCCACCGGACTGAAATCAATGCGACTTTGGAAAAGAAACATACCCTCAACTAGAATTGAGAAAACGTGCCGTGCCGTGACTTTGGTATTGTACCGTGCTGTGCCGTGATTAAGTTAATTTTTCACGTGCCGTGCCGTGATCAAAATGTCAAGGGGTGATCACGGCACGCGAATGGTCACGCCACGTGAGTCACGCCGTGCCTAACGTGCCATGACCATACGTGACTCGCGTGACCATTTAATCATAATTTAGGTTAGTTTATTCAAGATTCACCATTAAATCAATATCTAATGGTCCTAATTACACGTGACTCGCGTGACTACGTGTCGTGCCGTGTCATGCCAAAATTTCAAAAGATGGGCACGGCAC
Source organism: Carex kokanica (assembly GCA_025461125.1). NCBI lineage: Eukaryota > Viridiplantae > Streptophyta > Magnoliopsida > Poales > Cyperaceae > Carex > Carex kokanica. The sequence goes on along the minus strand of JAJGRX010000831.1, from coordinate 198,212 downwards.
GCGAATAGTCACGACACGGGACACGCGAGTCATGACACGTAACTAACACACGTGCCGTGTCGTTCCATGCCTTATCCGTGCCGTTCCGTAACGGAGCCGGCTCCGCCGTGCCATTTTTCCCACTCTACCCTCAACCCAATTCCATCACAAGAAAATTACTTTTTAACCCAGCCCAGGTCCCAATGCTCAATCCACTCCATTTCGAGGTACTGAAAAGTTCCTGCTTCGTCAATTTTCCTCGTTTAACTTTGGATCCCCTCAACAAATACTGGAGAGGATAGAATCCAAGACCCAATAACATGACAAAAGGAAAACTAAGCTTGCTGAACCTGATGAAAGAACTGCTTGTGCTTGAGGCTTGAGCAAACTAAAATGAGTAAGAAACTTCTTATTATATGATCACAATGTGGTACTGGTAATACTACTAATTCTACCATATACTTTTTTTTCTTCTCCTCTTTTTTATTTTTATTTTGGAGAAAAGCTTGACAGAGGCTGCAAGGGTCCCAGTCCCAGTTACCAGATTTTAGTTCGCAATCTTGTTTTTCGAATTTCATTCTCCCGCTAACAAAAACAAGTAAATTTCCTCTCCGCCTCCGGTTCGAGCGGTCCATCGCTTTCGCCTGAGTCGTCATTCCCTCTATTTCTCGTCGATTTCGCCTCGGCAGCTCTCTCTTAAAGCCCCCGCTCGGCCGCTTTCGTCTCGCCTCCGCCTCTTCTCTTCTTAAAATCGACTCCTCCCCAAAGAGTATTCGTACTTCTTCTTGTATTTTTTTTTTTTTTTAAGTTTCTTCTGGATCTGAGAAAACCCTAGTTTTAAGTGATTGCAGAAAGATCCTTTTTGCTTTCACATATTTTTGTGTAATAACTCTGTGAATACTAATGTACAAGTGCTTGTGTGCAGATCTGAAGGTCTTGGTTCAGTTGAAGTTCTCTTACAGTGAGGATGGATAAGTTCAATGTAGATTTGCTAAAGAAGTATAATGATTTGAAGGTATGGTATTGAAAACTCACTTTGTTCTTCATTTGGTGTCATTCTCCAGGGCTAAGTGCGTATATGATTCTACCTATGTCCCTTTTGTCATTGATCTCACTGTTCCTGCCCATTTTTTTGTTTATAAAATTACAGACTATCATAATCTCTTATGAATTTGAGTTCTCTGCTTATTTGAGATTTATTTTTGCTTTTCTCAGAAAAGAAAGCTTATCCAGCAGGTGGATCGGAATAGCGACTTAGAGAAGAAAGTCTATCAGCTTGGTATTTTTCCTTTTAGAACCTATCAGGGAGATACTTTTAGCTACCTATCTTGTACTTCAATTTCTCCAGTTAAGTTTAGGAAATATGAAGAAATTAGTTCTAAACTTCACCAAAAGACTCAACTTGGTTATTGTAATTTTTGCTTAATCAAATCAGCATCTTCACAGCAAGTGATGTAATCCTAAATTTTAGTTTTAGCAACTAGCAATTGTTATTTCCGAGTTAAATTCTCTCCAGCTACCCCCCCCCCCCCCCTTCTCTCTCATATCTCCTTACCCAGGCAATGTTCCCACATGAGGTGTTTTTCCCATCCCTGTTGTATTCTCTCAATTTCTCTCCTCTAAACATTTTTTAAATCTATTTCTGGTGGTTGGTGTGGCGTCACATCTCAGGTCCTGCCTAGATGTAGCATGTCATTGCCTTGTCACATGTTGCATCAATTAACTCTTGCGTCTGCAGAAGCCCACATTACATTGCCCGGTGGGCAGGATGTAGTTTTAATTTGTTCAGATCCAATTTGTGTTGTTAGAATTCTGATAGACTTACCTCGTGGGACCCAGCATAGTCTCCTCAGTTGAAACCTGTTTGTATACGCTACATATGACCCATCAAAGGATCAGTTTTGCAATGCATAGTGGGGCCTGGTGAGGCACCGCCGCCTTTGCTATGTGATAGATGGAGACTGTATTATCATGAGAGAGTTTGACAATTAGAAGGGTTGGTGACAGATGCTGGGAAATAGAACTGATTCACAGTTCAAAAGCCATATTAGAGGCCCAAATGGGAACAAATTATACACAGTGAGAAATGAGTGAGATTAGTATGAGAAAATGGAGAGGCTTGGGGGTGCAAACCATGTTCAGTTTGTTTGATATAAGTGGTCAATGAAAGTTTAATGGCCTATTCTGTGTTTTTTTTTTTTTATTGAAGATGTCCAAAAATGAGGTTGAATGTCAAGATTTTTTTGTGGTTGTGGTAATTGGTTTGAGTTCTAACTAGCCTAGACTTGACCACAAAAATCTGTGTCATCATGCACATGCACATGCTCATACAATCTTTCAGTTTATATATACTGAAGTCCTGCACTAATCATAAATATTAACCCACAGTTTCTGCTACTGAAGATATGCTGGAACATGAAGGAAAGAAAACTGATCACATGTTTGAAAAGCTGTAAGTGTGCATCTTATATCTAATAGGAAGCTGCCTATCTTTAAGAATTTGTGTATTTTCAGATTATCTAGGTGAAATAAAAGTATAATATTATCTAATGTCAGGTTGTTTTGCCACAATAAGCTTGCTGAAAAAGAACTACTTGAGCTTGAGCAGACACGAAAGAGTAAGAAATTGAATTTTCTTATGATAGTACTTGTATCGTATGGTCGCAATGTGGTACTGGTAATACAACTATATACTGGATGGTGATCGGCAACAATAGGTCCCCTCTTTTGTCCACTTTTTGTGGGATTGATACTGGGTTTCACCTCTGGTTCCAGATGAATTAGGCTTGACCTAGCCCTCGTTATTAGTTTGGGTAATAACCTAGTTGCGGAATTAGCTGCCACATATGGTACTTTGAATGACAGGACTGAAATCTTTGATTTATTTATCTTTGTGAAGTAGAATTTGTGTAATTACTCTCTTTCCAGTGAAAAACCTCTCTAGTGAAGTTACGAGGCTTCAAGACTCGTTGTCGCAGAAGAATGAAGGTACAATTAATATAGAAATGATGAGAAGACAGCCTCCAATGGCAAAAATTTCTGAAGAGGATAATGCCTCTCAAAAAGAGCCTGTCAATGTTAGGAGCTCTTTTTTTCTTTTTCTTTCCCTATTGATAATAAGAAACATAAAGTGCATGTAAAAGATACAATATACTTGTTGTCGCAGAAGAATGAAGCTACAATTAATATAGAAATGATGAAAAGGCAGCCTCCAACAGCAATAGTTTCTGAAGAGGATAATGCCTCTCAAAAAGAGCCTGTCAATGTAAGGAGCTCATTTTTTTGTTTCCCTATTGCTAATAAAAAACAGAAAGTGCATGTAAAAGATAAGATAAATGCTGATTGTAAGTCTATTTAAACTGACACAATATGACCCTCTGTACTGTTACATGCAACGAATGTAAGTCTACACGAGAAACATTAAGTCACTGCAAGATATGGAATCTGTAATTTATATATTGCATGAATTGGAACTGAAGGTGGCGGTATCAGTACCTTTTTTGTTGAAGTTTGTTCAACTTGTTCAAGGGCCTCAAACTTTACTTTGAAAGTACAAACCCAAGAAGAAGAAAAAAAACAAAGAAAAGGGCCCTCTTTGTTTTCGCACTGTTACCAAGATGTGAGGTTCCAATTTAGTGTTGTAAATATTAAATCAAATTGTTCTTATGCAGTCTTTGCTATTTTTACTTTTTGTATGTTGCATGGCTTTTGGGACTCCAGCAATCCTGTCACAGATGCACTACTGATGGTCATGGTAGGTTTAAAATAAGTAAATTAACAAACTTTTTATTTAACCAATGTTTGGTTATGATTACTTCTTTGTGTCTAATGCCAAAATAAAGCTTAAAATTGTTTGATTGCATGAATACAACTATATAAAGAAATGGAGTTCTCAAACAGAATTCTTCGCTTCCAGAAACAATGGTGGGCTCAAAAACAATTTGAGACCTAAATCTGTTGTTGCTGACCTTCAAAAAGAATCTTTTGTTGCCAATGCTTGAAAGACCTTCAATGACTGTGAACTTTGTTTTATGCTGGTTGTTTTGGTGCTTGTGATTGAGTCTTGCCTGTTGAGTCATCGCCAAAATTAGACAACAGTATAGCAATTTTCTTTTTTCATGCCTTAAACCTAGCTGTTCTGCTATTCTACAGTAGCTTTGCATAAGGAATTTTCCATAACATTAAAAGATCATATATAACCCTGACACATGAGGAATATCCTGGTCCCTATAAGAATGGTAAATGTGGCCTACAAGTACTGATAATTTTCTATTATATGGTTAGAATACTAAATAATGAGGGAAACTTTGAATGTGATATAGAGCTTTTTTAGTATATTGTAGGGTTGTACGGGATATTCAATACTTTTGTTGCCTGCCTTGGAATTTCTTGTTATCCTAGGGCTGCCATGATATCACCACTCCAACTAACATGGACTTCAAATTCTTATGTTTTAGGTGATCAAGTCGTGAGCGATTTTATTTCTGATAAACTCCTTACTTTAATTGAGAGTGTACATGGCATGAAAGTTTCCTTTGGCCCGCAATCAGCGGAAGTTATTCATGAAAAGAGCGGTATTGTTCCTTGTGTTATTATCTTGTTAAATTGCTATTTTACCATTTTTGCATATACATTGATGATAATGATCAGGTTTGGATCAGTCTGGGTCCATATTTTTGTCTTGTCTTATTTATTTTTTTTCAGTTTTGGTAAGCTAATTAAAATAGACCACACTTCATTTTTGTATGCAGTTCAAATAAGAGTCAAATGAACAAAATTCTATTAGGGAAACTTGATGTGACCTGACCCAGTTATGAACCAAGTCTGATATTAGTCAGTTTATTATTGCAGTGCTAAAATGTTACCTTTTCCCTCAAAGACCCAGTAATTATCATATTACAATTTAAGACTAATTATCTTTTCGGGAGATGCTCAAGTTGTGCTCACCACTCTAATACTAATGTGTAAAAAGGTCAAAGGGCAGTCAAGTCATTTTACAATTACCCTAAATACTATAAATTACCTGTTTAAATATTCAGTAATCGCAAATGTGATGAAATGTTGAGATATTTTGCAAACACGCTTGATATTATTTTGCATGGAGGTTTTTACGCTGCTGCCTTAATTTAATTTCTGAAATGGTTGCAGGTTATGCTTTCAGCTTGACATGGTCAATAGATGGGGATGAGTTGGTGTATCATGTATCATCACTTGGTACATTGGAAAACATAGCATTAAAATGGATGAAAGAGGAAATTTGTTTCAACACTGCCATGTGCCCAATTTTCTTCCAGAGAATATGCAGCGTCATTGGCCGTGCCTGACTGGAGATCAATGTCCTATTTTATGCATTGCATCCACTTATGCTGGAGTTTTGTTATCTTGAAGATGACATGCCAATATGTAATTAGTTTTATCTTTGCTGAAAGAACCTCCTGACCTTTGTATTGCTAGACATGATACTCGACATGCAGTTCTTTTTGACTACTTTTGTGTCAAAAGCTTTCTTTTCTTTTCTTTTCCAGATTGTTGGAACTTGAAACATCCTCTAAGATGCTGCTGCTCACTGCTCAGCTGTTAGTTCTCGACTTATCATAACAGAATGCTTTCTATATTTGGGCTTTAGGTCATTTGGGGTTTAGTAAATTGTGGAATTTTTGTTTTGTTTTCTTTTTTTGCAAACACCGACCTGTGGATAAACTTTGTTACAATTACATAGAAAGCTAATGCAAGTTGGTGGGTTTGTTAATGAAATGCAAAGTCCCAAGAGGAATGACAGTTTCCCGTAATTTAAGGTGGGATAGTTTTTTAATCAATTTAGATAAAATTGAGAATTCAAAAGTAATATGCATTTTATATAATTCAAAATAAAAAAACAATTTACAGCATTTAAGAAACATAATGGCAGCTGACCACGGTTCTTTCAAGTATCTGTTCATACTTCATAATATATCAGCTCTTATAGTTGTCTGTTGAACTTCTCCTTGTGCTTGATAATGTAATTATGTGGTGTATCAATAACAATGCTGATTGAGTTATTTTCTTCTACACCTATCCTTACAAAATCACATTATACTCGGAGATTAACAATTACGGGTTTAGCGAATAGTGCTGCAAAGTAAGGTTTGATATCGTAGCCCAAAGCACAAAGGATTATTTTTGCATCACTTCTTCCTGCCTTTATAATAGTAAATAAGGTTAGTGCTATTCTTGTTTACCCCAATTTTAGCGATGCCAAATACTCAAAAGCACAAAGGATTAATTTACTATTGAATCGTTGTACTTTTATTCATGAGGTTTTCTTGGTAATTTCGGATTGAGACTAAAAGAGAAAAAAAAAAAAAGCAACCATTTCAAATCACTGAAACAAAGAGATTCAACTTCTATTGAGGCTAAAAGAGAAAAAAAATTGGAGCCATCTTCTGGAACCAAGCTCTAATGCAGCTTAGGACAGTATTTGGAGATGAGGACAAAACTGTAATTTTTAGTTTTTATTAAAATTAATATGTATTTTAAATTGATTGAATCAAGAAATGGGGATGTAAATAAAATAAGTGTTTTTAGATGGATAAATAGCTAATTTAAAATTTCAATGGGTAAACATCAAAATAATGAAGTTTTGATGGGAATATATATACAAACACACATTAAAAAACACGACGTGGTATGAATACTTGCACTACGAGGTATGAATATTTGCGCGACGGATAACTCAAAAGTACTTCATTATGGATCTCATTTGAAAGAGAAAATTGCGTAGAAGACATTTGTGATTTTAGATTCGCAAAATTCTTCACAGATTGTCAGAAATATTAGTTAGAGTGAGCGGAGAAAAAAAATCACCTCTAAAAATGTGTAAAAGATTGGTGAGTGATGTGTCCAGTTTTTTTTTTAAATACTTGATATCTTAGGTATAAATACTTAGTGTATTATATATGAATACTTGCGTGCGTCAGTTGTAAATTTTTTCAAATATAAGCGGTCCCCCAGTTAATTAGCGGTCCCCCACGTAATTAATGATTGATATGCGTTTTCTTTTGTCTTTTTGTGCTCGAAGTTGTGGTCCCCCAGATAATTAATGATTGGGAGATAAATGAGGGAAAGACACCGGGAAAAATAAATATTTTCCCTAATTTTTATTGTATATTTTGTTTTTGCATTGTAAAACATTTCCATAAAGTTGTTTCATTTTGAGGTGCATTAATTGTTTCCTTTTAAGAAACATTTATTTTATCTTACTGTAATTTATTTCGTTGTTTCCTTTTGTGTTGTGCATTTATTGCACAATATCTGAGGAGAAAAAGATTGCATAACAAATTGAATATAAAGAGGTAAAGGTTTCTCTCACTCTCAACAATCAAATTCTTGCTCTCAAAATAACACCGCCTTATTAAAAAAGCTAGATCCATTTTTCAGGTTTCATGTTTCAAATCTTTGTTTTCTCATTTTTTTTTAGAAAACAATTCATGATTCAGATGTATTAATGAAAATAAATCAAGTAATCAACATAAAATCTTCTTTAGGAAATTGACATCTTATAAAGTTTGGTCTTTTCAAAATAAATAAGGAAGTAAAAAATAGAATAAAATATCTCATTTATTAGAAGATACAATATCTTTTTATCTTTCAACTTCTTACTTAATATTGTATTGATTAAAAATCTTAACAAATATACAAAGAGCTTTGAATAATGATCAAATCTATACAAGGAGCAAAAAACAATTTTATCAATCCTCAGTATTGTGAATTATGATCAAATCTATACTCTACGATCGGAGTGGGGCATTTTCGATGCTTGCTCTGAACCGTTCGATCCACGTCTAAATTCTTACGAACGATTTATATTATAAATTATCTCGTAAATCTTAAATCAAAGATATAAATCTCGAATAATTCAGATTAAACATTGAATCATATTTGATACAATTTCCATCAGAATGCTTCCATTTATCCCTTGAAAACCTCAAAATCAAACTTTTTTCTAACCAACTGTGCCACCTCCTCTTTCTCACCTCTGCTACGATATCTTTATTATAATTTAGTAATTTACGGATCTAATTCGCAAGTGGAAAGTGAGAACAATCATTTATATAAAGAGGGAATTTCATATATACTCTTCAAAAACCTTACGTATTTTCATTTCTAAAATTCATATTTACTCTTCTAAAATTTAGAACTAACAAATTTATTAACTTATTGTTTATTATATTAAACTTAGTTTATAAAGTCACCTGCCATTTATTAAAAAAAATAAAAAATTATGTACTTTGTCACTTTGTGTAAGAGAAAAGTTCGATCCTCTAATTTGCCGGTTTATAAAGTCTTCATTTTAAAAATTCACAAATATGTATTTGTGACCGACGTATGTTTGTATGCCTATATGCCGTAGTGTATGCGTCACAAGCAAATAATTAAATCATTTTTCTCAACAAATTAATCAATTAGAAGACTGAACATTTTTGTTTTACACACTGCAATTTTCTTATTTCATTATAAATGATAAAATAAAATTTGTATAAATTTAAAATGAGTTTAAATTGAAAAGACAATAAATTTAGTAAATTTGTAAGTTTTGAAAAATTAAAGAGATAAATATGATATTATGAGTTTTAGAAAGGGATATATATAATTGGAAGATTTTAATGGATACACATGAAATTGCCTCCATAAAAAAAGTCCTATTTTGGGCCTATAACTATCAATCGACCGGATCCGTATCCTCTGCATTAACTCAAAAGGGAATCTTTTGAGTTAATGAATTTCAACCGTCTGATTTTAAATGGAGCCAATCCGGCTCGTGTCTATAACATAGGAGGCCTTTTAATATTAGTGCAGATCTAGTTCCCACGAATCTTAAAACAGATTGGACAGTCGAGATTCATTAACTCAAAAGATTCTCTTTTGAGTTAATGCAGAGGATATGAATTCCAACCGACTGGACTCGATCCCCTATTCGGGGATAGCGCAGGGGACCAGCATTATTTGAGCTTTGAGATTCGTGCGGAACGTATTTTAACGGTTGATATTTTCTAAAAAATCGCGCAAAATATGATGCGAATTCGATGCCCTTCCTTCCCCAGCCGACGAAACAAAACGAAACCCTTTGCGCTACACAAAAAGCGACGAAACAAAACAAAACCCTTGCTTGCGTACTTTGCTCTCTCAGCTTGAATTCCCTGCTCCTGGAGAAATCGCGATAAAACAAAAGTGATTCCAGAAGAAGAGATTGATCTGGAAACGGGAGAGGAGAATAGGAGATGGGGGACTACAGCGATGAAGAAGCAGTGGTGGTTGGGCAGATGACGACGGTCATGGTGCCGCGTCATATCAAGAAGAGGTCTCTCAAAGATAAGGCCCTCTCTGTCTCTTTCGATGAAAAGACCCTCAGGTTTGCTCTTCTATTAAAGAATTTCTCTTTATCCATTAAAGAATTCTCTTTAATAGTCTGAATGATTTTTGTTGATTTTGCTTTTGAAGAGATTATGTGACTGGGTTTCACAAGAGAAAGAAGAAGAGAAGAAAGGAGGCTAACAAGCAGATAGAAGAGAAGGCAAGACTGAAGAGAATTGCTGCCCGTAAGAAGGTGGGTTTGGGTTTCCACTTTCCACTTGGTTTGTGTACTATTATACCCCGTACTTAGTTAGATTTCCACACAAATGCAGCTGAGATCATGACCTGGTTTATCTTGATCTTTTAGGGTAGAGACTAGAGAGTAGAGACCCCCCACCTACCCACCCCCAAACTACAGTTTTCATATATAGTTGCTAGTTGCTACTACATATATGTTGGCTATATGTTGAAAATACAGTTCACTGTGTAGTACCAAAAAGAGAGAAAAACGACAGTTGAAAGTATTGTTTATGCTGATTGCTTCGCCACTATTTTTAATAGCCTGTATAGTTTACTTATAAGCACTTTTGTACTTTGCTTTTTGCCTAAATTTTTGTTCAGAGAAAGGCAGAAAAAGAAATGGCTCTATATGGTAAACTCCTCTCTGATGATGCTGGTAATAATGAGGAAGGAGAAAAAGAGGAAGAAGAACCTGATTTACCAACAATCATGCCCGGTAAGTACTGTCTAATGTAATACGTCGAATTTGGATGTCAGGTTGATTACCAAACTGAGTACCAATGGTGAATTTCATTTGACATTTTGGCATTAACAAACTGATACGACAGTAATATTTTATAGCTGGGTTAAACAGCTGCATGATGTGTAGTAATATAAAGTTATTTTACTCTCGCGGGAAAAAGGCTCCTTCCACTAAGTTTCTGATAAAATGCAATGGATGCATCTCTTGTATTATTGTGCAGAAACAAGGACATATGAAGATAGCTCTACAAAGGTTATAGTCACCACCAGCGAGATCTCACAAGTTGATGCTGATATCGGTCCAAAACATGGAAACGCTAATCCAGTTTATAGTGTTGAGAAGAATCCTAGCTTGGCTGTGAAAAAGAAGCCTCTGAAAAGTTTACCTAAGAAAAAAGCACACAAAAAGGGAAAAAGGACTCCACCCTGCAAGAAGGATAAAAGGGTGAAGAGGGCCAGGAATGATAAAGGCAGGAAGAAGTGATGCAAAATTGTTTCCTACAAGTAAGGTTTGATATAGTAGTCATGTTCACTGTATGTTTTGGCCTGATTTTGGTTGTAGTTTAGACATCTTGCGTACAATTACACATGGTGGATGCAAGCTTGTGCACAACTTGACTGAAATTCTTCAGTTTTTAGTTAATTATTTAGTGCTTTTAGAGTCTGGCTATTGTTACATCAGTAGTATCTCTAGCTAAATACTATCAATTTCAAAATGAATCAGCTAAAAAATGACGAATTCAAACCATTCAAACATTACACGTAAAATTTATAATTTTCGAAATTATTTAGTATCAAGTTATTATTCATATGTGAGAATTTAAGTTAATTTTAATGCCTTCATTTTTCATCATTTTTTATTGCATGACTTAGTATTAAAATAATTCGGCAAATTATAAATTTTGCATGTAAAGTGTAAAACATCACTCACAAAGTAGGTTGGTTTAAACAGTTTGGATTTATTATTTGAAACCCATTCGATAAGTTTTGAAGTTAGTGGCAAATACTATCAATGTCACCGTAGTCGGACTTATCTTTTTATTCTTTTTACCGGTATATGTGAAATTCCCCCAAGAATTTAAGTATGCTATCATTTTTTAGTAATTAAATTAAAACTGTACACATTAATGTTTTCTCACATTACTACAAGAATAAAAATATTGTTATGTAAAGATTAATACCCAACCATTTTTAGAAAATCAACAAATATCTATCCCATGTGATCCTCAGACCTAAGAAACAATCACCAAATATTTGTTCCTAACATAATACGTGCACTTTAGATTTCTACAGGTCAAAAGAGTAATATGAAATTTTTTATAAAATAAAATTGAATTTATTTATCTCTCAGTTAAATAGCATTGTTCGAGGTTTTTTGAAGAATTTGTAGGCTCAATGAAATATTTTCAGAAAATCATTTCAATTCAACGTACCCAACACCATTATACAACACAGCAGAAGTTATTATCACAAAATAACCAAACAAATGACCCAGGCAACGAGTGATTTCGGCCCTAGTAGTAATATTAAACTCTTGCTGATTTATAAAAATAAATGAATAAAAATGAAAATGTTAGGACCACTGATGTGATTAAATCTAAGAAAACATAAACATGAAACCGAGATTAAAAGAACCGAAGATAGAGGAAAAGTTGACTATCAACCTAAAATAAAATAAGTGTGACAGAGCTAGCATCATCCTTTGCCAGAACAAAAGCACAGAAAATTTACAAGGCCTCAATCATGCAAAATCCTAATCCTCAACTTACCACCACCAGCACTTTTCATGTTTCTGAGACACCCTTTTACTACCCAACCTAAACTGCCATGTCGATCACTCGATAACTATGGAGTAGTAGCACAGCAGAACCCAGCCTATACTTGCTTGTAGAATAAGATATAAGCTTGTTCGTGCAAGACGTCTTTTGTGTTGATAGCTGTGACAGATGCATCGTCATACCTTAGCCATTGACCATTTGAATACCTGGTATCAGCTGTATAGTGTCCCTTTGATGGATCCCTACCATGATGTGTGACGGTTGCCACGAGCTCATATCTTCTCCTCTGCATGACACGAGAATGTGTCAGAGCATGCAAAAACATTAGACAATATTTACTCAGAGATGTCTTGTCAGATAAGGCTTGCTAGTTGCAAGTGTATCTGAATAGCGCAAATTATGATAAGATAAAGATCCTAAGAGCATAGTTTGATATACAGCTCATTATTTTTATATAACTAATATAAATACCTGCGACATAACAAAGCAAGAACAAAATCAATTCAACAAAGATACATTTCAAGACAATGCCGGACTTTTTCTTGACAAGAAAACAGTACCAAACTGAACTATTAAACAAACAAAACTAATGCTTGAGTTAGCTTCAAGCCATCCTTGACTTCTAATTATCACAACTAGTAAGCAGCAAGACAGGAAAAAGCAAAGGAGTTAAAAAGATTCACCTCTGATGGGGAGATCACCAGGTCACGGCCAAGAACCAGCTCAAGAGGGTATTGCACTTGTTTGTGAAGCTTATTGCTCCCGTGACCACCATAACTAAACCTCATTAGGTGCAATATCATTATGGCAGGAAGTGTTTGTATATTCACAGCTTTGCGAGCAGCCACCACACCCGCCTATAAAATAAATTGATCTCATTAAATAACTATTCAGCAATCAAAACATTGTGAAATTCAGTGCAAAGAGACCATGTTATTGTTTACAAATTCTTAGTACCAGCAGTACTTCCAACCATAGCTAGTGCAGGTATTCAATTGCACAACAGAGTGATTGAGCCTATATTATATTATTCAAGTCCTAGCAGAATTAAGAGGCTTCTTATGAAAAATTTAGTTCATAAAAGAAAGAGGCTAGGGTTTGATTGAGGATTATGCATCTCATTGTCATGTCCTTGAGGCTGCATTTGCCTAGATAGGGTTGATCAGTTCAATAGTATGCAAGTAGTTCAAAAACCAACAGTATAGCACCTGAATTTCAGCCTATGAAAGCACAAAACTACCTTGCCAGAAGCTGTTCTGTATCCTTCTAGGGTTTCTGGAGCTGAGAAAAAACGCAAAGCATCTTCAATTGTGTGAACAGCATCAGGGAAGATGTCAAGATGCAGCAACAGGAAAGGCTGTACAGTTGCTGATGCTTTGTTCCCTGCACCAACATGCAATATTAAAACTTGTTAACAGCCTGATTAAAAGTTGTAATTAGATCCCAAAAGTCTAATCAGATATGTGCTATCCTAATTCAATTATTAAGACAGCACTCATGGCAGGTTTCCTCTATTCATTTTTCCGAAATTGTAAGACTGCAGATTATTAGTCTCTGAAGGATCTGTCCACTTTGTTCTTTTTTATGTAACTCAGGTCATCAAAGATGGAAAAGGCAGCCAAGAAGGATGTTGCATCAGCAACTTGTTTTGTTGGCAACTAACAATGCTCAAATCAGTATATTTACCTCTGCATCTAGCATTGAATCGGCCTAATACAATCACCATTCTACTGGTACTGTACCTTCTGTTTCATTCCGTATCATACAAGGACAGCGGCTTTTTGGACTATGAATATGGACTTACTACCCAAAATTTCAATGTGTTATCTCAGCATTCAATGTGCATTCCCGACTAATGTCATTTTCAATTACTAAATCATTTCATTTGACCAAAACTCAACCTTAGCAAGATTACTCAACATATGTTTTGATGCAACAATAAAAATCCATAATATAATAGGACTAAGATCACTAATTGAGCTATTCTACTGCAACAACATTGCAAGATCCTGATGATCATTTTGACCTTTCCTGCATTTCTTGAAGATTATTAAGATTATTCTAATTGAATAAATTTCACTTTCTTACCGTAAAGGCCCTTATTTTCATATCTTTAAATGATAAAGATCTTTTTTTAAAGAACTTTATCAGTTATAACAAATTGCATATCTTAGAAACCTAAATCATCAGTTACATCAAATAAGACATTTTTTTGCAGGCACGATTCTAATATTCTAACATTCATGGTAAGGCAACATAAATAAATCTGCAAGAAAATGACATCAAAACATACCAGCAGCCTTGACAACACTTCTTAGTTGACCGCCAAAGATTGTACTCAGCTCAGAAGGGACAAAGGTCTGAGTTCTTGTAACTGCCGACTTGTTCTTTGGCCCCACTGTTTCCCAGCCATCATCATCTTCCGATAAAGCGAGAAGAGACAGCTTCCCTTCTTTTGAATTTGGAGAGCCAGAGTTCAGCTTCAACAGCTCATTGTGCATTTGGTCCATGAGGAAGCTCAAAAACTCCTGAGCATCTTCTTGTCTAAAAGATTAGATGAAAACCAATAACAGCATTATAACTGATAAAAAGAAACAAGGTTTAAATGTCAAGAAAAACAAAAGGGATTAGTCCATTTTAATTAAATGCACAAAAATATATCAAATTTTTGGAATTTTAAGAAAGAAAACAAATTCTGCGAATAATTTGCAAAATTCGGGAACAATCCGTAAAATTTGCAAATAATTCAGAAATCTGTTCAATTTGTCTATTCAATCCGGAAGGCGCTGGAAACAAATAATTCACAGATTATTCATGAATCTTGTTACTATGATGATGCCTGATATTTACAATCAAGCTACAAGAAGCCTCTAATGTACACAACCAAACTAAGGAAAGTCTAGATAACCAAAAAGAAAGTAAAAAATATGGATCACTATGCCAAAACCAGTCAATTGGTTAATATTTAACAGTTAAGGTACACTTCTACTGTCTAACCAATCATGTGGCATGCAGATATCTGGCATACCAATCCCAAGGGCGGACCCAGAGTGTTCCAGGTGGGGCAGCTGCCCCCCCCCCCCCCCCCCCCCGGATTTTGAGTTTTAGTGGAGATTTATCGTTCTCAACCGACTTTGCCCCCCCTGAAATTTTTTTTGCCCCCCTCTGGACGTTTGATTTGTAATTCGGGTTAAATTTAAGGTTAAAATTGAAATAAATTTGTTGAATTTTGATTGGTAATTAGAATTATAGGTTAGAGCATTAGAAATAACAAGTCAAAACATTGGAAAGTATTAAGTTAAAACATTGTTTTTATCGAGTACCCAATTGGTTAATGGATTTAAATCCAATTAGGTATTTAAACCCGATTAGATATTTTTTTGCCCCCCTGACGAAAATCCTGGATCCGCCCCTGACCAATCCTATTACTATAACAAACTTCAAACCTTGGGTGAGCAGAGACCCCAGTAGGCAGGTTGGGATTGAAGCTTCGCAAAACTGGATCAAACATGACTGGGCACAGAGATTTTGCACACTCAATTCCTCCCTTGCCGTTTAACTTGGTGCTAGAGTCTTCAGGCATGTCAAAGTTGGAGATGAAATCAACAAATGCACCCAATGTGGGATAAGCAACCTGGACCACAACTTTCAGTTAAAATATTATCTACAAGAGATTAATAACAAAAATAAATTTGACTTCGGCTGCCAATAAGAAAGCCTGAGAAATGAGCCCCTTGCAGTATTCTTCTTGATTACAGGCACTGTATCGTCGAGTACATGTTTCTGATTCGGTATATCAATTCTCCTCTGGATATGCAGCATACACTTTTTATATAGTTTTTAGTTTTGGGATTGCTCTAGGGAGGCCATTTCTTGTGCTCCTCATAAGCACAATGACAAGTGAGAACAAAATGCTATCACTAAAAGAAATGAGAAAAGGACTGAATATAAGGAACACCATATCAAATATCAAGTACCAAACTGAGCTGCAATTTAATGTTCAAAGATTATAACAACTGATGCAAACAGCAATTCATAGGATCACTAGGTTTTGATTTTAGCACGAGAAAGACAGAGATTAGGAAAATAATACAAAACGATACACAAAGATAAAGAGGGCCTCAGGGGAATTCCAAAAAGAGAAATAATGGAAGTTCCTTAATATATCCTCACTTGTTGAATATAGATCTTGTTGGATATTTAATAAACTTAAGCAAATGAAACAGCCTAGAAACTACTAATAAAATCCATATTTTAACAAACAAAAAAAATCCAAACAAATAAAAAAAAGATGACCTCCTTTAAGAAATTTAAATACCAGTTTCTTTTTTATAACAAATCAGCATCAGATGTAGCTCAAACCAATTGCTTTCTAACCTTAATAGACTTAGAATAAATTCAATCAAATTAAGACTTGATTTGGCATATTAATAACAAAACCTCAACCTTACTTGAATTCAGACTCCAGCATGCAATTGTCAACTGGAATTGACAAGTAATCCTCAATAGTTCAACTCAAAACCAAACAAAGCCAGACAATCAACTGTAAGTACAAAAAAAAAAAAAATTAATTTAGTAGGTACCAGGTACAGACCTTTGGTAAAGCACGATCACGCAAGACTTGCAAGAACTCCACAAAGGGTGAACAAGAGAGTAATGCTTGCAAAGAAGCATTTAAGAAGCATGTATTCCCAGTATTAACCAACCCACGTGGTATTAGAGTAGTTGAACGAGGTTTCTTCTCATTTTTCAGCACCACATCAGCAGTAGGATCATAATTAATGGCCACACTTTGAACTTTGACCCCATTCTCCTGCCTTTTAGTCGATAGATCCTTTGATTCCTTCTTCTCATTTTTGGGGGTCACAACAAGTTTCGATACATAAAAAGGGGCACCACCATTCACACTTTGAATCCCATTGGTTTGCACCTTTGGTAAACCCTCTTTAACTTCATTTTTCTTCACTGATTTCTCTAACTTACTAGAGGAACCATTAGCTGACGGTATGGAGCTTTTGGAGGCCCCATTTGCATGGACATTGGTATTAGGTGATAAGTTATTATTAAATAGCATCCCTGTCTTGGTAGTATTGTTTTCATTACCACCTGAGCAGACAGGTGAAATAGATTGCTTGTTTACAAAGGGGCTCTCCAGTAAATCTATTGAAGGGAAGTCCAGAGAGCCAAATCTGAACCCTTCATTCTTTGTAGGAGCAGCAGGTGTACTGCTTGGTTGCCCTTGAAAATTTTTGGTCTCAGCCTCAGTGAAATCACCAAAAAGCACCACCTACAGAAATAGAAAGAATAATTGTCAGAAGGCACTTCATATTGTTAAAACACAAAGCATATACCAAGTATTATATCAAAACTGTAAGCAACAATATAGGTTACATTCCTGCAATTAAATGACAGCACAGTTACCTTTAGGAAGGGTTTATCAAATTACATTTGTTAAAGGGTCCTCTAAAAATATGCAACAACTCCTTGAATCTCTTTTACGCAGTCAACCTTAGAATGAGAAATACAATGCCTACTATAGGAAACCAACATTTGGTATATATCAAAACCCTAAAGCAGTTACAGTTATTAGAAAACTTAAAACCTCAAGGGTTTAAAAAAACCTTGTTTCTTTTAGAAGTAATAATCTGAAGACTATTAGTACAAAATTCAGGAAAACAAAAACATTGCTATCTACAAGACTGTTTGAAAGCAGCAAACACCATATAAAGGAAAAATTCAGAGATCCTCAAAGTTCACTTGCCAGTGCAAATCTTCAAGTGGTACCTGATGACAATCAAGAAGAATAAACCTAGCATAAAACAAGTTTATAGCCTCCTAAGACCACCAATCGACAGCAAATATCATCAATCTTCTCAAAGTTCAGGGAAAAGATGGATAAAGGCACATAAATTATACAAGTTCTAAAGAGATGAAGCGTGAAGGGCTAAGAAAATTATAAACCCTTCTATATTACCTTATTGTCACTCATCCTGCCCAAACCGTGAAGCGGAGTCAACGAATAAGCGAAATTGGGACCAGAAGATAAAGGAGCGGGCAACGAGAAGACATGAAATGAACTAAAAACAACAATTTCGTCTTGCTTCTTTCTCTATTTTCCCTCTCTTTCTTGTCTAGTAGAGAGCAAGAATGAGGAAAAACGAAGAACTGCGACGAGGGGTTTGCGCAAGCCGCGAGGAAAGAAAAAGGGAAGCGAGGCGAAGGCGGCGCTTGGTTTATGATCTTTTGGGCCAATGGGCTTAGAATCATGCGCACGGGGATTGATGAATTCGCATCCTCTGAGATGTCTCAAACTTTTTGAGTGTTTTCCGGAAAATCACAACCGTTCAAATACGTCGTTCTACACGAATCTCAAAGCACAAATAATACTGCCCCTGCGGCCTGCGTTATCCCCAAATAAGCACCGTGCACGTCGGTCACACAAAAAGTTGCCGAAATATTTAATAATAGAAAATTAAATAAGAAAATATCGACAATAAAAAAGGTTTTCGTGAAAATTCGGAATATAAAAAAAAAATTAAAGTCCATAACGTTCAGGGGACGTTATGAACTATCGCGGCCCTATTAGCGAAAACGGTTTGCTTCTAATTAATAGAATTAAAACGAGACGTTGTGAAGTATCACGGCCTGCTGTCCGTTATGGTCTATCATGGCCAGAGACATGTAGTGAAAAAAAAAGTTTTTTGGTCGTAATCCCGACAAAACTCCTCAATTTGTAGACAATTGAATCACTACATGTGGATCCTACTAGAGAAGAAATTGCAAAAAATAGCTCTTAACTTATACACTGGGTGCAAACAAAGAATACTTTTAGAGGGCCCAAAGTGGTGCATTGCTTTGAAGCCATTGGACCAAATCAATTGATTACAGAAAATATGTTAAAGACCAACTAATTCCTTATCTGGCCGTGATAGACAACAACGGCCAGAAAAAAAAAAATTCAAAATTTTTCTGGCCGTGATAGACAACAACGGCCAGCACCAAATTTTATTTCGGTTAATTAGCGGTAACTTGATTTCGTTAAGCTGGCCGTGATGATCTATATTATGGACTATCACATTTTTTCTACAAATCAAATTTTCACGAAATGCTTCTTCATTATCGATTTTTTTTATTTTTTTTCTATTAATAAAAATTTCGGCAAAAAGTTGAGACAGTCCAGAACCTCTGCATTACCTCATCATTTGCTTTTAAAGCACGACCGTCCAATCAGAATCGGATCAATCCTATCAAAATTGCAATGCACGAGCTCTTTAAGATCGTGTCAGTGGGTAGTGAACGGATCAGATTCAAATTCAAAGGGTAAAGTACTTGAGTGAAATGAATTCGGGTTGGGAGATATAGTAGGGGTAAAGTTTTACTTGCCCGGTAAGCAAAACCAGGGCCTATCCGGCTATCCGCCTGTGAGATTCCATTAAAAATTAAAAAATATATATACACATAACTGTATATTTAATAAGAATGTATTACTTTCAGTTTAAAATTATTATATTAAGTGTGATTATTGAAATAATTTTTTTTGGCAATTTCTCTTCTTATAGCTGCACATACGGTATGTATGCTGGTTACGTGTCGTGATCATTTGTGTGACGTGATTATCTTTTGAAAATGTGGCACGACACACACGTTACGCGAAAGATCCGGTCACGACACGACACCTGATCACGCGAATCACGTGTTATAATGACAATTATATCTTAATCGAATGGTGAATCTTGAATAAACTGATTTAAATTATGAAAGAAATAGTTAAATGTGACAAAACATAACCAACGTGGCCAGTCACGTGTGGACACGGTATGACTAACATGTTGTAATCATCATTTCAAATTTGATCACAACACATCACTGCGTGACTAGTCACGAGACAGCACGTCAGTATTGAGAACCCAATGCACGAAATAGCACGGGAAAACATAAATTAGTATAAACCTACGTCTTAATTTCTAACACAACCTGATCTGACTGGGATCGTTGACAATCGATCCGACGAATAAATAAATCGAATGAGGGGTTAAAATGCATACCAGTACTCTAAACTTTTTTGTTACTATTTTATTTTGCACGATGAGCAAATTAAATATATACTAGTATCTTGTCCGTGCTTTGCTACGGGTTCAAAATTCAAACATAAAATAAGAAGCAAATCAAGTTAAATATTTTCATCTTTAATAATATTTGTCTTTTTATAATTCTTTTTCTTCTGCAATGAAATGAACTATTTTGTCTTTACCGCTCCGTTAAATAGTAAGGTAATCAATATTTTAGTGAGTAAACATATTAATTACTTTTTTATTTTGTTGTCATCAATGACATAAAAAGAAAGAAAGAAATGTTATCAATTGATTGTTTTTATGACAACATTTATATGAAGAAATTGTAAAGAATAAATCAGTGTAGCGAGTATTCAGAGAACTAAATACCAATACATTGTAATATAAAATCACAATTATATCATTTTTTTATCTTAACCGTTTAAAATCCAACGAATTAAATCACAGCCGTTGGCGAATTAGAACACTTACGTGCTTAATATAAGGGAAGAGATACTAAACTCTCGCGATCAAATACCACAGAGGATATTACTCGGACAAATACGTGTGGCCGTCAAGATTTGAATTTCTAAATTGAGGTAATCTACATTGGTTTGGTGATATATTTGTAATGCATCGTTTAAATCTTGAAGGAATAAATATATCGTACTGAAATACTGAATATTGAAATGGATAAAAATAGATACTCCTCTGAATACACGATTCGTAAGTTATTTTCTTATGTGGTCCATACAATAATATGCATGAAATTTTATAATCAATAAATAAAATAGGTGGAATTTTGTTATTTTGTAACGATATTTGTTCCTGTGTCTATGTTTTCAAAAGCAATCGCACATGATAGATTTGAACAAAAAAGGATTATACTTTTATTCTTCAATAGAAAAGAAACAACTGCTTCAACAACGTCTGGGTGGTGTAGTTGGTTATCACGTTCGCCTCACACGCGAAAGGTCCCCGGTTCGAACCCGGGCTTAGACAATTTTTTTATATTCTTCATTAAAAACACAAATTGTACGGGACACATCCATATCATGATACAAAACAAAAAAAAGTGAAATATTTTGGCGTGGATAAAGCTGCTGGCAGCACCAGGATACTAATTCATTACTTGCGAATTACA
Organism: Carex kokanica; assembly: GCA_025461125.1. Lineage (NCBI taxonomy): Eukaryota > Viridiplantae > Streptophyta > Magnoliopsida > Poales > Cyperaceae > Carex > Carex kokanica. Next base: position 177,168 of record JAJGRX010000831.1, on the reverse strand, counting down.
GCAACTCTTACGAATAACAATTGTTGACATGAGATTATTCATAGAAAAACACTACACTAAAAAGAATAATGGCAACGCCAGTTTCTTCCCACATAACATTAATCTTCCAAGAGTTTGTTCCATCATCCATGCAGCTAGCATTTTTTGTATTGGTCATTTAAACAGAGAGGCGTTGTTTTTTATATTACGATTATTTTTAATTATTTTTACATAAAATATGGAAATATTATAAATTGGAACATAAATACACTGCTCCTTAAACAGATCAATATCAATATCAACAGGCAGCAAGAAATTTGACCCCATCAAATCGGTCATTTAAATTGCTTAATCAATGATAATGGCGTTTCCGTCAAATCAATTGACCATAGTTTTTGCAGGATATATATATGTAAATTAAATATCTATAATCAATAACTAGGCTAGTGTATTTAGTCTAACTATAACAATTGTCCCTTTGCTTCCTCAAATTTCTGCGTCAGATGCTTCTTCACACTTTCATCTGCAAACGCTAAGTTAACTGCCTCTTGAGCCAGTTTAAACATTTCTTCCTTGCCCAGACCTAATTTCATAGAAAATTCAAAATGTTACGACAACGTTTGAACTTCTTACATGGAGTTCTGCTCAGGAATTTCTAAAAACTCCAGCAAAATTGAGTCAAAACCCCCAAGTAATTATACTCCCATCAAAAAAGAAAATAATAGAAAATAGGAGAAAGAGAATAGCCAGTGGCAGCAAGACCAAGTTGGTGAAGCAGCAGGATGCAGGGGCGGATTTACAGCCAATAGCACTCCTATTATTTTAAAATTTTAATTACGTATATTGAAATTCAATTGATTTTTGTTTTTTTAAGTTTTTATATGGTTCAACCCTCCTCATAAAATGCAAAATGTGTACTGGTAGCTTAGCGGATAGAATTTCAACTTTGTAGTTGTGGAGACTTGGATTCAAATCCCACTTACCACATATTGTGCATTTTACGTTTCAGACCCCTCCCAATTAAAATTTTCTAGTTTCACCCCTTACAGGACGGGACACAAGGTTCAGATTTCCATTGGCAAAGTAATTCTGCAAGGACATTGAGCCGCCTTATCCATATCATCCAGAAGAAGTTTACAGCAGGTATCAGATTGTTACCATCAACACCGGGTATGAATCCATTTGTCCTTATTGTAAAACTGATGTGTCTGTCAAGAAGTAAAAACCTACCAAATGACACTGCAGCTTTGTAGTACTCATTTGACAGGGTTGTAGAGAAAAGACCAGTATCATCAGTGCATAAAGACATTGGATGTTCTGATTTGTAAAGGTCAGCTGTAGTGAATTAGAAGTAAGAAAATTGAAGTGTTAGATAGTTCACCTTTATTTTCAAGCTGAAAGAACAATGTCCTGTCTAATTTTAGCGGAACTTTAACAAAGGGGTGCTTTGATTGAGGGGCATTCTTGATAGTTGGAGTTGACTTTTTGATGAATATGAATTGTCAGTTTGTCACTTGTCACTGACTGATGACTGGAAATAATTAGATGAAAATTCACCTCATAAAGAGAACAAACTAAAAGATAGTAAAGAATAGGTCTAACCAAAATGATGCAACTCAATCGAAGGAATGGTCTGTGTCATAATATTTGATGTCAAGCATATTTCCACCTACAAAAAGCATCAAGTATTTATGAGCCTAGAAAAATTGGTTCATGCAAAGAATACCAATATTTCACCATTATTGCAGAAAGCACCCTTAATATTGAACTTATTATCCGTTGTATAGCTGATAGTAGCATGCAACTGTCAAATTTAAAAAGTTGGAAATTTGTTGTATCTCTAGTGACTTCAATTAGGATTCCCAGCTCATAGAACTACTTATGAATGAATTTGCCCGAGTTAATATTAAGAAAATCAAATCAATTTAGTCACTTTTTGCTTGACTTAAAATTGTTTGGGTGGTTCAGAAGATAATCAAAAGAGATGCTTACCGGGATCACTAGAGATTTAAGCCTATCCCAGTCTTCATCTGCAAGGAGACATACATGGCCTAACCTTTCAGGATTGAAGTCAAGCATGGCTTGGATCTCCTTGCTATTACGTACCTATTATCACTAGACTTTAGCAATATGCTCATCTGTGAAATTTTTTCAATAAACACTTTAAAAACAATGGCTGTATCCTTTTATGCAAACCAGATCCGATATTTCACCGTACTGGAAAAGAAAAACCCATTTGTGCTAACTTTTGCAAGCAGTGCCCATATTTCTATTATAATACCACCAAGTAAACTCAAAGAGACAGAAAATGCTTTTATTTCCATTAATTATTTATAACGTTACCACTATAAAACAACCTTTGCGCTTGTAAGTATGGAAATAAAACCAAACCAGGAGGACTCAGCTTTTTGGTTCTTACTTCTTAGCTTAGATGCAATATGATTGAGATGATTTGGTGAATGAAAAGATAAAGAGAAATTTAGTCATTTTCTTACTGAAGTATTGTTTAAGATAAGATAATATCTGTAAAAATCCCAAAGTATCACTGTACTTGCCAATGAGAGAAATATTGGTTTTATTTGTAAACAGGTAAAACCTCAAGATAGTAGCAAAAAGAAATTTTAAAAATGGTATATTAAAATCAAAGGGATTGAGATAGCTGTATGTAAAGAGGCCCTGAAGAGACTGGGAATGAATTTAACGTGCAGTTGATATTAGAACACTGTGTAAGCACAAATCAATAAAAGAGATAAATAAACAAAAATCAGAAAATTTAAGAAATATCAAACAAAACAAAGATGATCACAAAATTTGTATGCTGACCTCACCGCAATGAAGAGTGACAGAAAGGCCCAGTTCTCTGGCATGTTTTAGTGCTGGTAGTACTGTCTCCCTGCAAAAGGAGAGAGAATAAATATTGTTCAAGTAATAATAAAAAGCTAACGTTTTAGGCTAATCATACAAGTCTCTATACCACTGGCCAACAGTAGGGTCACCAGACAAGTCAATTCCAACTACCCCCACATCCTTCATTTCCATTGCCAAATTAACCTACAAAAGTTTGACACTAGAACAGTTAGAATTTAAAATCTTTATGCTGTTTGGTTTATTAACTGGATCCCAATCAAATCCCCCCCGGCACGTGTGCACACGCGCACCACACCAATCCATACACATAAAGAAACCCCTCACACCTTCCAAAAAGTTCATTGAAACAATTACATTTGTGCAATATTATCTCAACACTAGAGTTAATACAAAATATTGAAACAAACCAACAAAAAGAAATTTGAACTATGCCATATGATGTTCAAGCATTGCTGTTACAATTAGCAACAAGATGGTAAATAAAGCAAAGTAATTATAGTTGTGAGTATCATAAATTTTAGTCTTGCATACAAATTTTGTCTTGTACTTCTGCTTGGTAACGGTTAAGAGAAATCATATATCTAATAAGTGAGTTTCTTTGTCATCTTAGTACCGAAACAATGAAGAACCACCTAATGTGCACCACATCAGTCAGAATAGTATCCGTTAAATTTTATGCCTGGCACTTACTGGCATAAGCTGAATGCAACAAGATATACCAATTTTGTCAGAACAACCTGTTAAGTTTTACCTGGTATGTACTGTCATAGACTGAATGCAACAGCACGTACCGTGTCTATGGCCGATGAAGTTGCTTCGCTGCGGTTAATACTCAAGAGAAGCCTCACGAATATTTTCTTTCGCCTAGTATCTCCACTTTTCTCATTGTTCAATCCACAGCCACAGAAGTCAACATCTACTATATCAACTGCTTTTAACCCGTCAATTACAGCTTGCATGTATGAGCGCTTTGTCATCCCTTTAGCTTCATTATTCTACATGACCAAGAAAATTACCAGCAGGTTAATACTTGATACCATAGTGACGGAGAAATAGAGGAAAGACTGAGGTTCTGCAATGACCTAAACAAATAAAATCGAAGATGAATGATGGTACAAGAACAGAAAACTTATTTGTATCACTCTCTGGTAGTTGGGAGAACGAATAGTGTTGTTCAAATTTTTAGCATATATCTTCGCTTGCACTCATAAATACCTCTTTTAGTGGATGTAAGAAAAAAGAATAGAAATGAATCCAAGAACTAATTTATCTCTTTATCAATTAATTTTTTCCTTACATATTTTAGAAGTGCGTGTTGCTTAAGATAAAGTATCCCAATTTACCCTTAATACAATTAATTGAGCTCAATTTACACAAATTCCACTCAAAATTTTCCATCATCAAACCACTAAATTCCAAGTCAATGTGTCATGCCTCATATCAGGACATGTAAGGTTGCAACCATCAAGCTGTCTCAATGTTACGCCAAAACTTTGTTATTGAATATATAACTCAATACCAAATTGACAAAAAATAAAATAAAACATTGGCATGCAGTAGCAGATACCTGAATTGTTCTGGAAAACAATCACCTTTGTGAAGTGTGATGTTAAGTTTAACTCATTTATGCCACATAAAAGATGGTAAACTGTTTATTAAAATCTTTTTTATTCTAACCCCTCTTTATATCCTGTTAGTGTACAAATGTTGATATAATATACCTTTTTGACCCACATTGTTATGCCATTTCTCCACTATACCTTTGACTTGTCGAGGGTCTTGGTTGGAGCTTAGTTTGGTGGTACATATCATGCCTCTTCTTAAAAAGTATTGTACCAGCTATAATTGGTATTAGAAATTAATATTTAATAGTACCTTAGGAGTAGTCCTGAGCTCTAGATAAATACAATTATCAGCGGCAAAGTCCTCAACGACCTGCTTAGATTATCAAATCAAGGCAGTTAACTTAAAAAAGCGCAATGGAAGTTAGTTATGAGACTTGAGGAGTTGCAGAGCATACCTCCTTGGTGATTCTTTTCACCGTTTCATGATCAGTGGTGAGCACATGGTACACAGCAAAAAGATCAAAGCACTTTCTCAAGGACGTACCCTCTATATCAAAATAAGAAAATGCTAATAAGAGTGAGGCAATGGTACAATGCATAGCGCATATTGGTCTGTAATATGGATCAATATCTCTATTTTCAAAGTCCAAACATTCGATCTGAACCGTTCAACATGACCCCCCTCTGAAAATGTACTTGTAAATCAAATTTTACATATTTTATAATTTTTTTACTATTTTTTAAATAGGTAGAAAATCATTTGATCCAAAGATTCTAGACCATTCAAAAGTATGATTTTCTATCTATCTGAAAAAACTAGTAAAAGAATTCTAAAAAATTTTAGTCTGCAAATACATTTTAATATGGAGATCATGTCGAACGGTTCAGGTCAAATGTTTGGACTTTAACAATGGAGATATTGATCCATAGTATGGACCAATATGCGCTATGCATATTACCATAGCCTCATTCATGGTAATAATAACATGATTGCTATTGCTGTTGCTAGTATGACTCCAGAAAATATTATTGCGCTTGATAAGATAATTAAAGGTAAATGATGATTAGGATGAGTAGGTGAATATCAGGCATTCGTACTTTCTAAAATCATGCGCTCCACATCTTTAGAAACAATAATACCATTATCTCCATGATTTTTCACAAGTTCTCTGAAAAGAAAATTGACAGAACAAATAAGAATTGTGCAAAAAAAAACTCTTTTGCTAAAAAAATCACAGGTAACTTCAAATAATAGAAAACTTCAACATCCTATTTGCACTGTACATTGATAAGAATAATTATATTTTGCAACTGACAAATTCTCAACTCAAGATACGATAATTTGTTGTGAATTGGTTCACATTCCTTAACAGTGCATCAATACCAGTCATACAGTTAGTGCTAATCAGAAATTGTGGATATATTGAGCTAGTAAAAATTAAATGTTTTGAAATAAATCTACAATTTCAAAATTTTCAGTTATAGTACTGCGATCACTATTGATTTTCCTTTAAAATTTTATTTTTATATCCTTTACATGGAAGATATTGCAAAATCAACCCTTGGAGCGCATACGAGAGAGAGAGAGAGAGAGAGAGGACTCACAGGAGTGTAGAGTCTCTGATAGAACCATTGAGATGAGTGTGAAGCTCCACTTTGGGAAGTTCACGGCACCATTCCCTTAACTCAGCATTGCTAACTTCCATGGTCTCTGTAACTCTGGCACTCATGCTCTCACACTCCGCTCTAATTTGGGAGAAAATGAGGTGTCAAACTTGCGAATTCTTAAAATCTAAATCCACTTAATTGGTGCTCAACAAATTTCTCATCAAATTAAGAATTGAATGAACAAACCTCCAAGAGACCTGACCTGACCTGACTTGACTTCTGTCGCAGCGACTGAGGAGGAGATGCGACGGGAGAGAGAATGAGAGAAGCAGGCTAGGCTAGGAGATATTTAGGAGATATTTGGTTTGCAAATTCGTATAAAGGGGCCCCGATCGATACCGTTTTTGGCAAGACATCAATCAAAAGAGACGTGTTTTGGCCATGTTGCTCCTATAATATAACTCAAAAGAACAATAGATGTGTGGTCCATTTTATCTATGAAAATGGCATTGATTCCGTACTAGCTTTGCTTGGGCCAAGTATCTTTTTCAAATCGAGCCATTCAATAAATACATTTTGGGACAATCTTAACTCTTAAGTCTTAACTGTCACCCAGCAATAATTTTTATTTATAAAAATTGTATAAAAATAAGAGTAGGATTAAAATGCCTTATTGATTTTGTACCCCATCATTTTCTAACATCGTTATCTCTATTTTCATAATTTAAACAGTCGATCCAAACCGTTCAATATGATATTCATATTAAAATATTCTTGGATACAAAATTTTATATTTTTTTTTGAATTTTTTTTGCTATTGTTTAATTTTGTACCTCTCTAAACAATTAGTATAAAAATTATAAAAACTTTTATCCAAGTACATTTTAATATAAATATCATGTTGAACGTTTCGAATTAATTATTTAGACTTTAAAAATAGAGATAATGATGTTAGAGCATGATGGAGCACAAATCTAACAAGGCATTTTAATCCTACTCTAAAAATAATATAGAATAATAGATGAATTTATTTTCTTTAAGCAATTGTGAAGGAATTGAAATTTCTTTTTTTTGTTCTTGTAAAATTCAGCGTATCACCCATCTGATACCACAAAATGTTTGAAGGAACTAAGAAAAATTATTCCTTCCATGAGATCAAAACTTCAAGACAATTCATCTATTATCCTATATTATTTTAAAATATTTTTATAAGTAAAAATTCTCTGACCGAATAAATGGAGAGGAAGTGTATTGTCTTCTTCAAACAAAAAATGGAGACAAGTTTAGAAGCAACATAGTCAACCGATTTTTTTATTTAACATTTTTATATAATAGTAAAATTTAAAGTTGGCAACACAATGAAAAAGATTCGAAAATTAGTTAATGCAAATATAATCTGCGCACGCTTGAGGGAGCAGCACACAGACTTTTGAACACCATTGAGACATAGTCTGTGGTTGAGAACTGAATCTCCTGCTCTGAACAGGAAATTTCTACTCTTAGGACTTGTTCGGCCGTTTACTGTTTACGTGGAAAAAATCAGTTCAAAATTTTTCAATTCTTGTATCCATTTCCCAGTTCATTTGTCCGCCGAACACGCCTTTAAAGTCACTAACACGTGGGTTCGGAGTGGATTTTGAGATAAAATTATATTCAATATTTAAATGTCAAAACTCATCCCGAACTTACTTGTCAATAACTTTAGGAGCAGAAATTTCTTGCCCACAGAGAGACATGTGATCCGGTTCTCTATGTTTGAGCCCCATTTAGACTATTTCAGAGCACCCATATTTTTTTTTATTCTTTTTTGCATATTTACTCTAGATTTTTGCTTCTCCCATGCCCGTTTTTTGAAATCTAGTCAGTAGATAATGAGAGTAAGACAGAAATTTGCATTTATGTGGGTACCCAAGTTCGACCCACCAAGCAAGCATGCAGTTCGATGCCTTCAGCATCAAAGTTTAACAACAACAAAAAAAACAGGCTATGCAAACCATGTCTGAGCACCATTTAATTGGGTACGCATACTATGAATTTGTACCCAGTAGGGTACTGCACAAGAAAATCTGGTAGAATAATTTCCTAATTAGTGAATCCGGTCCGTTATTTTTAACTTTGCACAAATCTCAAAGCACAAATAATACTGTCTCTTTCCGAATCCCGAATAGGTACCGTTTTTTACTTAATCTAAACCGTAAAGTAGTGGGCCCACTGTGCGTTACTATAGAGGATACTGGTCCCGCATACTATGTATGACATCAATTAAATGTTGTGCATATATCTGCATTCCTGCTAAAATTCGAAATTTTGCCAAAGTCAGACTAACTCTGGATTTCTTATTTTTGGAAATGCTAACTAAAAAAAAATTGAGCATAGCCGAGTAATATGTAAGTGATTCATTCTTTGAGACTTGCTACCATATTATTTCTTATTAAAAATTTCAAACAAATTTTGAAATCGGCCCGGACCCATGCAGCAAATTGAATAAATAGATTGGGCCGTATCTAAATGGGCCGGGTCAACTATCACCTCTTTGCCTCCTGACATCAAATCTATGAAGCTTCAAACTTGAGAGGATAAAATAAAGATAAAAGGGAGCACTCTAACTCTCTTGGCCACCGTGAGCAGCGTTTGAAAAGGCCATGGCGTCTCTCTCGATTTCGATCAATCCCTCCGGGTACACCTCCTTATCTATATACACTAAGTAGTTTTGTTTTTCCTTTCGCCGAGGTGGATTTGAGTTAGTTTCATGGAAACGCCTTTCTTTCTCTTTATTCTGTGCTATCGATAACAGCATATATGTTGTACCAGGAGTATTTTTCTGGTAATATGTAGTGGTTAGTTCGGTCTAATTATCGTGATATTAATGTGTACTTGGAAAATTTTGATGGAAAGTTGTTTCGCAAAATGCAATTGAAGTCCCTGTCGATATTATCAACCTTAGATTAAAATGCCAAACCAAGATTTTGGTACAACAATGTTATTGAAGACTTAACAGCGGGTAACTCAATTACCATTTGGATTTATTATTTTGAGGAAAGATATGTCGAAAATGGCATTCTTCTGGTATGTCATCTGTAATCAAATGTAAACAAATAAGAATTTTATTTTTTCTGAAAGCAGCTTGCAGACTGGTATTTGTTTGCCACGTAGACCTGTTTCTAAATTCAGCTACTTCAGAACGAAAGTCGAATGCAAAGAGTCAAGGGTTGGTAAGAAGCCAATTCAAGTTCCATCTAGTGTCAACTTGACATTTGATGAGCAGTTCATTAGTGTCAAGGGCCCGCTTGGGGAGCTGTCAAGGACGTATCCAAGCGATATCTTAATAGAGAAAAATGACTCTGTTCTGAGGATTCGTAAAGCTGTAGAGACAAGACGCGCAAACGAGATGCATGGACTTTTCAGGTGTAATGATGAAATTATTATTTTCCACTAGCACTGTGTGTTCCGTAGATGTAGTCTTTTATATTGGTTTATGACATTTATGTTTATGTTGGAGGACAACCGGCAGTTGATTTAGACAGTGATGCCTACGTAGGTACGTGCCTATAAGTGGTTATTGCAAATAAACATAGGTCAATTGCAAAGGATTAAATGAAAATAAATGAGCAAAAAGATCAGAAGTTGTGTCAAGATCATATACCTTATACTGTAAACATGCCAAAAAAATGTCAGAGACTGAATCATTGGCAATGACCATATACCAGTTTTACTGGTACAATACTGAAACTGAAGGGCCTCTCATCATTTAGATGAGGCAAAGAAAACACAAAACAAAGCACATATATGTATTCCCGTTGTTCAATTTGACAAACTCCAAATTCACACAATCAACAAATTCTGTTGCTAAATGTAGGACACTGATAGATAACATGGTGGTGGGGGTATCAAAGGGATTCGAAAAACGTCTTCTCCTTGTTGGTGTGGGGTACCGTGCACAGATGGAGGGCAATGATCTGGTTCTTTTTCTTGGGTTCTCTCATCCTGTCAGAATGCCTGTTCCAGAAGGCCTTCAAGTGAAGGTGGAGGAGAGCACAAGGGTTATTGTGAGCGGATACAACAAACAACATATCGGAGAGTTTGCAGCAAAAGTGAGGAAATGGAGACCTCCAGAGCCTTACAAGGGGAAGGGGATAAGGTATGTTGATGAGGTTGTGAGAAAGAAGGAAGGCAAAGCTGGAAAGAAAAAGTAGAAAATGTTCTCCGTATGTATCTTTTTGTTATTTTATTTTCAGTTAAATGTTATTTATTTTTTCCTTTTGTCTCCCATGTGTATGTATCTGCAAAATTTCATAAGCCGTTTTGAGAGTTGCACGATCATTGCTTGTCTAATCCAACACTATTTCTAATTTTGGTTTCCAATTTCTATTGGAGGCCTCAGGAAGAGTATTTCTTTGTAATCCAAAAGACCATTTCTTGGCAGCATGTGGTCAATTTTTATGTAAATAATCAATTGTATATCCGAAAGTATACAACCCCAAAGCAAGATGCACGAGTATTCCAACTTCATTTGCAATTCTATTCTTGTTAACTAAAAGTTGTACATAAAATTCATTTGCTTTATCGTCTAGTTTCAGAAATAAACAACTTTTTTTTTTTTATAACACCTCCAAGATACTTGAATCGTAGTGTCAAATCAACATACCACTAAAGAAACAACTACCTGAAAATTTCACAAATAATAAAAAAAGCTAACATAGTTGGTCTGACAATAAAACCACATCTTGCTACATCGCTTATAAGCTCTCCTATATATCTTAATCAAACTGCAAGGTGTAAATCAAAAGAGCTGGGAAGAAGAATTTCGATAACACAACAAAAATCATGTAAAGCAAAAGCAAACTATACGTCTCTTGAAAACTGTACGTATTAGTAATTCTCAAACACGGAGGGACACAACATCGCCCAAGATATCAAAGAAACGATTGATATCGATTTTGGCCTCTCCGGAGTAGATGGCTTCCGCACCTCCCGAATGTGATCCTTGTGCTGCCATCTCAATTAGCATGTATACCTTCTTTATAGGCATCTACAGCATATTACCAGACATTAGAGAACAAGGAGCATTTAAAAAGGCCGCTGACAATATGAAAACGGAAAAGGGTACTTACATCATCGATTGCTTCAGCTGCCGCATCGATGTCATAATCAGCAAAGACGTTGAGATGCTTCAATACCTGTAAGAGATAATTTAGTATTACAACAACATATAGTCTAACTAGGTTTGTAATCTATTCCGTTAAGTTTTCTTCCTTTTTTTTTCCTTTTTTTTTACCTTTTTGGCATCAGCTTGACGTAGCTTGGGAACATGATAAGTGATAGCAAATGCATCACAAATACCAAGAGACTCCAGGAAGCCAACCTCACTGGTTGTACCAATAACAAACAAATTCTTTCCCTGAACAAAAAACAATACATTGTAATAAGATAACAGACTAACAAATAAAATACATACCATGAATGTATTGTTAATCAATCAACTTGTGGTCATGGTGTAGTGTTTACTAACTTTGGGTGGAAGCCTCTTGAGAAGAACCAACAGTGTTTGTGAAATCAAGTTCGAGAAACGAGGGCCAATAGCAACATATTCAATCAACCTAAAAGTGATACCATACAAAAGATCATTGAATAAAAATGAAGAAAGTTATAAAGAGCATTTGAGCACGTAAAAAGATTATGGAATTTTCAAGTGTCTGTGAGCTTACCTCTCAATGTCATCAAGAATGATAATGCTAAGCTGGGATCTGTAAGCATCCTCAAATACCTATATAATTATCGGAATAAACCATATCAACCTCTGAGTATTTGGGTATTCATTGAAGAAGAAAAAAATAGAGCAATAAAAAGTTCTAAATATAAGAAAATGGTTTCAGACCTTGACAATTTGCGCACACTTGCTACCTTCGCTGAGGCCAATCATAGTTTCAGCTGATATCTATAACCACATGGATCCAAACATGAGAAATAAACAACAACAAATATGTTGTCTTTTGCAATTTAAAAAAGTATGGAGCATAAAACTCACAATCTTAACATAAGGGAAGTCACTATTGATGCCAATTGTAGCAGCCATCGCCGATTTTCCACTTCCAGACGGGCCCTCCAATAGACAAGTGACAAGTGGGCTCCCCTTACTGACTCTAACCTGCTCCACCAGGAGCATGGCTCTCTCATATATGTGCTTATGCCTATCTCCGCAATCTACTATGCCATTCAGTCTGCAAATTGTAGAACATTGCAAAGCCATGCAACTCAATATCCAACTTCACATCCCCCAGGCGTCATTGTAACAATAAAGCTCTCAAAGGTAAAAGTGTACCTGCATCTCTCAAGGTCACCTGTGGAGGCACCAAAGGCAGGGGGAATCTCGTGAATGGCATTTAAGAAGTCTTCCATGGTGACCTTGATACTCTCCTCATCCAATGGCTTGGTGAGGTCATCCATGCTGATCTGACGATTTAGGGCATATGACACTGCGCTCTTAACCACTCCCTCCAGTTCTGCTCCACTGTAGTTCTTCGTACGTGCCGCTAAAGTTGAAAAGGACATCTCAATTTCAGTATACTCAAATTCATATGAAGACAATTTTTAAACTGATCAGCCCTCGGTATAGGCCTCAACTAAGCAAGAGGCAACTTAAGAATATAAATAAAAAAATATAGCTATGTTGTTGTCGTTAAAATTGAGATAACTTAATTGGTGCTGAGCAACATCGACTTATTTCTGGGTGCAACACAGCTAAAACTGGGACCAAAACAGTACTAAAGGTCAATAGTAGGATCCTTGAATTAAGATGCATGGTATAATAACAAGAACGTACCAAGCTCAGGGAGACTGACATCAGGGGCAAGAAAGGAGTTCTCTTTCATCTTGTTGGTATGTATTTGTAGAATTTGCAATCGACCATTTTCATCTGGGAGATTTATCTCTATATGCACCTCCAACCTTCCTGGCCTTTAAACAACCAGATATATGGAGCCTGGGTAAGTGATTAATAAACAAGCAAAATAATAGAAGAGATACTAATAGGTGAAAGTCAAACCTTATTCAGGAGAAAGTAGAGTGTGTGTGTGTGAAAAAAGAGAGAGGTAACCTGAGTAAGGCTTCATCAAGAAGATCTTTCCTATTGGTCATTCCAATAAGCAATACATTGTTCAGTGACTCGACACCATCTATCTAGTAAATGTAATAGCTTGGATCAGTTTCAGCCAAATGCAGTTAAAAAGAATTTCATTCAGTATATAGCCTTCTGAGGGAGATTTTGGTGTACCTTTGTTAGAAGCTGATTGACTATGCTATCGTGTACTCCTGTGCCATCTCTTGTTGAACCTCTAGACTACATTATTACAACATGATATGAGCATGAGTTAAGTATTTCTAGTTGCCCTTTCAATTAACCTAGAGAAAGAGAGAATATAGAAGACATCTCTACCTTGCAAATAGCATCAATTTCATCAAAAATTATGACATGGAGCTCACTCTGATCACCTGAAAAAACGCATACAATGCATCAAAGTTTCATGACTAATGGAAACAATAAAAAAGGTTTAGATGGACAAAATGGCAAATACCTTTAGCCCTCTGGTCATTTTCAGCATCAGCAAACAAATCTCTCACATTTTTTTCTGTCTCTCCAACAAATTTGCTGAGCACTTCAGGCCCATTTACAATCTAAATGATTTTCAAAGTAATCAGCAAGCTTTCAATATTTAGAAAGATCAAACAACAACTGTGGAGAAATTAGTACCTTTGGATCTTTTCCATTCAACAATTTTCCTATCTGACGAGCCATGAGAGTCTTCCCTGTACCAGGAGGCCCATAGAGCAATATACCTTTCACATGCTTAATACCCAATCTACCAAAAAACAACCAACCAAAATAGCACTAAGAAGAAAAGTATTAAAGACCAAACAGTATAACTTGAACCTACAAATCAATAATATATTTGTAGGTTTAAGGTTATGTCTGTGCTAAAGCTCAAAATGTATAACCCTGCAAAACTAGTATCAAACCTAAAACACGAAAAGTATAAACAGCCCTCATTTAGCCTTTTTTATCTTCAGGGAAATAGTGAGGAAAGTGTGGATATATAAAAATATTTTCCAGGTTTTGTGGGACATTGTAATTCTCATGTTTTACATAGTTCCCACTTTGTCGGGCATGTATTATGCTTTAAAGGAACACACAAAATTAACAGTCTGTAACTATTTTTTGTGTCATTTCATTACCGATTAACAACATGGGGAGGGAAAACCCTAGAGGCAAAAGCCCTTCGAAAGATATCGGTGAATTCAGAGCCCAGACCTCCAATACCGAGCTTTTCTAAATTAAATTCTTTATGCTTGAAAAGCTTGCTACTTGCTGCCTCCCTTTGATTTACCACCTTTAATATTTTGACCAAAAAGACAACAATGTTAATGCTATCTTAAAATAAGGTTCAAAGCAAACACATCATCAACCTGAACTAAACATAAGAAACACAAAAAGAAGAAAGCCTTAAGTGAATAAGGAGGCAGCATTCTCAAATCAGTACTAGATTATATTGAGGCTGCCTTTTGGGCTATAAATTGACAATTAAGGTCAATATAAATCACACTTGACCACAAACCACTGGAATTGAAGACATGAGTGTTGAACGTACAAAATAAGACCAATACTGGTAAAATATATACACGGCACACTGTAACACTCATGTACAACACCAGCTGACAGATTTGGTGTTAGCTGACCTTAATTCCTGAGTTTGGGGTAGCCTCAAAAATAAAGTAGGTTTCTTTTGTTAGGAGCCCTCGATCCAAAGGGGTGGCACTTTCTTGGCCTTCAAGTAAAGCTTGATTTACAGTGAATATATAATTTGTTCCTTGAAATTCGAATGAAGCTCTTTGACCGGTTGTCATGACCTACAAACAAAATACAAAAATGTTGACAGTTATACTCCTATGGCATTTCACCACAAACTTTGGGGATACTCTCCCTTAGTGGTTGCCTATTCCATTTCTGCCTTCCCCAATTTCAATGCCTATTTTCTTTTTCTTTTTTGAATTTCACAAAGGAACTGCTTTTAGGTTGTTTTACAAGTTAAGAGAAACAAAGATGTCAACAGTCTTTGTCATTCCATGGATAAGGTTTCCACTGTAAAGGTATAATAAAAGTGCCTTTCGAAGACAGAGAGATGGGGGTCAACTGGGCCTGGTTTCGTGACAATAGGGGTCCTGGCTGCAAGCATCGGCATGAGTGCATTTGTTGCATTTTTTTCTTCTAATTTTCCTTTCTGGCTGTGGTGATGGGGTGTGTGTGTGTGTGCTGTGGACCAACCCCAACCTCCCTTTTGTTTTTTCCTTCGATGAATTCATTGAGGGTGACTAATAGCCCATTTTTGTTGGCTGAGTGGGTGTGCTAGATTAGCGCTTAATAGCAAGATTGGACCATCTTTGTCTCGGTAGATCTTGTACATGGATCAGCAAAAACTTTAACATCCTTAGTGAAAAAAAATATAATCCAGCAACTCCTCTACTTACCTGGTCAATGAACCTTTTCCGAATGAGTTGTGCAAGTACAACAGCATCTAACTACACAGCCAAGTAGAGATACATTCAATAACTTAATATCATTAATTAATTCAACAAATAAATGAATAAAAAAGTTCAAAGAGAGAGAGAGAACAAACTTACTTCTTCATTTCGGTTGCCCTTCTTAACAAACTCAAGCTCTAAGGTAAGAACAGCGAGGTTGAAATTCTCAGGAGGAACAAAACTAAAAGAAATAAAGATTAAGACAAAGTTGAAAAAAGAAGAAAATACTAATGCAAGTAGAATGATGTATGAAAGGTGTATTACCTGGTAACAGAGACAGAATCGCCAGCTGAGACTCTAGCTTGGCGCCGTTGAATGGCATTTAATGCTATTTGACCATCCTTTATAGCCTCATGAGCTGTATCCCTTAGTTAAGGATCGCATATTTGTGGGTACAACAGCTAATTAATCCAAATAGTAAGGTACAGAGCACTATGCTCAATTGTAACCCTGGTTATGTAACTTGATTCGTGTGAATTACAGGTTTCTATATTAACCATCGATCCAATAATATCAGATTCAGTGACTGATTTTTATTTTTTTTTCTAGACAATTCTCTCTTGTTTCCTACGTTGTAAATGAAGCACTTATGGTGCATTTGACATATGAAAACGCAGCTGATCGTTCATATAATTATAAACAAGATTCATAATTAAAGCTTCTCATACAAGTCCCTTCGTAGTGGTAAAGCGTCTTAAAATTTAAATGCAGGAAATCAACAAAGTAAAATATCTAATAAAAGAGATTCAACAAAGGATATCTGAGGCTGAGAACGGCTGAATCTCCGACCAAGGCATAAGCAAACTTTGTACCAGGGAGAATGAACCTTCTCAGATCGCCAGAGGAGCAATACGCGAGATTTGTGAGTGCAAGATCCTGACTTGGCGTGCTCACCACCACCATAGTTGGGACATCACCGTCAAATCCATACCTCCTCGCCATGGTCAGATGGATAGTGAGAAAGAAAGACCGGATCCGATCGAGAGGAGCAGAGGGAAGAGGGAAGGAAATTAAAAGGGAACAAGGGGAGGAGAAAATACGGTCAAAAGGATTTCTCCAGTATTCCGGGATAAATGAATGATCCTGTTTCTGATAAATGGAGATGAACTCGAGTCCGAGAAACTGTGCTCCTTTAATATCGTGCCAAAACAGATCTGACGGTCCGGATCTAAACTCAAAATTTGAGTTACTTTAGGTGTTCTGACGGTACCTTCGCCACGAAGGTGGGTCGTTTTTTTTTTTTTTCTGTAAAACCCCTTCTTTCTTATTATTTTTAACTACCTCGTCCCTTGAGTTCAAATCTGCCGCTGCAGTCACATTCGAGTGCGTATCCTCTGAGATATCTCAACTTTTGCGTGACCGACGTGTACGGTGCCTATTCGGAATAGCGCAGGGGGCAGTATTATTTATGTTTCGAGATTCGTGCAGAATGTATGGAATGGCTGTGATTTTCAAAAAAGAACACTCAGAATTTGAGATATCTCAGAGCAGTGGCGGAACCAGGAATGATCGGTAGGGGGGCCCAGAAACCAGGAATCAATCGTAATCTCCAACTAGTTTTTTTTTTTTTATTAAAGGAGCTATGTATAATTTCTAGGCCAAGGGGGGGCCAGGGCCTAGGCTGGCCCAGGCCTTGGTTTCGCCCCTGTCTCAGAGGATGTGAATTCGTTACATTCACGGGGCTATTGTCGAAGGGACACGAAAAATAAAACCAGTTCACAGACCAAACAGTTTCTCCTCCTTATTCTGGTCATGTATTTTGGAACCGAAAAAATAATCCTTTGGATTTAAAAATACACAATATTAATTTAAATCATCCAGTTATCAAGGACTACTTTTTAATCTAATGGCAAAATATAGGGTCTGATCGGAATAAAAATTAATAAGATTAGAATTCAATTCAATATAGAAGAATATAAAAGACTTCATTCAAAATTGAATTTGCTGATCGAAAAGTGCAAATAAAATGAAAGAATTCAATGTAGGAGAGTAAAAAAAGAACCTAACCATACACTTAATTTACAATTAATACCAGTAGGTCGGCTAAAGCAAGAAAATAAAATTGGAGACGGGATGGTGGTTCACAGCAAAATTAAAGAAAATTATTACACCATTTGTGGCTATCAAGATCGAAAAAAGCTAAGTTAGTACATTTCACTGGACTCTAGGTGTTGTGGAGAGAAAAAAAAATTAATTCTAGGTCTCAATTTGCTAGACTTCTGCTTCTCCTAGGACTAGTCTGACAATAGATTTTCAGGAATGAATTTGATAGAAAAAATGAACGGGAGGAAGTCAGGAAAGAAAATACGAGGATAGCAACGTATTTTCACTGTTACGAAATCGTTTCTCGTCAAATCTTTACCTTTTTGGCACGATTTCTTTTTGCGATTTTGGCCTCTCCAAATCACGCCGACTGAAGTCTTTTCTCTTGCATTCGTCGCTTCCAATCACAAACTTGACACGAATTCCATTTTTATTTCCCGTTTGAGCGGTTTTAGCATCGTTCTGATCAGACCCGGAGTGTATACGTATGGGAGGTTTTAAAATCTGAAAGAAAAATTACTTGTAAATAATAGAATTTAATTACAAAGTTAAAACCTCCATCTTTCTGTCTCTAAATAAAAAAAATCATCCAATGATCCAAATTTTTTTTTTTAACATGCAGCAATAATTATTATATATAAAAATTAAATGTTTAAATAGCGTTTATATCATAGTGGAATGACTAAAAAATGATGTTATACCCATATTGTGCCGCTATAGTGTCGATAGCGTCATAGCTTTTACAGTCTGAAAATACTATAGCTCGCTATTTAGAACCCTGATAAAAATACATCACTATTTAATATTCACAAAAATTTACCTTACTGAATTTCGAACTTGCGACCTCCTACCCATAGAGCCCAGAGAACGTATAAAACATGTATTATACATCACTAGTTGTCTAAAAAAAACTACACGCTTAAAGATTGATTTTCCTCGTAACAGCCTTCTTATTTACTTTCGAACAAGTCCTCCTCGAATATCCGACGTGATGCCTCCAAATCAACATCAGATCTAAATTCTACCACACAAAACAGAAAGAGATAGCGAAAAATAATAATACCTTAACTCGGATGGACAAACCATATATACTCTGTTGAGTTAGTGTTGCACGCACGCACAAAAGAGAAGAAAGGAACTCCGTGGAATGTCGCATGAAATAGAGAGAAAGAGAGGAAGAAAACGATATTACCGAAAGAAGAGATGTGCATGAGTTTTCAAACAGGAAGAAGGTCGGGAGAAAAAACCAGAAGTAAAAAAAAATTAGAGGAAAAATAGACATCTCACTGAAAAAGGATCACTTTCGTTGATGGGAAATATGGTGCTAATAAAATATACTCTAATTTAAATCAAAAGAAAGGTTGCAATTAACTAAATTAAATTCGAATTAAGAGATTTATTATAACCTTAATTGTATACTACCTTAAAACTAAATAAACTTTTAGATGATCTTAAAATAGCAAATTTCTAGGAAGTTGGCTTCCCTGCAATACCTTCATGTCTATTTGATTTATTAAATCCTTAAATATCATAAACTTTTTCATAATTAATACTCTGTTCAGAGAAAGATCTAGACTTGTTTCTCCAAAGGGTCAAGTTCCATGATTAGTCAAAGATTCATTGGACTTTACGGTTACGTTCTTCATCTAAACCCTAAATTAAAACCTTTGGTCTCTTCGGAGGTCGAAGAGATTTGAACAATGAGTAAGACTTAGGTGTTATAGATGGCATAAGGTATTTTGTGCTATTGTTTCAAGAATTAATCGTATAAATTTTAAACTTCGATTCAAATAGTTCACTAAATTAGCTATATAATGAACTTGTAGAATATTAATTTTTACTATTTTTTATGATTTATGAAAGATGACAAAAAATAACTTAAAAATAAAAGAAAATTGTCAATATTTTATGCCATTTTTTTTTGCTATCTTTCATAAATCATAAAAAATAGTAAAAAAAAATTCAAAAATAATAAAAATTGGTATTCTACAAGTCCATTATATAACTAATTTACTGAGCTACTTAAATCGAAGTTTAAAGTTTATACGATATGTTTTTGAAGCAATAGCACGGAATACCTTATGCTATCTATAACACCTAAGCCTTACTCTTTAAATAATTACTAGTATCGTGCCCGTGCGTTGCAACGGAATATATGATAAGATAACAAAAATAAATTCTCATATAAAATGACAAATTTTCATAAAAAATAAAATTAGAAATATATTCTAGATTTATCACAGTAATATATATAGAAATAAGAAAGTGAACAAAAAATTGATTTGCATTGTGATCCGCCGTATAGAAAATTTCAATTGGAGAGGGAGAAATAAGAAAACAAATAAATAAGGAAACGGAGAATTATATTGCTAAATTTTAGAGTCTGTTTAATTTTAATTGTAACGCATCGTGTGGCGGTATGTGTGGCGAGTATATTTGTAGCTAAATTTAAACTTCTACAATAAAACATATGCATTTAATCAAAAGAAGATAGATTATGTGATTGGAGAGCTGAGATTAAATCCAAAAATTAATCTTTCAATCATAGTCGTTGGCGGATCGGACACCCAACGTGCTTAATAATGGAATGGAGATACAATCTCACTATCTCAAGTCTCCTAAAAATCTCCAAACTCACTAAATTAAAATCTAAAATCTCCTGAACTCTAACTACCTTATCAGGACTACTTTCTAGAAGGTCGCCAACGAATTTACAAATGACAAAATGCAAGAGTTGATACCTATGCGCGCAAGTGTTGGTATATAACATATCAAATATTTATACCTAACATACAAATATTTTCTAAAAAAAAGTGGACATAACATTTTTTTTCCTTTCTCTCTCATCACCCATCCATCTTTTGCATGTTTTTAGAGGTGGATTTTTTTTTCTCTGTTCAATCTCATCCATATTTTTGACGATATGTGAGGAATTTTGTGAATTTAAAACCACGAACGTCTTTACGTGATTTTCTCTTTCAAATGAGATCTATGATGAAGTACTTTCGGATTCTTCGTCATGCAAGTATCTGTACCTCATTATGTTAGATTAAATAGTTCATGTGTAAAGAAATTAAAATTTGATAGAATATGTTAGGTAAATCACTTGACACGTGAACTATTTACGCTTGCATAACGAGGTATAAATACTTGTGTGACGAAAAATCCGAAAATACTTGCACGATGAGGTAAAAAATCGTGGTTTTAACTTTGCAAAATTTCTCACAGATCGTTAGAAACATGGGTGAGATTAAATAGAGGAAAAAAAAACCACCTCTAAAAACATGTCAAGATGAACAGGTGATGAGCGAGAAAGAAAAAGAGTTGTTATGTCCATTTTTTTTTATAGAAAGACTTAGTATGTTAGATATAAATACTTGATCTGTTAAATATCAACACTTGCGCGCATAACATATCAACACTTGCATTTTGCTAGTTGTAAATTTGGTGGTGACCTCATAGAAAGTGGTCCCGATAAAGTAATTAGAGTGCGATCCCAGATAGTTAGATTTCAGAGGACGCTTAGGAGATTTTGTTGGAGTGCTATTATCAGGTTCCAATAGATTTTAGAGTTGCGTTCCTCACCCACAAACCTAGGTTTATTTTATGTCTTTCAGGTACTAATGGAATTTGGATAATGAGTTAGTGACGGATAATGGAGGAATTTGGGGTTAAATTGGGATTTGTAACCAATCCACTCTACTCCTATAATAAAAATAAGTAGACAAAAGAGATGAAATAAACAAAACTATTTCAAATAATTTATTGCTCTCTCATTAGATTACAAGATATTTCTTCAGAAATTGTATGTTAATCATCAAATAATTTTTTTAGATCACTCTACTCCTAATTGAAATAAAATAACACTATTCAAACTGAATGGAAGAAAATTTGAGATAAATCAGTAAAACGATAGAAGTATTTCATTCATTTTTTTCATTTCTTCATTTTATCACACAAAAACAAATCAATATATGGATGTCTTGGAGAAACACTAGAACTAAAAAGTAAACAAGTAAGAAAAAGCCCAAGTCCAAAGAAAAGAAAAGCTTTGGCCCAAACGAAGAGTTTTGGCCCAACTTGTTTTATGCCATTTGGTTCCTATTTTTTTTTTTCACTACAATAAAAGAAGTTTCAAAATAAAAATTGTATCATGACATATCCCAAATATAAGTCTTCATTATTTTTTACAAAGTGCCAAATAGCAACAGAGCGTATGAAATAATAAAATAAAATAAGAAAAGAACATATAATAATAGAAATTATTCTACAAGAGTTGCAATGCTTGATGTCTAAGTAACAGGTTTTAACGAGTAGAACTAGGGTGCTCCTAAGCTCACCAAGCCCTTCATGAGCGCGACTCTAAACCTATCGAATTGATTTCAAACGATATTTTCAAACCGTTAGATGTTCAATCTATATTAAAATGTGCTTGGAGCCTTGGAGACCAAATTTTACATTTTTTGGAATTTTTTTACTATTTATTAAGATGGTTTGAAAATCGCTGTTTTTATTAAAATTCTGCACCATTGGAAAACAGCGATTTTCAAACCATCTTATAAATAGTAAAAAAATTTCAAAAAATGTAAAATTTGGTCTCCAAACACATTTTAATATAGATTGAACATCTAACGGTTTGAAAATGTCGTTTGAAGTCAATTCGATAGGTTTTAGAGTCGCGCTCACGGAAGGACTTGGTGAGCTTAGGAGCACCTTAGTTCTACTCGGTTTTAACTATCATGCCATGACACCATCTCGATGTAATATGATTAACATCTCCCCTCTAGATGCACAGGTATATCTACTAGATAGGTAATTAATGAGCCGAAATTTTTATTAATAGAAAATAAAATAAATAAATATCGACATTGAAAAAGAGTTTCGTGAAAATTCGAGATATAGCAATTCCGTCATAGTCCATAACGTCCAGGGTACTGTAGCTGGACGTTATGGACCATCACAGCCAGCTAATCTGATATCTAATTAACAAAAAATACTGTAGCTGGCCGTTATTGTCTATAACGTCCAGCTACAGTGTTTTTTTTTTTTTTTTGCTTCGTTTGTGATTTTTTTTGAAAAATAAAAAAAACACTGTAGTTGGTTATAGACCATAACGGCCAGCTACAGTGTTTTTTTTGGTTAATTAGCGGTAACTTGATTTCGCTAACCGGGCCGCGATGGTCCATAACGTAACGGAATTGCTATATCTCGAATTTTCACGAAACTATTCTTCAATGTCGATATTTATTTATTTTATTTTCTATTAATAAAAATTTCGGAATTAATGAGTATCCCCTGCAGCATCCAGAGCCATAATCATAAAATTGAGATAGAAAGAACTAGATAAATGCCATAATGATATATTAATTAAAAAATCATACCATCTCCAACATATTTACAAATGTTCAAGTTGACCAATTCAGTTTCTTTTCAAACCTCTTCCAAATAAGTGGGGGCGGTTTGACAGAATTTTTTTTTTATAAACCATAATTAAAAAACATATTTTTACGAAACCAACATGATTACTTTTTTTTTTTTACAAAAATCATAAGAACTGAATGCCATTTCAGTCCGGTCTCCTTTTTGGATTTTCTGTGGCGGTTCATATGAAAACTTGTGAAACCAGTACCACAAAAAATCCAAAAAGGGGACAGAACCGAAATGCTATTTCGGTCCGGAATAAAAAAAAATAACGGACTGAAATGGCATTTCGGTTCTTATGGTTTTTTGTAAAAAAAAAAAAAGTAATCATGTTGGTTTTGTAAAAAAAATTTAATTAATTATGGTTTATAAAAAAAATTCCGGTTTGACAGGCATCAGATTAAATTCATGTCGATATCCGATATCCGACTAGAACTGTTCAATCTGCATTAAAATTCGTGCAGACCTATTTGATGCTTATCAGATAGTCCTCCAGTGGCAGAAGGTAAGTATCTGACCATCAAAATTCGTGCAGACATATTTTGATGTTGGTGCAGTATTCTTTATACCAGTACCTAATTAAGTACCTGACCATGCTAGAATGGTGCGTTTTGGTCATGTTTGGTTGTGGAGTAAGTAGTGGAGTAAACCCTTTACTCCACCTTTAAGTAGCCAAACGAGGAGTAAATTTGAAGGATTAAGATGGAGTAGCATTTGAGTTAATCCGGAGTAAGTTACTCCACCTCTCTAGGTGGAGTAGCTTACTCCACCTGTAGGTCCCGCGGTTAGAGTAACATCCAACTTATAATTTTCTTTATCTTCCTCAACTTACTCCATCAAACTTCAACCAAACATGATTAATTTAATCTATATTAACTTGGAGTAAGCAATTTAATCCGGAGTAACTTTACTCCACAACCAAACATGGCCTTTGAGATTAAAGTTAATTTTTTTTTGTTGTTTCTTATTCTACTGGAGCTCCTAATTAAGTTTAGTTCAATTGTTCAAGATTTTCATATTTTCATAGCACTGATGGACATTTAATTTAGTGTGAAACCAACAAAAATCCTGAGGTGTTCAGAATTTTTTTTTTGTTACTGGACGGACTCCATAAATTATGAATTCAGAGTAGGTCCGATGCCCATTGGACCTACTTTAGTTCGATAGGTGTGATGACCATCCGATCAGTATCAAGATTCGTGCACTCTGTATCAAGATCCGTACAAGTCTGTATCAATTTCCGTGCACACATATTTAATGCTAATCGTACGGAGCTAGAGTCAATTGAACCTAAAAGTAGGTCTGATGCCCATCAGACCTACTCCTATCTCATAAATTATATATGGTGTTGGAGCTGGATGAGGCTTCCTTTGTACAGGGAATATTTGCTTTCTTAATTCATATTTATTTACCCTACCACGTGCTTCGTATTCTTCTCCCGTGTCTTCGAGTTCTTAAAATGTGACACTTGTCGGTTGTCACATATTTGCTACCTGAACATGTTTCCTTTGTTCGCTTACTTGATGATCATTATCGCTCATGAATTTGACTATATAAGTATACGAGGAGGGATCCAATTACATCTTTTTTGGTAACACATCATGACACTGTTTTTTATATAGGTCAATTTTGCGATTTCAAAATTCAAACAGTCGATCCGAACCGTTCAACATGATCACCATATTAAAATGTGCTTGGAGATCAAATTTTATATTTTTTTGAATTTTTTTGCTATTTATTAAGATGGTTACAAAATCGCTGTTTTTCAATGGTCTGAAAACAACGATTTTTGTAACCATCTTAATAAATAGCAAAAAAAATCAAAAAAGTGTAAAATTTGATCTCCAAGCACATTTTAATATATCCATCATGTTGAACGGTTTGGATCGACTATTTGAACTTTGAAAATGGTAGGTGTCAAAGTGTGTCACCAAAAAAGATGTAATTGGATCCCTCCTCATATATTTTACATGTTTTTGGTAAATGGATGTTTTATTTTTGGTGCACCCTACACCGCACGCATTACGCATTGGACATCTAATACATGCATGCGGTTGATTCCCATAATACCTAATTCGCACCCTTTTCTTTTTTATTTCGTGTTTTAGTTTGTTTAGCAAACGAAACCAATAATTAAGGTTAGCATCTTTACCGGTATATATATACATGAAGAGTGATGCTACGATGTTTTGAGAAGTAAAGAGGGTGTTTTACTTTCTGTTCATATTTTTATTTTTAAAGTTCAAATAGTCGATCCGAACTTCTCAACACGATCTTCATATTGAAATGTGCTTGGAGACCAAATTTTATATTTTTTGAAAAAATTTTACTATTTTTTTTATTTTTGAAAATTAGTGTTTTTCTTAATTTTTTATTATTATTTTATTTAATGAAAAGATGTGATTTTCAAAAATTATAAAAATATAGTAAAAAAATTTCAAAAAAAAATGTAAAATTTGATCTCCAAGTACATATCTATATGAATATCACGTTGAGATGTTCGTATTGACAATTTGAACTTTGAAAATAAAAATATGAGCGAGAAGTAAAACACTCTCTTTACTTCGCAAAGCATGATAGCCTATCTCCATACATGAATTACTTGTCTACGAAACGACTTTCTATTGATTTGGCAATTTCAAAGATCCGAATTGCATTAATTCCTACTCTCTATGAAATTGTTCATGATAAAATAATATGAACGTTCCTTTAAAAGGACAATGCGAATATAATATATGCGATCGTATGATATTTATAATAGAGGAGGGATCCAATTACACTTTTTTTTTTGACATATCTTGACACTGTTTTTTTATAGATTAACTTTGCGATTTTAAAATCCAAACAGTCGATCCGAACCGTTCAACATGATTACCATATTAAAATGTGCTTGGAGATCAAATTTTACATTTTTTTAAATTTTTTTTACTATTTATTAAGATGGTTACAAAATTGTTGCTTTTCAATGATCTGAAAACAACGATTTTGTAACCATCTTAATAAATAGTAAAAAAAATTCAAAAAAAATGTAAAATTTGATCTCCAAGCACATTTTAATATATCCATCATGTTGAACGGTTTGGATCGACTATTTGAACTTTGAAAATAGTAGGTGTCAAAATGTGTCAAAAAAAAAAATGTAATCCGATCCCTCATCTTTATAATATCCTCGTTTAATTTATCATGACTTAAATTTTTTATGTTAATTAACAATGGCCTTGTATTTGCAACTTCGGATGTATAATGTATTTTGCTCCAAAGATTCCATAAAATAAGATGTCATGGATAAATTTAGGAAAAAACACGCACAATTTCAATTCTAAAGCATCGTACTAGGTCTCGAAAAAACAAACATGATTGTATATATTTTTTTAAATAAGGGTTCTCGTTAATTTTAAAATCATTTTATTACTTTTTTGAGCTGTCACGATATGTTCGCTATGCATTGAAAATAATATTTTAAACTTGACTTTGAATGAAGCAATAGGGTTCATTTTATTTTTGGTCAGAAATAGGGTTCTAAAAACACAAAAAATAATGAAGCATGTATATTTATATATTCGAAGAGCAAACTCTGTACGAATTTTAAAGCAAAAAATAGTAACAAAGTTAACATGTCAAAGTGTCCACAAATATCTTTAAAATTCATAGAGAAATTATTTAGCCTCTCGGGTCTCAGTGCCCCATCCAAGCTTTCAAATTCAGTCAGAGTCGTTAACAATTTCCGTAATTTTATTTTCTCTTTTGAACTTCGTTTTTTCCCCCACACTTTTTTTTTTTTGGATTTTGATAGATTATTTGGTAGGTATAAATACTTGATATTGATATAGTAGGTATAAAAAGTTTGATATGGTAGATATATGGACTCTTTTTACCTTTTAAAAAGTTTGGAACTTTGGATTTTATAATTAGAGGAGGGATCCGATTACACCACTTTTGAGTTACCACAAAGTTACTATTCTCATTTTTTACATTTTCAAAGTCCAATTATCGATCCAAACCGTTCAACATGATTATCTAAATAAAATGTGCTTGTAGATCAAATTTTACATTTTTTTGAATTTTTTTTACTATTTATTAAGATGGGTACAAAATTCAATGGTCTGAATTTGACTAGTTTTTGTAAAATACTTAATAAATAGTAAAAAATTCAAAAAATGTAAAATTTGATCTGCAAGCACATTTTATTTAAATAATCATGTTGAACGGTTTGGATCGACGATTTGGACTTTGAAAATGTAGAAAATGAGAAGGGTAACTTTGTATTAACTCAAAAGTGGTGTAATCGGATCCCTCCTCTTATAATTATGTTGTTTCATATTTTAGGTAATGACTTCAATTTTGTTGAATTTTAACTGTTAAGACATGCTCATGTAAAAAGTTTAAAACTTGATAGATTATTTGGTAGGCATAAAAATCTGGGACGAGTACTATTTAGTGTTTTCAACTGTAAAGACGCTTGTTGATAAGCCGTAATAATATCTATTGAAACCGGGGGTTTGTTATGAAAATTAAGCTAAGTTTTGTTTAGATTAGGTTTAATTAGGTTAGAAATGTCCAAAAGTTCAAGCTACTGCCCTAGTTATGTTTATTTTACAGGTAATCAAGTGTTTGGAGCTTAACGGAGCAAAACGGGCGATTTTGTGGCAAGTCAGCACGAAGCCAGAAGAATCTGACACTTTCATTGCGGACCGCAAGACAATCATTGCGGGCCGCAACATTATCAAACAGAGAGCAACTCAGACCACTGAATTTCCCAGACCTCTTGCGGCCCGCAAAGGATTTCATTGCGGCCCGCAGAGAAGTATCCAGAGAGTCAGAATCTGCGCGAGAAGTAACCGCCTCCACTCATTGCGGCCCGCAAGGGATGTTATTGCGGCCCGCAATAAGGCGGTTTCAGAGCCCGAATTTGCTATTTTTAGAGATTTAGTTTTAGATTTTGCCAGAGTATAAATAGGAAACTTGTAGAACAGAATAGGTACGTTTTTTAGAGATAATTTTCTGGTTTTAACAAGAGAGACAAAGGAAGAGAAAAGGAGAGAGAAGAAGGGAGAAAGAAACATCACGATTCAACCGGTTTTATTATTTTCTCTCTTTGGAACTCTTTTAATCTTTTTAATTTGATTTGTGCTTTAGCCATGACTGGCTAAAGGATTTTCTAGGGTTAATTAGGGCTGTACTTGAAACTTTTGTTATGATTTAGTTGGTTTAATTTGTATTTTCTTGTTCTTGATTATGATCTATTCTTTATTTTAATTGATTGTGAAGACTTAATCGAAATCACATGAAATCTTAGGGTTTGGTATTTGCAATTGAGAAATTGGATATTAAGTCCCGACCATAAAGAATAGGGTATTTGATAGGCTAAGTACCGAGAGGTGACGCTTGTCTTATACGGGCTTTACCTAATAGTTTAGACAAATTGTACCAAGTACCGAGAGGTGAAAGACGGTTTTCTAGATTAATTAGGACAGTAAGAACTTAATGACTTTAGATTAGCATAGCCAAGTACCGAGAGGTGACGTTTATTCTAATTTGAAGATGGTATTAATATAGAAATATCCCTTTGTACCTACAACCTTCAACTGTGCCTTCATAATTAAAAGAACAAATTTAATAAACCAATTAGTCATAACATTAGTGGATAGGAACCCTAAGAAACCCTAATCTCTCATCTTTGTTAAAAATCAGATTTTGCTTTAAGACTTTAGTTTAATTTAGTTTAATCAAAACCCAATCAACCATTTGAACAAACAAAAACCTTTTTACTTCTTTTACTAAATTAAATTGCTAGGTTAGAAAAAATATTCCGACTTGTCCCTGTGGAGACGATCCCTAAGTACTACTTGACTAGGTTGTACACTTGCAACCGAATTGAGTATAAATTAAGATTTATTACTTGTACTGCAGAAATCACATCACTTGTGAGCGCTAGCGACCTTCTAGAATGTGGTCCCGGTCAAAAGTTGTTGGTTGGAGGGATTTGACGAGGAATTGATATTGGGAGAGCTATTATCATATCCCAAGTTCATAATTTATGAAAAATAGTAAACGAACAACACAATAACAATACGAGCGACACATAATGTGTAAAAAATTTACTGATATAAATAATACAATATAAATTTTCAAAGCTCATAATGTGTGGAAATTAGTAAATGAACAACACAAAAACAATACATTTTTCAAGCGGGTATTATTACAATAAGAGTGACGTGGAATGGATAAACAAATGAGAAATTTTATAAAATAGTCTTTTTTATTGAATCATCAAACAAAATACCCCTCTTCTAAAAGTTTTGACAAAATGCTCTTGTGGACTCTACTTTTCCCTACCTTCCCTCCCTCCTCCCACATACTCCTCCCCAGCGTCCTTGATTAAAGCACATTTCTATTTTAAGTTAACATATTTAAAGAAGAGTGAGGCTACGGTACTATGCATAGCACGGATTGGTCCGTGCTACGGCTCAATATTTGAGTTTTCAAAATCCTAACTGTCGATCCGAACAGTTTAACATGATTATAAAATGAATATGTACTTGCAAACCAAATCTTACATTTTGAAAATTAATTTTATAAAATAGCCTTTTTTATTGAATCATCAAACAAAATACCTCTGTTCTAAAATCTCTGACAAAATGCTCTTATTGATCCCACTTTTCCCTACCTTCCCCTCCCTCCTCCCTCGTACTCCTCCCTAACGTCCTTGATTAAAGCACATTTCTATTTTAAGTTAACATATTTAAAGAAACTGTTCATACATAACAGTTTCCTAATTGTTATGTATGATTTTTTTTTTTGCATAATTACATACAAAATTTTTACGAAACTTTGAATAGAAATTACTTTTATACACGATCTAACTGCAATCCTTATTATTATAAGAATGTAAAATATTTTGAAATTACATATTTTTCAAATTATAAAAGATAATTTTTTTGGTACCTCTAAAATTTAATAAACTGAATAACGTACATTTCTGTTTTCGTCATTTTAGTTGTATTTAATTTTACAACTTTGACTATATATAATTATTGGTTACAAGCATGTGATACTTTTAATTAGTTTGGAAATTAAATTCGAAAATTAATTCGAACATAGTTTCAAAATTAAGTTCGAAAATTAATTTGGAAATTAAAGGCACAAGTTTAAGGGACAGTGTTATAACATGCTAAAGTTCACATCAAAATATCATTTACAATTTGAAAAATTATGTAATTTCAAAATATATAACATTCTTATAATAATAAGGATTGTACGTAGTTATGGATCATGTATAAAAAAAATAGCTTATGTACTAAGTTGCATAAAATTTTTGTATATAATTATGCAAAAAAAAAATAACGTACAGTTAGACTATGTTTGGATGCACTAAGAATAGCACTATTCTTAGAATAGCATTACTATTCGGAACAAGGACAATCCAAACGAGAAGTAGAGCTATTCGGAATAGGGAGAATAGAGCTATTCGCTATTCTTACAAAAACATGGAATAGCATTTGTTGCTTTTAATATTAATACTAATCTAATATTTAAACTAATATTATATTACATTTAATAATTAAATTAATATTATATTGTATTATATTTAAACTAATATTATATTACATTTAATCTAATATTTTATTTAATACTAATCTAATATTTAAAATAATATTATATTACATTTAATATTTAAACTAATATTATATTACATTTAATCTAATATTTTATTTAATACTAATCTAATTTTTAAAATAATATTATATTACATTTAATATTTAAACTAATATTATATTACATTTAATCTAATATTTTATTTAATACTAATCTAATATTTAAATTAATATTATATTACATTTAACATTTAACCTAATATTATATTATATTTAATATTTAAACTAATATTATATTATATTTAATATAATATTTTATTTACTACTAATCTAATATTTAAAATAATATTATATTACATTTAATATTTAAATTAGTATTATATTGTATTATATTTAATCTAACACATAAATTATTATTTTATTCATTCCCTCCAAACTCTTTTCCAAATATGCAATCCAAACAACTTTTTCACTATTCTGAATAGCTTGAGTTAGCACTGTTCTTAAACAGTAGCTATTCTTATCTACTATTCTAAACAATAGCTATTTTAGCTATTCTAGAGTTCATCCAAACGTACCCAAGGAATGGACAATATATAATATTTATGAATGGTTTCTTTAAACATGCTAAGTTTAAATAGAAATATGCATTAATTAAGAATCCCAAGGATGAGTAAGAAGGAAGAGGGAGGGAGAAGGAAGGGAAAACTAGAGTCCACAAGGCATTCTGTTAAAGATTTAGAAGAGGGGTATTTTGTTTGATGATTTGACAAGGAAGGGTATTTTATAAAATTTCTCTAAATAAATTGTTGATATAAATAGTACAGTATAGATTTTCAAAACTCATAATGTATGAAAATAGTAAATGAACAACACAAGAACAATACTTGTTTAAGCGTGTATTATTCTAGTGAGAGTGCTGCAAAATGTAACCAAAATTTGCTAATATAAGCACTTCAATATAGATTTTCAAAGCTCATAATATATGAAAAATAACAAATTAACAACACAAGAACAATACAATACATTTCTTAAGCATTTACTATTCTAGCGGGAGTGCCGCATAATGTATAAAAAAATTGCCGATATAAATACTACAACATAGATTTTAAAAGCGCATAATATATGAAAACTAGTAAATGAACAACACAAGAATAATACATTTTCCAAGCAGGCACTATTGTAGTAGGATTGCCGCATAATGTATAAAAAATTTACTGATATAAATACTACAATATTAATTTTTAAAGCTCATAATGCATGAAAAATAATAAATAAACAACAAATAACAATGCACTTCACAAGCGGATATTATTCCAACGAGAATGCTGCAAAACGTATAAAAAATGTGCCGATATAAATATTACAATATAATAATGCACGTTTCGAATCATCTATTCTGCGTTATCGATTTACCTATGTATTGCTACCGAATCTAAAAATATACTGGGTTACCAAATTGGAGACACGGAGCAATACTCTTCGTAGGATGTTCCTACGGACCACTGGACTACCACAATAGTTATTGCGGCGGCGGCTTATCAATTTCGTTTTGCTTCACCCGAAGGACATCAAATTCGAACTGGGGGCACTATTAAGATTCTGCAGGACAACTTACCGCAAAGCCACAACCAAGTTTAGACTGAAAACACCGTCTCCGGTCTCCCACCCACGACATAAAAATCTCCGACAAATAACGTGACATATCAAACACGTTCCACTGACAGCAGTACCCCACATATGTGTTTAATTCAATATTTTGTGCTAGCTTTTCGATATACCACGAGAGACTATTTGTTTGCACCGCCTCGCTTCAGCCTGCTTGCGTGTCACAACACGATTGGTTGCGTCCGAGAAAAAATAGGCTGCCCGTACTGAAAACAAACCCTTCCTATTAGACCCATTGCGTATCTTCAGAAAGGGCAAAAAAACCCTCCGCCTCTAATCAACCTTTTATTTTTCTTTCGGCTTGTTTTCGATAACCTCCTCTCCTATCTCTCTTTGGCCGTCGACCCGCTAATCCAAAGCGCCGACATCCGCCTCCTAATCGCCTCCACCTCGCCGATTCGTCGAATTGAATCACCTAACCGTTTTCGATCAGTGCATCCGCTCCTGTTGGTTTACCTTTTCCACAAAATCCCCAAACTATCACGGAAAAAAAGGGGAAACACACACACACAGAATTCAAATCAACGTATCTCCCTCCAAACAACAACCGTATTCTTGTCTACCTCGAGTTTTGCGCACCATACAGCAATCTTGTACTGTATAAACCCAACGGCTGAATCTCCTTCCAATCGGTGCTTTTAGGTGGGTTTCTCTGCCAATAAACCGCTACTTGATCATTTTTTAACAAAAGACTGTGCCATTCTCCTGTTCTACTTGCGTGATTTTGTCTTCATTAGTCGTTTAGAATTCTAGGGTGTGGATTCTGACTCTCGTTGCCTGTCGTTGTGTCCATGCGCATCTTCTTTCATAGATCCATGGTATTTCAGCTTGATCCGGCCATTTGAACAGCTTGATAACAAACTAACTTTTTTAAGGTCCTATGGATTGAATTTGGTTTTGACTTTTGATAAACGCCTTATGTTAATTGTAATTGATCTTATCAAGCTTATCAACAGCAAATTACACACTCAAATTTTCCTTTTCTTCTTTGATATGGCACCTTTTCTTCTTCTTTTATTTGTATTTTGATCTTAGGCTATATTTAGTTGCTTTTTGGCCTGTCATAGATTTTACGTCATGCTCTGTTCTTCAGTGATGGATAGCTTAACTGAGTTCTGTTCTTCAGTGATTAACTGCACAATCAAGCTTGAACTGATATTCCCTTTATTTGCAATTTGATCAGGGGTCCTCATATTGATGTGGAATGGCGTTCTACAAGAACTCAGGTAGTAGGATGGATTCTGGTTACAACTTAAATGAGAAGGCAGATGAAGAACCTCTAGTGGACACTGATTTAGATGCCACTTCTAGAGAATGGAACCTAAATGAGAAAGTTGACAATACCTACTTGAGTGATGGCAATGGAGAGAATGCTGTTCTTGACCCCTCAAGTAAAGCAGGCCCCTCTGTCAATTGGGGTTCCACCTTCTGGAAGGAATCTCCACCCATGGTCGGTTCAAGAGAAGAAGATATGGATGGAGGTACAGGCCATTCGGCTCGGCCAGCCGATGATATGCTCTCTGATGACTACTACGAACAGGATGGCGAAGAGCTGAGTGACTCGTTGTACCGTGCTGGACCGAACGCACCTAGTACCTCTGGCTCAAGGCTGCCGCCTAAGTCAGTGTCTGCTCGACAAAATCCCTCAAAGAGGTCTAGGCCATCTAAGAAGTATAGCGAGTATGAAGATGACGATGATTACGAGGATGAAGTAGATGGTACATTTATAGATACTAAAAGATAGTGAATCTTTTCAGTACAGTTGCAGTGGCTGTATGTACTGACCGACATGTACCCAAAATTAACCGTAACTGCCTGGGTTTTTATATGGTTTTAATTGATTTAACTGATCTCCTGGATAGTTATCCTCGAGCATTGCAGTAACATTGTTTATTTATTTACTCTATTAATACACAGCTCAACTTTTTTTATTTTTTTTTATTTCAGAGGATGATCCAGATGATGTTGACTTTGAGCCAGATTCTACTGAGACAGCCAAAGGTGCAACTAAGGTTGTTTTTTTTTCTACTCATTCATGCCCTGGACTTCTTTGTATGCTTTGAAGTTTCCGAATTGTCACCGGCATATATATATTTGAGGAATTGATCATTACCTGTTTAATATTGTATATGCAAATAGATTCAACATCTAATGGTTATTTGGGCATGTTTGAATTCTCAGCATTATTTATTTAAAAAATCATGTTTTAGTTGTTTGAAATTGGTGTGGTTCCAACATGATCTTAATTATCAGCTCACAATGGAACATAATTCAACAGCTCAACATTTTTTCTGCTTCCCTTTACAATGTTAAATATTAATTTTTAGAGCCTATTAATTTGTCTCTTGGAATCCTTCTGGTGCTCACAAATTAGCATTAAGCATTTAATGCAGTTTTATTTTTACTTTTCCTCTGCTCATGGGATTACACATTTTCCATAGGATAAACTCTCGAGTGATGATGATTTCCTTAATGACGAAGAAGGAGAAGAAGATGAAGAAATTGACATTTCAGATGATGAGGATGATTTTGTTGCGACCAAGCGGCGCAAGCTTTCCAAGTCTACAAAGAAAAGGGAGAAAAAACCGCCTGTGCGCAATCAGAAAAGGCGGGGGATGTATATATCAGATGAGGAATACTCGGATGATCAGAGTGACCATGATCGTGGTCACAGCTTGAAGAAACCCCTCCACTTCCCCAAGAAAACTGGGGGCCGACCAGTTGTTTCAAGTGATGTTCCAAGAATGTCCAGTAGAGCAGCTCGAGCTTCAAAGAAGATCTCATACGTAGAAAGTGAAGAAAGTGACGACAGTAGTGAAGAGAAGTTAAAAAAGGCTCAAAAGGTCCCCCTTGTTCACCTAGAAATGATTAATTTTGTTTCATATAAATGATGACTAAGAACTGTATTACCTGTTTACAAACATTGATGGCGGTAGGCTAGGTAATGGATTTGACTGGTAAAATTTGCATATTTTGTATTGGAAGTGACATCTAGTAAATTAGAATGTTTATGGATGCCCTTTAACATTCAAAACCCCAAACAACGAAGATTTATGACAACCTTCTATTTTTTTTTTCGCATAGCGGGTTTACCAGTAACAATACCAGTCCTGATTCATATTTGAGCGGTGCAGCACTAGACTAAGTCAGGCTCTGTTAGTGTTGGTTTACTCTATTTTAGCTGTTATGTAGTTGTAGAATATCAACAATGCTTTGGAATTTGAACCCATCCCTTCAAAGAAAAGAAAAGATGAACAAAACAAAACCAAAATGAATTAAAACAAATTACAATAAAATAATGTATGATACAATTATCACCATATAATATAATACAAAATGCAATACATTATAATATAATGTAAAAGTTTATGTTTCTTAGTTCCGTAATGTTCAGAAAGAGGAACCTGAAGAGGATGATGGAGAAACTATTGAAAGGGTTCTCTGGCATCAGCCAAGGGGCACTGCTGAGGAGGCTATCCGGAACAACCGACCAACTCAGCCTACTGTTCTGAGCACTTTTGCTGACTCTGACCTTGATTGGGAGGAAGTTGAATTCTACATTAAATTAAAAGGCCAGTCGTACCTTCACTGTCAATGGAAATCATATGCTGAACTTCAAACTGTAAGTCCATTTTCTGTACTCAAAAGTACCATTACTCCTTAAGAGCAGTACCTCGAGCTGTTTGGTTTTATTCTTCTGTTCTTAAGGCTCAAGACCAAGTCAGTCCTCATGTATAAAATTCACTGAATTGGAACAGTTCATGAAATATTTGGTTAGTGCTATTCCAACAGGCATGTTATTGTTTCTGGTATATGACTTGAGCTGACTGAAACATGATGTAGGTACTGCAATCAAATTTTACCTAGAGCTTGCAAAGTACTGCTGTACGTTCCTATTCATTTTTTAAAAACTAATTTAAAATGACAGCTTAGCGGATTCAAGAAAGTTTTGAACTACATGAAGAGAGTTGGTGAAGAAAGAAGGTACAAAAGGACCTTGTCACGTGAGGAGGTAATAACCATTGTGTTAGTTTCACTTGTTGTGTGAAGGACTTGTACTAAAGAGCTTTTACTGATTTGTTGCCACTTCATTTGAATAATTAAGAGCTTTTTTTTATTTGTTGCCATTTCATTGGAAAAATTGAAGAGTTTTAACTAAGTTTTTGTTACATGTTGTCTTAAATTGACATTGTATACCCTTTTTTTGACTTTCTAGGCTGAAGTTCATGATGTAGGCAAGGAAATGGAGCTAGATCTTCTCAACAAATATAGCCAGGTTATTGTTTTTTCCTTTATTTCATGGTTTCTTGAGCTGCACTTTTTTCCTGTTATTTTACTGGTTTCTCCATTTTAATGACCAAACAATATTCAGGTGGAAAGAATATTTGCAGATAGAATCAGTAGAGCTGGGGATGAAATGGTTGCGGAGTATTTAGTTAAGTGGCAAGGGCTTCCTTATGCAGAGTCAACCTGGTAAAGTCTTCTAAATTGCTCGTCAGAATCATATAGGAAAGTACAACAGTAATTATTATACAAAAATATTATTAAGCTTTTATTAGACTTTTTTTTTGAAATAATATAACAGAGCAGTGCATTCAAAAGTTAAATTTCAGTCCAGGTTGCATTGTCCAGATTTTTGAATATAGCATATAGCATGAGTTAATGCATGATTTATCTCATTTGTTCTCCATTGACGAGCTAACTGTTGGCCATTTCTTTCAACACAGGCACAAATTGAAACCTTATATTATTTACGTTTGTTCACTAGTAGGCATATATACTCTTTATACATTTACTTGGAGTTGACCAGTCTAATATATATTTTTTTTTTCAAATTTGGCTTTCAAATAGCTGGGATTACTAGCTGAGTTTTTTGTATCTTTTGTTTCAGGGAAAAGGATACTGATATTGCTTTTGCTCAAGATGCAATTGATGAGCACAAGGTACATGAAGATGAGCTCAGCTCATAAGTATATAAATTTTTGAGGCCCCAATTAGCCATGCTTGTCTTGAGATTTAGTTATTTTGTCGTATGTTTGATATTGGTAGTTGATGGTTATTTATTGGTCACTTGAGATGGTTTTTCCTACTTCTCTTTGGAATGGTGTGAAATAGAAATTTATGATATGATTTTCTAAAAAAGAAAACTGTTAGATTTCTTTTTGAACTGATATGAATTTGCTGCAAATTCTTGGACTGATATATGTTCCATTTCCTTTTAAATATAAGATGCGTGAGGATGCCTTGGCCGTGCAAGGAAAGACAGTTGATTCACAGAGAAAGAAGATCAAAGGTGATCTTTTTGGTGTTTTTCCTTGATTTTTCTAATTTCATCTGCTGTTTGTTGACTTAATCTTTGTAGTTAATTTAGTCCGCCGACAAAAGGTTAGTGGAGTACAGAGCTTACCGAAGTATTAGAACCCAATAAATCCAGAACCCTAGGTCTAACACAGATGGTGATGGGCCTTGCCTCTCTGCAGAGTAATGCAGGTTCAATTCCCGCAAAAGGCATATAAAAAGAAATGGATGCCGGAGCGAATCTTATTTAATAGAAAAAAAGGCCAATAAGTTCAGTGACTTCATTCCAAAGGGAATTTATCAATGTCCCATAAGATCAGCAATTACATCTGCTGTGTTTGCTTTCCATACTGAGTTTTTATTTGTTCCGATTTGGTAATAAGATTATGTGTTTGCTTTTCAGCTAGTTTGCGAAAGCTTGATGAACAACCTGGATGGCTTAAAGGAGGAAAACTCCGTGATTATCAGCTTGAGGGATTGAACTTTCTTGTTAACAGGTAACTTGAGTTTTTTTTCCTTTAATTTGTTTTCACTAACGATATGCTGTTGCTATATTTAGCATTTTGTTCGTGTGTTGTTGAATTTTGTGCTTCTGATACAGCTGGAGAAATGATACTAATGTGATACTAGCTGATGAAATGGGTCTAGGAAAGACTGTTCAGTCAGTTTCAATGGTGGGGTTCCTTCAGGTAAAATTCCTATTGTTGTGTGAATATTATAAAAGCTTTGTTCACTTTTCACTCTGAACTTCCTTTTTAACATTCTCCATCTTGGTTTTGCAGAATTCCCAAGAAATTCAAGGACCATTTCTTGTTGTGGTACCATTGTCCACGCTTACAAATTGGGCCAAGGAGTTCAGGAAGTGGCTACCTGAAATGAATGTGGTAGTTTATGTTGGAAATCGTGCTAGCAGAGAGGTATGTACATATTGTTCATAACTTTATCTACTCAAATTGGCAAGTGCAGAACGTGTTCTTTGCTTAACTAGAAACATTGTTTGCTCCAAGATCCTTATATTTGAAGTTTATTTCTAAATCCTTCATTTTTTCTTCTTTTGACTTGTTTTTTGTGTTGTGTTAAGATAATTTACCTATAAATCTGGTTACTATTTGACTAATAATTTTTGGGTCTTGCAGATGTGCCAGCAATATGAGTTTTATACAACCAAGAAGAGTGGTCGACAGACGAAGTTTGATACATTAATAACTACATATGAGGTCATACTGAAGGATAAAGCTGTTTTGTCAAAGATACGGTGGAACTATCTTATGGTTGATGAAGCCCACAGACTCAAGAATTGTGAAGCATCACTCTACATAAGTCTTATGGTCATGCTCATCACATATTATGATTTTATTTAAATTTTTAGATGAATGTTTGAGGTTTTAATGTTGTTAGTTGGTATTGCAGGAATTCAGCACAAAAAACAAGCTGCTTATAACTGGCACGCCATTGCAGAATAGTGTTGAAGAGTTATGGTACATACCTCTTCATGTTCCTCTTTGTGCTAGTATTTAGCAATACTGGTTTCTGCTCTTATTATCAACACTAATGGTTTATTTTTCTCATCTTATTTTGTTTCCTTCTCTTATCTGATTTTCGGTAGGGCTCTTCTCCATTTCCTTGATCATGACAAATTTCGAAGTAAAGAGGAATTTGTTGAGAGATACAAGAACCTCAGCTCTTTTGATGAAAATGAGGTACTAGGCTGTTTACTAATTGCTATTCAATGTTTCATTTCTCTTGAACTTGGGCAAAGCTCTTTGACTCCCTTGTTTTTCCTTTTAGCTTGCAGATCTGCACAGAGAATTGAGGCCTCACATCCTTAGAAGAGTCATAAAGGACGTAGAGAAATCCTTGCCTCCAAAAATTGAACGCATTCTCAGAGTTGAAATGTCTCCTCTTCAGAAACAGTACATATCATTTTCTCAATTATATATGAAACTATTGTATTTTCTTTTGTTTTTTGATATTTATTTCTTGTGTACAAGGTATTACAAATGGATTTTGGAGCGCAATTTCCAGAACCTGAACAAGGGTGTTCGTGGCAATCAGGTGAACAATTTGGCAATTTTATGTATCTACATGATTGTTACTAGTGATACTGTTGCTGATTTTTAATCAATTCGTTGAATGCTGTAACATGGCGTGGATATGATAATTTAATTAGCATCCCAAATAAACCCAAGTTGAACCAAAAAAGGGAGGACCTTTTATACTGTGAGAGGTAACTTTAATGTAGATATGATAATTTCTCAACTCTTCCATTATGTAGGTGTCACTGTTGAATGTTGTTGTCGAGTTAAAAAAATGCTGCAACCATCCTTTCTTGTTTGAGAGCGCTGACCATGGTTATGGCGGAGACATAAGTACCAGCGATAGTAACAAGATTGAGCGTATGGTTCTTAGCAGTGGGAAACTTGTTTTACTTGATAAGCTGCTCGTTCGATTGCGCGAAACGAAGCATCGTGTACTTGTATTTTCTCAGGTTGGTTTCTTTGGTATGTGCATGGCCTCTTATTATGCATTTTTGACTTCCGGGGTTGGTTATACGAGCTGAGTTACACCACAATGATTTTATAAGTAAATTGTTATGATGATGTTTGGTTATTTTGTGGCATTTGTTGATATATTTATCATGAGGTTGCAATTTTTTTTCACAAAAATTAGCTTGAGAAATCTCTGATTTTTGGGGGGAATTATAATATATTTTTGGTGCCAGTTTGGAATTTGATAGTTCTCGGTCATCCAACTACACTGTAAATATTTTTATCTTCTGTTTGTTGTGGTTTAACTGCAATTATTTCTTGGTACAAACAGATGGTTAGGATGCTGGACATATTAGCAGAGTACTTATCCCTAAGGGGATTCCAGTTCCAGAGGCTGGATGGTAGTACTAGGGCCGATCTTCGGCACCAGGCCATGGAGCACTTCAATGCACCAGGTAGTGAAGACTTTTGCTTCCTCCTCTCCACGCGTGCTGGTGGACTTGGCATCAATCTCGCAACTGCAGATACTGTCATTATTTTTGACTCTGACTGGAATCCCCAGAATGACTTACAGGTGTTAATTGCTGCATATGTTCTCTGTCTCCTTAGTTTTTAATTGATAGCCATGCTTGGCAGTTGCTACCGTGGTAATATTTGCTTTTAACTATGTGATATCATCTAGCGGCCTGCTCAGGTGACCAAGTCATGGCCTGAGAAACTGAAATATAATTATGCTTGTATGATTTTGGTAGTTCAGATTTCAGAATGGGCGAATAAGCAGTAAGCATATACCAAACAATTGTGCTGTACCTTTATGTTTTGCTTTGATGTCATTGTTCTTGGCCTATCAGTATGCATTGGAAATGTTTTGTTTCTCTGAAGTTAAATCAACAGTCTTTTGTTGGGACAATCTGTGTATTCTCTTTTTGATCAACTAAATTAGTTTGTTAGGTAGCCACCTCATTTGTGTCTAATGTCATGGTTAACATCTAAAAGAAGAGCACCTGACCTTTTTAAGTCTTCCATTCCAACCCATATAAGTTGCAAGAATTAAGTATTTGAGCTTTTTGTAATCTCTTTAATGTCTCATAGGCAATGAGTAGGGCACATAGGATTGGTCAGCAAGATACTGTAAACATCTATCGTTTTGTGACTAGCAAGAGCGTTGAAGAAGATATCTTGGAGCGTGCTAAGCAGAAAATGGCAAGGCTTCCCTTTTTGCATTACAACAACTTTATTAGCAGAATTTTTTTTTTTAAAGTTTTTTTTTTTTTCCCGGTTGAAGGTTCTTGATCACCTAGTTATTCAGAAGCTTAATGCTGAGGGCAGGCTTGAGAAGAAGGAGAATAAAAAAGGCAACTCGATGTTTGATAAGGCAAGTTGAGCTCCAGTGTTTCTTTCGTTTACATACTCATCAATTATACTTGCAAAAACTTGCTAAAAGAAATCCAAAGCCATTGTGAAGATCAAGCTAGCTAAGTTGTTAGATAGGAACTGGTTCAGGTTATACTAGAGCATGAATGGCTTAGTCCTTTGTTAAAATAATGACCAACATGAGTGGAGCGTCTGAATAAAACATGGGTGTCAACCTATTTAACTTGATAATTGCCTGCTTGACATGATCATCTGGCACCATTTTGATAAGCAAAACCTATCATCCTATGGTTTATATTGACTGGCGACTGGATAAGCAGTTCAGGAGATAATTGTCTCATGGCGGGTGAAGTAAATGAACTTAAATCAACAAGATTACTTAATAGATTCAATGGGTCATGCTTGGTCAACTTATTTTAATAAGTTTGTTTTGCATTTGCAATCATTACATCATGAATTAACTTGGTTGAATACCTGAGCTGATAAGCTTAACAACCCTATATCTTTGTAAGCTTTTAGATTTCTGGCTGACTTCTCTGAATGCAGAATGAACTTTCTGCAATTTTGAGGTTTGGAGCTGAGGAGTTGTTTAAGGAGGAGAAGAATGATGAGGACAGTAAGAAACAACTGGAAAGCATGGATATTGATGAAATTCTTGAGAGGGCTGAAAAGATTGAAACAAAAAGTGCTGAAGGGGAGGCTGGAAGCGAACTGCTAAGTGCTTTCAAGGCAAGTAGTGTTTTCAACCTTCACTATGCAAATTTTATATAACAAATATTTTGTAAATCACAGGTACCACCTGTCAGGACCAAATTTGTTTCTAATTTCCACACAAACGTCTCTAATGTGAAGCTTTATTGTATGTTAATTGAGGAACTCTTTAAGTAACAGATACGAATAAAGTTTCATGACTGCAGGATAATTCCCTCAATGGATAATCTTAGTATTTTTTTTTTTTGTCAAATGGGATAATCTTACTTGGTAACAGATAAGAATAAAGTGTCAGATTCTTTTTGTTTGGTTTTAGGTTGCCAACTTTTGCAGTGCTGAAGATGATGCCACATTCTGGAGTAGGTTGATACAACCAGGACCTGTTGAGCATGCTGATGTAAGCATTAAGCTAACATAATTGTAAATTGTTATAAAATGAGAGCACTTATAGGTACCTGGAAGCTGTGCTATACTGGTACTGACATATCCAGGACCTCATATTACTGGCTTCTACAATAAACTACTACTGTTTTGTTTTAGGATGAAGTACAGCTCTTTAAATCGCCAAACAAGGCATATATTTGGTCTGAGTTAGTATGTACTGAAATTAAGAAAAATTGTATGTACTGAAATTGTGGTGAAACCTAAAGTGTTAATTAAGAAAAGGCGCAAATGAATTATGTTGGATTCCATTTCTCAAACTTGTGCTGAAAATCAAGACAGGGAAAAGAAAAAAACATTGTGCTGAAACTACGACTTGCAATATTTGGTCAGTTTTATTATGTACTGTAATTGTATTTGCTGGATCCTATATTTAAAATGAAGGATAGGCGCAAAAGTATTTTACTGCCAGATCTCTACCACTGTTTTTCCAGACTATTTTGCTTTGTCCTCCAACTCTCAAACTGAAGTTAAGAATGGTTCTATCTAAGGTGTCATTCAAGGTAAGTACCCTTTCTGACTGCGTTCCTCATTGATGCTGTAGGAGATTTTGGCACCTCGTGCTGCAAGAAACAACCGAAGT
Organism: Carex kokanica; assembly: GCA_025461125.1. Lineage (NCBI taxonomy): Eukaryota > Viridiplantae > Streptophyta > Magnoliopsida > Poales > Cyperaceae > Carex > Carex kokanica. The sequence goes on along the minus strand of JAJGRX010000831.1, from coordinate 133,952 downwards.
TATGTTGAAAATGACCCACCTGAAAAACCCACTGGCAGGAAGAGTAAGAATAGCGAATTTAGAGAGAAGCCAAAGAGGCGATCTGCAAGGGTTGCTGATGCTTCGTTTTCATCTGCGCCTTTTATTGAGGGAGCTTCTGCCCAAGTGAGGGATTGGTCTTTTGGCAACCTGACGAAGAAAGATGCATCCCACTTTGTTCGCGCAGTAATGTCTCTTAAATTATTTTTGGAAATGTTTAATTGCTTTATTCTATCGGTTGTTGCTTTTGTAACTTCACATCCACTAGAGTAATTCATTGGTGTGGGCAGCATCTGGGGCTGTTCATTGTGAATAAAACAACTGCTCTGCCCCCTTAATTTCTAGCAGTGTGGTCAGTTGTTTGGATTTTCCAGACTGCCCATTTTAAACCATGAGAGTATTCTAGTATATCAGACTCACTTCAGAATTTTCCAGGCTGCCCATTTCAAAATTTTGTAACTGTACTATTTTAACCAGCTTAAAATCATGTATCTTTTTTCATTTATCTGTCAGTAGCTTTCTTTATCATTTTACAGAAAAGTTCAACTAAGCATGTTTATAACCGTGGCCTGTCTGCTGGTCCCATGCTTCTTTGTTCTATTTGTTTCTTATTTTTCTTTAATTTTTCAGAGTTCTTATTCGTAGTATTCATGCAGGTCAAGAAATTTGGCAATCCAAGTCAAATTGACTTAATTGTGGCTGAAGCTGGGGGTGCAATTGAAACTGCCCCTCCAGAGGCTCAGATTGAACTATTGGACTTGCTGATTGATGGTTGCCAAGAAGCAACCAAAGAAAATACAGATGTAAAGGTATGCATATTCCTCAATTCTAGTTGACATTTTTAATGCCTTTGTGTAGGAAGCAATGTTGACCCAACCCCACCTATTTTTGACTGATTTGATGAGCTAGCAAGTTGGGTTTAGTTTAACAGGTTTGAACTTGACCCTATTACCTACGCGGCTGCTGTACGCTGTCTGTTAAGGTGCCACATTGTTTTGATCTATTAGTTGACTGGAGAGACTAATTGGTACTCAAGGGAGGTGTCCAGGTTGAGATTTCTTGTAGGATGGAACTATCTAATTATCTTGCTGGCCTCAAATCTGTCTCAATCCATTATTAGCTTTCTTTCAACTGTTTTGATAGCTTCAGTTCTTACAAATCTCCTTGATATTTTTTTTTATGCAGGGAACTTTGTTGGATTTCTTTGGTGTCCCTGTCAAAGCCTACGAAATGCTAGCTCGATTGGAGGAGCTTCAGCTTTTGGCAAAGCGTGTTGCTCGGTATAAAGATCCAGTCACCCAGTTCAGGTTGATGATACAACACAAAACTCCCCAATGGTCAAAAAGTTGTGGGTGGACGTCAAGTAAGTGCTGTCACCACTTCCTCTTTGAATCACCCTTGATTTTTTTAGTATTGTTCTGCATTACCAATTATTTTTCTGGTACTTGCAGATGAAATTGAAAAATGTATATTTTCAATTTTCAAAACACTCTTTGTCTATACAGTATAATTTTGACCATTCCCTAATAACTTACCATTAAGCCATATCAATATTTATCTAGGAGGGTATTAAGACTGGAATTCTTTAATAGAGCTGCTACTTCTCCTACCCGTGTTTTTCCTCAGAAGTATATGAACAATGTCCAAACTACTTGATTTTGTAAATAAAAATGGATTAAACCCTTACTTTACTATAGTTCGAAATTTGTTATTGCCAATTTAATAGCAACTCAGAAATTCAGAGGTTTCACTTTAGGGAAAGTGTACTTGGCTGGTCTAAGTCCGATTATGGCTTCCAGGACCTGACTGACCTAAATAGCACCCTTAGAGTGGGATTTTGAATCTAATTGAAGTGCTGAAGAAATTATTGTCAATTCTGGTACTTTTCTGTTCTAGTACTTTTTATTGAAAAAACAATTGTAGTTGATGATGCTAGGTTGCTATTGGGCATACATTATCATGGATATGGAAATTGGGAGAAGATCAGGCTGGATTCCCGGCTCAAGTTGACGAAGAAAATTGCTCCAGCAACACTAGGAGACCGTGAGACTTTTTTGCCTCGCGCTCCTAACTTAGATAATCGTGCCAGTGCTCTCCTCCTGAAGGTATTTTATTCTTTTTTTCATCTCAATCTGTGTGGAGAAGATTCTCTTATTGTAGAATTATGAAAATGCTAGCTAACTACTCTGTGTCACAACCCTAAAATAAGTAATTATCCTTAAACTAAAATCAAATACTAATTGTAAGTGGATGATTTTGAGCAATGTTGGCGCCTGGAGGAGACAAAATAAAAAACCCTAGAATAACGAATAATAATCACAGTAGCAATAATTTAAATATAAATGTAAATGTTAATAATAAGAGGGTACGGATATCAATGATTTTTGTTATTTTCCATTTTTTTAGCAATAACAGAGAGCACAGATAATATAGTATGTTATAACAAGGATTGAAATGACACCCTATTGAAATTACAATAGTTGCAGTAATAGTAATAATATAAAATAGTAATATACTTATTCCTTTTTGCCTCCCTTTTGCATTCTCAGTTCTGTTTACGAATATTGCCTCTTTCTGTACTAGTTAATTAAGTTTTGTTATATCTACTATGCATGGAGTTTATAGCTCTTCCTCATTAATTACATTTTTATTTTCGAAGTGTGTGCTAGTGTTTTTTCCCTTTGGTGTTGTGTCTTCTGTTTACTTTAGCTCTTATTACACTGAATTTTGTTCTCTTTCCTTTATAAATGGAGTATCCAACTTTTAGTCATGAAGCAAACTTTTTCAGGAATTTGCAAAAACTACCAATAACAATAGTAAGGATAAAGCGAAGGGTGGTTCTCGCAAAGGGGCTAAGGCTGAAACCATGAATTCATCTAGGGTTTCAAATGGGCGACTAAAGGAGAGCTTAAAACCTGAATCCTCTAGGAGGAGTTCTAGGTTAAACAATGATGAGAACAATAAACGTGAGTCAGAAGAGCCAGAGGTGAAAGAGGAAGGCGAGATATCGGATTCCGAACCTGAGGCCAGGTATCGCCAGAATAAAGAGGATAAATGGAGGGAATGGTGTGCTGATGTAATGGCGGACGAAGAAGAAACACTGAAGCGCCTCGAGAGGTTGCAGACTACTAGTGTAGATCTCCCCAAGGAAAAGGTTTGGTCTTTTATTTTTTATTTTCCTGGACTTGCGGTGTATACATTTGGCATTTAATGTGGTTTAATGTCTTACATTGGTCTTACTTTGTTCAATTTGGTACATCTAGGTTCTTTCTAGGATTAGAAAGTACATACAGCTTATTGGGACAAAGATTGATAGTGTTGTGCAGCAACACGGGGCATCCTACAAGCAAAACAGTGAGTTCAACACAATTATTTCCATTTTCTAAACAATATGTTTACTGTTTCTTCTTGTACTGTTAAAATATTGATTGCTTATAACAGAAGTGTGGGTCCCTTGGTGAGGGGGTTACAATGGCTTGAAATCAACTTTTTGAGGGTTCAATGAACTGTGCAGTATATTAACTCTCATTGGCATCCTGTGATCCAGGTTTATGTCAAGGGTTTTTAGCCTCTGTTCAGTCTGATGAAAAACCAAGCATTAAATAGAAAAATTATTGTGCAAATGCTCTAATCAATTAGGAAATTCTCCTCAACATGTTCGTTTGTACTCCTTTACTGGGACAAGACCAGACTGGCACGACAAAATTAAAGTCTCTGTTTGATGGTCTTTTGTTTGGAAATCTCTTGATTTATTTTATTAATACACCTTAGGGATGACAATGAGATTGTGGAACTATGTCTCGTTATACTCCAACTTAACTGGAGAAAGGCTGCATGACATCTATTCCAAGGTCAAGGAGGATCAAGCTGAAGGAGGGGCTGGCCCATCCCATTATAACGGCGATGGAACTCAGTTCCAGCCTTTTAATAGGAGGAAACGTCAGTTCAACCAGAATTCAGCAGCAATGACAGATGGTGCTTTCCAGAGGAATCAAAACCAAAATGCTGGTGTGTCAGAGGCCTGGAAGAGGCGAAGAAGATCGGACTCATTAATAGATTCAAATGCGCTTCAACCACCGTTGAATTTGGTTTACCCGCCAGTTGCTATGAATAATGGGAGCAGAATACCAGAGCCTAGCAACTCGGCTGGTATCCTGGGGTGGGCCCCATCCGCAGAGCGACCGAGGCTCAGCAATGAAAGGCCCAAGAGAATGCATCAAGGCCGGTTTAATCCAGTACAGGGCCCCCTGTTATAGAGAGCAATCTGCATTTTTAATTGCTGAAGGGAACAAAGGTTCTTACTGATCTGAATTTAGTTCAAGCGTACCTGTTCCTTTGAAAGATCACGTACTGGCATATGATCTGGTGCACTGTCATGTTGGATGGTGGTTAAATGATGGTGCAGACACTGAATAGCTTCGTCTGAATTATGTTGGAGACAGAAAAGAAATAATTGCAAGTTTTGTCAAGTTAGCTCAGTAATATCTATACAGAGTGGAAGAGCCATTTTCTGGTTTAGGCGCTACTTGTACTCTTTAAAATCAACAACATTGTTCATTACATGTAACTACTTTTTTATATTCAATATATAAACAGTTCTTCAGAAAAAATAGTTTCTCATTTATATCTTGTACTAGTTGTTCTGTTTTCACAATGTCTGAGGTTTTGGTGGTCAAAAGTATATGTGGTGATTGCGAAAAATTGTGCAGAAGCCAAGCTGGGTAAAAGTAACCATGGTGTAATTTACTGATAGGATTATGAGACCATGGTGTAATTTGTTTTGGTAAATAAAAATGACAATTGATAGTGGTTGGGCCTTAATTGCAACCCTCCTGAGGCCATTTTTTTTGTATTTTCTAGCAGGAGACGAATGTCCGATTTTTTTTTTTTTTTGCAACATTTAGAACAAAATTTAAATCTCAGAAAGTAGTACGGACATGCCGGAAGACAGCGTCCGGGAAACGTCCGAACGACAGTGTCTGAAGAAACGTGCTGGTAAAAAGTGTCCAGTAGCCAGAGGAGGCAGCAAGGGGAAATTGTGTGCAGCGGGAGAGATCGGGGACCAGTGGGGGAACAGGCGAGGGGAGCACGCACTCGATAAATGCAAGGGCGGGCTAGAAAAAAAAAAAGAAGAATCGGAGCGCCTCAAATAAACCCTTATGTACGCTCTGTTCCCAAGCTTTATAGTTCGACCTTTGTATCTGATGATGCCTTGGTGCTGAGATAAATTGTGGTTGAGATGCTATGATCTTCAGTATTTGAGTTGTCATCCTTGATTTGTTTTAACAATCCTTCAATCCATGCATCACCATTGAGCTGCTATGTATATCTTCAATCCACTGTGGCTTAATCTCACTGACTGCCGCTAACTCTGCATTAAATTCAACAAAATTTCCCTTTCCTTCATCTTTCCTTGAAAGGGTGTCAACAACTCTATTTTCACAGCCTTTTTTGTATCCAATCACATACTCAAAACTCTAATAACTTGTCCTTTATGTTGGGTAGAAGTGTTAATCTGGTGATCGGTTCTTATTATGAATTCCCCCCCGTATAAGAGCCTTCATTTGGTTACTGCTTCAAGTCAGGCAGGTAACTCTTTTTCGTATGTCGAAAGTTCTGATTTTTTATGCTAAGTTTTTTTGCTAAAAAATGCAATTGGATTTCTGCCCTGCATAAGCACTTCCCCTATGCCATCTCTACGTGCATCAGTCTCTATGATAAATGGTTTGGTGAAATCTGGAAGTGAAAGCACAAGAGATTGTGTCATACTTTCTTTAAATGATTAAAAGCTGATCGCGCTTCAGAGTTCCAAATGAAGGTATTTTTGTAAGTAATTCAGTGAGAGGCTTAGAGATTATACCATAATCCTTGATAAACTTCCTATAATAGCTTGTTAATCCTAGAAAACTCCTAAGCTCTTTGACTGTATGAGTATGGGCTTGTAGAGTAGAATAAGAAAAAAATTTAGTAATTCATTGACAATTTTCTCAATTTCTAACCTCTGAAAATAGGAAGATCTATAGGGCCTAAAATCCACAGGTTTTGCATAATCTTGTAAAGGTATTTTGTGATCAATTGCTCTCTGTGAAGGTAGCTCAGTAGGTTCCTTAAACAGTTCTTGGTACTTAAAATTTGCTGTAAAAGAGAATTACTGACCTCATCTTCTTGTTTTACCTGTCCTTCAAGGTTGAATAGATGTGCTATTATCACTTAACTTCCTTTTATTTTTTCTTTGTTAAGGTCTAGAGTTTGCTCACATAATTTCACCTTAGCTGTAACCTCCTCTACTGTAAGATTACAGAATCAACCCTTATACTTCATCTTCATGCTTCCCTTTTTCCAATCTATGATCATGGGATCAAACCAGTCAATCCCAATATTAATTAAACCATAGCAAGGCACATCAAGGACTCTTAGGTCTATCTCAAATTCATGTTGTTGTAATTGAAAATTCAATTCTGAACAAACTGTGTTAGAAGTCATATTTTCACCATTTGTTGTCCTTACTGTTAAGGGACTGGTTGTTTTACTCTCTAGTTTTAAGTTGTGAACAATAGAAGGATTGATGAATGAATGTGTACTCCCACTATCAACCAATGCACATAACGGAATTTGACCAATTTGCCCTTTAAACTTGAGTGTTCTATTGTGATTAATGTTGCTGTGAGGCTGTGAGCACAAATTGTAATCATTGCCTGTTCATCTTCCTCTTCCACATTGCTTCTTGAGAGTAGGTCCGATGGCCATTGGACCTACTTTTGTTCGATGGGTTCAATCACCGTCCGGTCCGCTTTAAAATTCGTGCGTGTCTGCTTTGATTTTTGTACACACAGATCTTAAGGCTGATCGGACAGTCATGGAGCTCATTGGATCCAAAAGTAGGTCTGACAGACATCGGACCTTGTCCGTTCTCCCATCACATTCTTCTTCTGTACCAGCATAAAAAATTGTCATAATCTGACCCTTAACCTGTAAGGCTGGAATAATACGCGGATGATGATCATCATGGGTGCAGCTCGGCTACAAGAGGTACTTCAAGATAGGTTGATATGGGAGAAAAGCAAGAAAGGGGTTATACAACGGCTGAGGGATACGAGCATCTAAGCACACAAAGATTGATCAAACCGGTTTATCCAGAAATGAAGAAACAAGCATTACAACGAATCTGGAGTTGGAAAAATGTCATTCCTCGTATCAAAACTTTCATATGGAAAGCACTACAGGATGGTCTTCCAACATTAGCAGAGATGCATCGTAGAATACAGTCGTGGAGCCCACTTTGCCCAAGGTGTGGGTGTGAGATCGAATCCCTAACACATGTGTTGTTCTTCTGTCACCTGTCACGTGCAACATGGGCGGTCTCAGATTTGCCAATCCGGGTAGATCACTTGCCTTTTAGCTTCACTGAGACACTCATGAACCTGACGGAAAATTTAGAGGAACAACACATTACAACACTATGTAACATGCTATGGACCTTGTGGAAGGCATGGAATGGGGAGCTGTTCAATGGGAAGAAATCAATACTAGCAGGCTTGCTTGCGCAGGCAAGGGTGCTGGAAATGGATACAAGAAACAAGGAGGGTGGAAGTCAGCGTACCAGGTACCAATCGGTATAGATCAATGACCAGGTATTGGTGGTTTTCATAGATGCTTCATGGGATGTATCAAAGAAGGTATGATGGGGGGCCGTATACTACAACTGGGAAGACAAACTGCAAGGTGCAAAAACAGAATCAAGCATGGCTGATGATCCTCTGCATGCGGAAGCTTTGGCAATGTTAGATAGCTTGCAGGATGTAGCAAGCCAGCGTACCAATGCTGGTACACAGAGGTATAGTATTTTCTCTGACTGTAAGACTCTCATAGAAGCAATTAAAAATGACAGTATAGAAGGGCTCCTATCTTGGAAGGCAACAGAAACAGTTGCAAGATGTATGCAGGAATACCAGCATCACAGGGACCTGGTTGCAATAAATTACAGTCCAAGGGAAAGTCTTAGGGGGCCGCACGTGTTAGCTAACCATGCCAGGACTAGGAGACAAGGAGGCAGTGCAAGGGTAAATTGGGATGAGGAAATGTGCAAAAAAATGGGAATTGGAGACATGCTAGATAGCGAATTCTTCACATGGTCACAATCAGCACAGTAAACAACACGCACAGGAGGGATGCATGAAGACCTCCTTCTAGGCCCAAATACCAAACCCATCAAAGCTTGAGCCTACCCCAGGCCCAATGATGTCCTGAGTCACCGTGAATAGTTCGTGTCAAGATTCGTGCAACGCAGCGTGAATCTGACGGCAATAAACGCTATGCTTTGTAAGTGAGAATTCGTGTCGTCGCACTGGTGCGACGCCAAACATGCGTCATCGGTCCCCTTGGCGTGTAAGAGCGAAATTAAAACCAACTCTCCTGATCCTCTGTGGTAACTCAAATTATGAGTTTGGATATAGACTGTCCGATCATATAATCCGTGAATGCATGGGGCAGCAATGTTCGTGCTAACTTAGATCCGACGGTCCGGATCCAAATTCAAATTAGAGTTACCTTAGGTGTATGAAACTATGAATTGTGTTTTTCCAAAAATATAACAACACTAAAAGCATTCTCTTTCCTCTCGTTTCGTCTTTCACAGTTTAACCAAATTCACAATCCGTGTACGGTGTACCCCGAGCTTTTTTTTACTCGTTTCCCCCCCTTTCGGTTCCTTCCTCCTCCATCTCCCCTTACCTCCCAATCAAGCTACGCAATTCATATCCAATCAATTTATTTTTAAATTAAACATCTTTGATCAGCTAACTTGTAGCTAATTGCCATGGAATCGAGCAGCGGGAAGAAACCGCAATACTACCATCACCATCACAATTACAACAATCATCAGCCTCACATGGCGCGATCGCTGACGTATCATCACCGCTCCACAAGCGCCACCGCTGGAAAACCCTTCTGGCGGCGGCTTCTGGCCGACGAACCGCCACGTCAGCGCAAGCCTCAGACCGTCGTGCTGTACTTCACCTCTCTACGCGGAATTAGACGCACTTTTGAGGATTGTCGCGCCGTCAGAGCGATTTTGCGTGGTTTTCGCGTAGCGGTCGATGAAAAGGACCTCTCCATGGATTCTTCCTTCCGAACTGAGCTTCAGAACCTCCTCAGATCGTACGGCCGGTATGATGTTTCTTTTCTTGTGTGTAATATTTCATCCTTTTCCTTTTTCATGAATTGAATTGGAATAAAATATCTACTTTTTGATGGAATTAGCCTCAGATGATCGAATTTAAAAAATAAGGGCAATTCTCTACTGGACCCCTCTATTACAAAGGTTCATTTAATCAAGAAGTGACAGTGTATAATGAGATCAGAATATTAGATATTAGAATTGCTGCTGGAATTAAAGTTCTCATTCTAGGAGCTTTCTTACTCTTAAAAAAAATTGATGTCCGAGTGACATTTATACTTCCAGTAAGCTGAAGCTTGGTGTTTATGCTTTAATTTGCTTCTCCGAAGTTGATCATCAATAACATACTCAGTTTGAAATTAGTTTTGATCTTTGGCAACTTGAAGAGCTTCAAATATATCTCATTAAGAACTTTCACTGGCAATTTTATTATCTTATTAGTTTGAAAAAGTCTAATAAACTGTTTCTAACTTGAAGCTTATATTCAATTCATCTCATCACAGGCCCATCTCCCTACCTCAACTGTTTGTGGATGGCAAGCTGATAGGTGGTGCTGACGAGGTGAAACACTTGCATGAAACTGGAGAGCTCCAGAAGGTTCTAGAAGGTGCAGCTGGTCAAGACCCGGCCTATGTCTGTAGCAGTTGTGGTGGGGACCGCTTCGTGCCTTGCAGGGTCTGCAATGGAAGCCGAAAAATCTTTTGCGAGGAAGAATTAGAGGGTCGATGGCGTCGATGCGAGAGCTGTAATGAGAACGGTCTTGTACGATGCCCTGGTTGTTGCTTATCTTAGAGTCCTATTGGTTAAATTTACCAAAAGAAAAGTAAAAAAGAAAAACAAAAGAGTATAGAGAAGAATTGTAAAATTAATTTTGATTTGTTTTTATTTCTTGTTGGAACCAAGATGCAACTATTATTTGTGCTTGGTTGAGTATTTTTAGAAATGTATGGTAAACTACTGATTTATGGCTGTTGTTTGGAGGATAAGAACATGGTGGTTCTTTTTCTCCAAGGGGATTGTGGCAACTTAAAGAGTTGTATACTCTTAATTTGTACATAAGTGTGTTACTGAGATGATTAAAAGACAGGTTTTGTAAAACTTTGGTTGGATTTGTACTGAAATGCCACGACTAATGTATTAGATGATACGTTGCATTAGTTATTGTGATCTTGCATTTGGCATTTGAAGTTTCAATTGTCTTTTGGGGTTCTTTTTCTCATCTTTTTCAGTTTTTGTTATCTTCCCTTTTTTTTTGTAGTTCTTCTTATTTTTATTGTTCCACAAGCATTTTCTAATGAACTATAGTTCTAATTGGTTCGTGTGTAAATGGTTAACACGATTCGATAATTGGCATATGCAATTATGCATCTATATATGTCAAAGAAGTTTTGAATCTAGCAGTTTTAAGTCTCTTCAACGTGGCCAAGATAACTTGAAAGTTTTTGAGTTCTTTTTTACTGACAACTAAATATAGTTGTTGAATAATAGTTTCGTATCTTTGTTTTGTTGATTTGTCGAATTCTATTTTAATTCTACTTTGGTCAAATTCTGTTTCTGTTTGCTGTATCTTGATACTGCTGCTAGTGTTTTATTAGATGATGTATTTTAATTGCTTGGAATAAAATATTTCTGCAATTCTTTTTTTGAAAGAACTATTCAACAATTATCGGTTTTGTTAAGTTATCATAACTTCGAATTGAAGTACAGTAATCATTTTATAATATCTCTTATCAAGTGGACGCTTTTGTTACGCAAAGTTAGCCCACAAATAAAGAATAACAATTGGTTGTATCTTAATATACTTTTTTTGTGTGTGTTTGTATCTTTGTTGTGGTACTTTCGAATGTCCTTTGTGTAGGGATGTAAACGGTCGGATACGGATCGGATAGTGGTCAATCCGTATTCTTATCCCGTTATAATTTTTCGGATATGGATACGAATACGGATAGTCTCAGATACGGATACCGATCGGATATTAAACGGATGTGGATACGGATCGGATATCGGACGGATACGAATACGGATATGAATATAATTCGGATAATTAAAAATAAATTACTAATGTACATTCTAGTAAAAAATAACATTTAAATATAATTTTTTCATTCATAAATTAGATATAATATTTTTTATAATAAATTTGTTGGATACAAAACATATATCATATTATCAAAACATTAGTTACTAATCATGTCATAGTGTTATATTGTTAATTAGAATATATATGTATATGCAGTTTAATAAATCATTGGTATGTATATGCAATTTAAGAACATAAAGTATATTTATTATAGTTTAGGAGTGTAAACGGTCGGATACGGATAGTTAAAAGTCTTACCGTATCCTTATCCGTTATAATTTTTCGGATACGGATACGGATACGGATAGTCCCGGATACGGATACGGATCGGATAATTTGAGTCATTTTTCGGATTCGGATCCGGATGAAATCGGATAATATCCGATCCGTTTACACCCCTACCTTTGTGCCTGTGTTGCCTTTACATTTTGAAAACTAATAGAATATTCAAAATAAAAATTGCAAAAAAGAACAATCGCTGGATGTTATTTAACTGCTCGCTTTTAAAAGCTTGTGATATCTCTCAGGTTTATTTTGATGGACGTAAGAAGCATGGAAAACCGAAATTTTTAAATATAGCGCCAAAAAAAAAAAAAAACCAAAACAGCATAAATTATGGGAAATTTCAGATTTAGCACGGCTGCAGATCGGCTGAGCGGCCCCACAGATTGGCTGAGTGCCCCCCTTTTTTTTTTTAGATTTTAAGAGACAATATGAATGAAATTGAACCATAAAAATTCGAATTTTGTTTTTAATATTTGTTAGATTACTTATTTTGATGTATCCGAATTTTTTTTAATTTATACTAAAATACGCTAAATAACTTGAAATTATGTTAATTTATGCTGAATTACACTAAATTACTTGAAATTACAATAATTATGTAGAATTATACTAAAATACGGTAAATTACACTAAATTACGTATGAATAGGACCTATTTTGTGCTATCTTTCATAAATCATAAAAAATAGTAAACAAATTTCAAAAATAATAAAAATTTGTATCTACAAGTTTATTACATAACTAATTTACTGAGCTACGTAGATTGAACAATAGAAATAAAAATCTTAATCGGAAACTTCAACTGAAGTTTTGAGAGTCTTCTCTTTATTTTTTGGCGATTCTGAATTTGGAAATCAAGCATCATCGGTTATCACGCATGTATTTTCACAAGTTTTCCGAAAAGTGGTCATTTGCCGGCACTCGAGCGCCGTTTTATGACCGATTAAAGTTTCTTCATCGTTTTTCGCCTTCTCAGTGAAAATATCATCCCTATTCATACGTAATTTGGTGTAATTTATCATATTTTAGCATCATTCTGCATAATTATTGTAATTTAGTATAATTTAGTGTAATTCAGCATAAATTAACATAACTTCAAGTAAATTAGCGTATTTTAGTATAAATTAAAAAAATTTCGAATACATCAAAAGAAGTAATCTAACAAATATTAAAAACAAAGTTCGAATTTTTATGGTTCAATTACATTCACATTGTCTCTCAAATCTAAAAAAAAAAGAGGGGCCGCTCAGCCGATTTGTGGCAGTGCTAAATCTGAAATTTTCAAGATTTGGTGTTGTTTTGGTTTTTTTTTTTTTTTTTTGAGTTCTATATTTAAAAATTTCGGCATGGAAAATAATGCATCGAAATCAATCAAATAGTTTGTGTTTACAAATCTCTTGATGTCTAGAACGGTAATTGAAGAAGCTTCTACGGGTACGTAGAGAAATAAAATAATTCAAATCTAACTCTTGCAGTATTCTTTTTTTTTTCCTGGGATTTTTTATGTGAATATTTTATGTATAAAATGGACATACTTAAAAAACCTTATCTTTTTCTCGTAACACAATAATTAAGCATGTTCGTTTGTCACAGGATTACACGGGATAGGATTTAACATATATATTAATAATTTTAAAATAATATATATATAATTTTTTTTTACGTACTACGGACAAACCACGAAGTATCTAAATTTTTAAACTATTAGCTAAATCCAGTTTGATATTAATAATTATGATAAAATAGCTTAATTATACTAAGAAGTAACTAATTTTATTGATTGTTATAAGCTGCTACAATTGGGGAGAAAAAAATGAACTTTGACTCAATTTGCTTTTTCTCATGAGAATAGTGTTGTTGGAAGAGAAAAAGAAAATCTCTTGAGAATTAATTGGAAACTTAATTGGGAAAATACTGAGCTGCCGAATGCATATGGAGACAAATACTCATATTTTGTTTTTTCCCACGGAAACCCAAGCAATCGAACGGGGCCTTGCATTAGTTTTATCGGTTCCCACATCCGTTATTTTATTTTTTGGAATTTTTTATGTACATATTTTATTTACAATAATGGACATACTTAAAAACCTTATCTTTTTTTTTCGTATGACAATAATTAATTTGCATGCATTAGTTTTTTGGGTTTCAGCGTCGATTATTATTCTTTTATTATTTTCTTAAGCTAACAAACTATTGACAACAATATAAAGATTAAGAAAAGATCTCGCGAGGTTGTTTGAATGTTCCTCTATATCTTATTGGGTCAAAAGTTTAATAAAAATATTGATACTACATTTTCAAATATTGATTAATTTGATCTTAAAAAAAATTATCCAGTGCTTTGTGCTTCTACGCGGAAATGTTATAACATGCCTGAAAGATTAGGTCCAAAACCTCGCATTGTTTCGTCTTAAACAATTCATTATTGGTAGCGAGCATGTATATATTGCACACTTTAATTAATACTTTATTATCGCTATTTCTCTAACATTAGAATTAATAAAGTAGAAATCTATTATATTCATTTTGTTTAGTTGCAATGGTCTCAACAGAAAAATGAAAAAAAAAGAGCATGCATTTGTAGCCGAGAATGATAGCAGATATAGCCCAAATTTTTATTAATCGAAAAAAAATAAAAAAAATATCGCGAAACGGCATAACTTTTGCGGAAATTCTATCCCGTCTAGATTAACAAATTCACTAACCGCTCCACGCCGCTAATCATAAATCAAGGACGGTACCGATTGTCCCGTCCGACCTCCAAAAAAAAAAAAAAAAAACTCCGGACGGTAGGGACCATCCTGTCCAAGGAGCGGAAAAAAAAATTAGGTGATTCAATAAGAACGAGTGATTCAATAAAAATAAGGCAGGTGTATTGTATTCTGTTTTAACTGTTTATATGATTCAATAACGAAAATTAGGTGATTCAATTATTGTATTTTGTTTTCTTAATTATTGGACGGTGTATTGGACGGGACTGTTTATATGTATTATGTTTTAACTGTTTATTGAATCACCTATAGGCAGGTGTATTGGACGGGACCGTCCCTACCGTCCTGAGATTTTTTTTTCTTTTGGAGGTCGGACGGAATGAAATGTCAAGTTCTTGGCTTTTGATTATCGTTAGCGCTGGTTAGTGAATTCGTTAATCCGGACGGAATCAAATTTCACGTCCCGTGGGATGGGATTAAGCATCTCGTTCTACTTATAAATAGAATTTCCACAAAAGTTATGCTGTTTCGCGATATTTTATTTTTATTTTTTTCGATTCATAAAAATTTCGGCAGATATAGCATCACCATAGCGAGGTTTGTTTAACAATCTTGCTTATTTTGATTTCGAAATATACAGAAAAAAAAAATAAAGAGTTTCATTCTTAAATTGTTTCTTTGGATTTTCTTGTCAATATAAACTAAACACCTTTTACTTTTTGTTGATCTAAAATAAAAAATAATTATGTATAGATCTGCTTTTTCTCAATGTTAATTAAATATATATTAACTAGAAAGAATATAATTTTTCAATTTAAATTTTGTATTAAAAAAACAAAAATTACACAGGAAATACATGTTACTTTATTATTTTATTTTACAACGGCAGTCTTACTTGTTTTAATTATGAGATTCCAAATTAAAAAAAGAACTTTAATTTATTAATATATTTTTATTTAGACTTTCTAATTAGTACGAATTGAATAACTTCATATTCCTAAATATGACAATCCGAATGGTGAAAATAAGTTTATAGTTATACAAATAACAAATGTGATTAAGCCGGGAGCATAATGATAGTGAAATATGTCGAGTAATAACGAAACAAACATTCTTAAATATTCGTAAAGAGCTAGACATTTAATAATTAAAAATAATCGACAGCATCAAAAGTTTATTATTAATTTTTTTGTTTTTAGGATATGGAAAATCACAATTTTTAATGCACGAATCAACGACACATCCTCCCAGGTACCTGACTAAAGCAAATTGAAATGGACGGCCTAGATTAATTCTATCTGGGCCAAACTCAACAAACTCAATCCGGTGCCTATGGAGACTGTGGGGGTATGTTTTGAGATTCGTGCCGTGTTAAAAGAACTATCCGATCGTAATTGTCTTCAGTCAGGTAACCTGAGGTGATGTGAATTCATGCGAGAAAACATTCTCCATGCAGTCTCATCTGTCATGCGATTTTCTTGGAGATTTAGATTTGTTGTGGCCTGGAATCTGGATAGTAGAATATCAGGACATGCTGCGTTGGAAACCATCGACCCGTTTCTCAGTTTTATCCCACTCACTACACATTATATTGAAGAGTTTTTGTTACCACTTACCAGAACTTGAGGAGAAATTTTCTTTAATGGCCACATTAATTAATTAATTAATTAATTGACACTTCAGACCTTCGGACTTCGGTCGAGTGTTCTGTAGAAAAAAAAAAACTTTAATTAATTATATTAAAATTTGAACAATTATCGTTTCCCAATTTAAGGAATATATTAATGTGCTTATTTCGGTATTTAAGGAATATATTAATTTTGTGCTTGAATTTGTTTAGGACCCGACCCGTTACCCGTACATCACAATTCAAATAAATAAATAGATCACAAGACGAAGACAGACACTTTTAAATGCTACTCGGTTATATAATAAATGTTACCTGAACCTGCCCTGCCCTGCCCCCCAAAATAAGAGACGTTTTGAAATTCCCTCTCACTTCACATCTAATATATTATATATCTCCGACTCCGACCAATTTCTCTTAGTTTTGTTATTTTTTTTCTCTTCATTTTCCATCTGAAAAGCTAAGAGGCATTCTACAGCTCAGTTTCAGAAAACTACACCGGTCGGTTAGTGGTTACCTTCTAACTTTAAACTAAATTTAACTAAACTACAGTTAACTCTACTTTGAAACTACACATGACATGGCTCCTTTTTCTCAGAAGCTCATACGTACTGTACTGTATACAAAAGATTCAAAAATCCAACAGAACCATACAGATTTTCCTAATCTCTATGCTCACTTGTCACTGCTCCTTCCAGATTCTACCCGTGACCCGCAACTTGAGCTCCTTGCGGTCCCCACCAGAAAAAAAGAGAGCCATGCTACGCTGAATAATGAGGCCGTCAAAACTGTCCCGCACCTTGCGGTGGCTATCTCTGATGCTGCGAGGGACCCCCTGCCAGATCATTTTGCGGCCATTGCCTCCCACCTCAAGGCTGTAGCTGTAGTTCTTCGCCTCCACATCATCTCCCATGAACCTCAGAAATGCAATGTAAACAGGAGCATTGCCAAGCTGGAATGCCTCGAAATGGAGACAGAAATACTCCCCAAAGCAACTAAAAACCTGTACAAGCAGGCATAACATTTAAGTTAAGTCTATAAAATCTGGTGTTTAGAAAGTTGGTGTTTTTGTGATAGTTTTAGTCTGTATCCTATATGGCTTTACTTCTTACCTTTGGTTCCTTGGCCATATATGCATAAAGGGTGCTGCAATTTGTTGCTACTAAAATTTATGCATTTGCTCACATAGTCCTTTTTACCTTCCATGACAGAACATAACAAACCCATTCGCTCTACTACTCTTTAAAGGCAACAATACATCACAAAACAAGTCATTGATGTGTATAACCACATTTAAAATATAACAGTGCATCTATGAATTTTTTTTTTTTTTTGGAACTTGAACCAAAGATACAAAATTTGAAACCCCAACATTTTTGAATGATGTGAAAATAACAAGATCATTAAAAAATAATGTAAATACAAGTAAATTTCCCCAGACATTTTCAAAATCTATTTATCTGCCCAATAATAAGCAACTTTCTATAAAGTTCAAATTGAACATTTAGAACTGCATGCCTTTGTCCTTGTTATTTTACAAATGGGGCTCTAAAAGTAGGTTAAATGTCACCATTTTACAAAATACACCTGTTAGAAGGTAAGAATTGGAAATACGTGAAATTTTAGGTGTACTTGTTTTAATCTCACTAGCCAAAAGAAATTCAGTACTTCAATTTATAAAGAGATGTAAATTCCTTATAAGCACAAGCAATGAGAATAATGTAAGGTCGCAGCTTTAAGAAATTAATACCGTGAGCATCCATGTGGCATTCTCGACTTCATGAGGATTTGACTTAACATACCGGTGATTAAAAGTGCTACCACTGTGCATGTCGACTTTATGATCATCCTTCAAATGAGTCACCAAGTAAGGAATGTCACCCATAACGGTACACTCTGACCCAGCATAAGGACAGCTGTACGGCCTGTATTGGCACTGCGACTCATGCTTCAGCTTGCAAAAATACGGGTATATGCCTACACATCCAAAGCTTTGGTACTTGCATGGAAGTTCAAGAGAAGCAGCTATTTTTTCTAGTGCTAGGCATCTTATGTTGCCTAGTTCATGCCGACATGTGGGACACCGGTTGTGAACTCTTGGTTTGCAACCAGAGCAGAGTGTGTGGCCATTAGAACACTGCATGTTATGGAAAAAGGAATATTGGATCAACATCAACTCCCCAAATTCTACAAATAAAATTACAAGTATTGTGGGAAGTGTGTTGCAGGAAATCAATACATTTTAAACTGGAAATGAAACCATTTAGTGCTGTGACTAATATCAATCTACTATCAGATTAATAATCTAAACATTTTAATCTTTTATTCAAGAGAAACAACAAACAAACTGATATGCCATAAAGTTGGAAGATTGGATTGCCATATTGGTTGGTAATGTTATACACAAGTACCAGACCTAACTGCTACTATATTTGGGGACTGTAATACTAATTAAAATATTTTATCGTGTTAATGAGACCAAACTTTTCATTATGATCACATAAACTCTGAATCCTGATACAAGTAAGCTGAATTCTATAATATAATTGCATAACAAACACTATATAAAAATATCTGTGAGTTATACATGAACAACATCCAAATACCAATACAAACTTTCTGGTTTTGGTACACAATCCAGATCATGGTAAGACCAGACAACAGTCAAAACCTCTACTATGGCATTCCAGTACTAGTGACTAATGAGATCTCTTTAATCCTTGAATTCTAGTAGTTCAAAAGACTCACTTGATGGATAGGAGGATACATGGCATTCAAGCACACAGGGCACTCCAGGAGATCACGCACACTGCTTGAAACAGCCAAATTACGTTTTGGTGAATGTGGTATGTGTTCACTGACATGCTCAATGACATCAATTATCTCTTCAACTTTAGGCTGGTCTATAATCTCTGGACTGCACCGCATTTCATCAAGAAAAGTGGCAGTTGACATGATGGTGGCATAAAGATCCTGTTTAATAACATAATGTTAATGCAAAAAACTGGAATTGCTTTGACAAACTCTAATAAGATATTGTTGCTGTATTAATTTTCAAGCAAAATTGACTCTATTAGTGCTTTTAAAAAGTACACTGATGGACAAAAGCATGATTGAAATCATACCATGCAAAGTTCTCTCATATAAGGCTACTGAGCATTGGAAAAAGTACACAATTTGCCAGTATAATAAATAGTTTACTATCAACAGTGTTTGGACGGCCAAACGATCTCTATTAAAATTTCTCCAAAGACTGATACTGACAGTTCAAACACAGCCCAAATTGCAAGATATGAAGCAAAAGACCTCATAGCAGAAATTTAAGTACATAGCTGCGCACATGCTCCAATTCAGTAGCGCGGTTTAGCTTTTAATATTATACAAGGGTACATATCCAGTATAAACCAAAAGGGGGGGGGTGTGTGGGGAATCATCCTTTAGTAAGGTTTTTTATAATTGAGAGGGATGATCTCACACGATCACCTGCTTTTGTTACCCACGTATCGAAATATATATATATATATATATTTCAATGTGACGTCTTTCCCGAAAAAAAAATATAAAAACCTATCGAAACTGCCAATAAAAGGTAGGCAAAAAATTGAGAAGGGGTTCTTTAACACTATTACACTAAGGAAAAATATCAAAATTTAGTTACATTTTCTCAAATGTTTTGCAACACAAATAAAATGGGCACAGTCCCACACAAATGGTTAAAAAAAATATATAAAGAATAAGGAGAAGAAGAAGACACCTTATACCCACATTCCCAACAGGATAATAAAAGCCTTGTTAAATTTAAAACTTCAGACTTCCCAAAAGATGGTCGTGGTCGAATAGATTGAAACATTTGAGACAACCAAACTAGTAACTACTTAGCAACTTGATTCGAAATCGCAACTGATTACAACGGATTCAAACCCAGTCTGAGAAAGACGGAACCCCCCATTCCTTCGATCTAAGGAGGAGAGGAAACAGAGAAAAAAGATCCGAAAAAATTGAAAATTAAAGAAGAAAAAATTAATTAATTGTTTCACGTTACCTCTCACAGAGGAGCCGGAGAATAGGGGAGAAGGAGCCAAAAAAAACGCGGTGGCTTTTGCTGTGGGAGCGGCCAAGGGAGTGAATATAATAATGAGAGAGAGAATTCGAATTAAAGCCTGGTTCTCTCTCTCTCAGAATCAGAGTAGGTCCGATGGGCATCGGACCTACCTTGGTTCGATGGGTGTGTGACCATTCGATCTGCATCAAGATTCGTGTGATCTTATCAAAATCCGTGCAAGTATGTATCAATTTCCGTGCGCATAGATCTTGATGCTAATCTTACGGTAATAAAGCTAATTGAACCTAAATGTAGGTCCGATGCCCATCGGACCTACTCCTATCTCTCTCTTTCAGTCTCTCTCTGTTTTTCGTCCTTTTGTTATCAGAAATAAATGGGGGATTTGTTAAATGCTCGTTTCCTCGGTTTGGGAGTGAAGTTAAAGTCGAGTCTGATCTCTGCATTACTTCACCGTTTGAGTTTGAATCCGGACCGTCCGCTCAGAATCCGGATCAAACCGTCTCCCGGCTGTAACGCACGGTGTTCCATTCAATTCGAAATTCGTGTTTTTTTTAAAATGAACGGATCGGATTCAAACTTAAATGGTAAGGTACCTTGTGTGATATGAATTCAGTGCGGAGTCAAATGTACAGAATAAAAAGAAAAGGGAATTTTAAAATTAAAAGAAATGCGGAAATGATTAGTGGCGCTGCTGTGGCAGCTCCAAGTCACCAACACTTGGTGTTTTCAAAAAAAGTGGATGGTTCTAATTCCCAGGTTACAAACACAAAACTAACTGAGTAGAACTGATGTGCTCACCAAACTCTTTGGTGAGCACAACTCTACATAAACTATCGAATTCACTTCAAACGATGTTAATCCAACCGTTGAAACCAATGTACTTTACGAGTGATGCATGTACATGCAAAATTTTGAATTTTTTGAATTCATTTAGTCTCAAGTCGAGTGGTCAAAATTGATGAAAAATGAATGATCCAAAATGAAGTTGTTTTAATGCATTCAAAAAATTCTCAATTCTGACCACTTGACTTGAGACTAAATGAATTTAAAAAATTCAAAATTTTGCATGTACGCCCATCACTCGTAAAGTACATCGGTTTCAACGGTTAGATTAATCTTATTTGAGGTAAATCCGATAGTTTATATAGAGTTGTGCTCACCAAAGAGTTTGGTGAGCACATCACACCCTAGTTCTACTCAAACTAACTAGTACCGAGTAAAGCAATGGACTGCTAAGGCCTCCATAAATTCGTTTGTATATTCATATAATTCGTTCTTGTTTTTCGGCGATTCTAGATAAATTGTAATTATGCGGAAAAGGGGAGAATGAAAATAAGAGATTTAGGAAAAAAAAAAAAAAATTGAGAGAGTGATGGAGACTGGATAATTTTTTTAACCAAGCATCCCATGGCCATGTTTGGTTGTGGAGTAAGAGGTGGAGTAAACCCCTTACTCCACACTTAGGTAGCCAAACGAGAAGTAAAAGAAGAGGAGTAAGGTGGAGTAAGCGGTGAATTAATCCGGAGTAAGTTACTCCACCATTTCAGGTGGATTAACTTACTCCACACTTACTCCACCTGTAGGGCCCACTATCATAGGAAGAGGCTCAGTTTCCAACACTTTACTCCTCTAGGCGGATTAATTTAAGCTATGAGTTATACTACCAAACAAGGTGTAAAATATGTGGAGTAAGATGGAGTAAGTCATTTAATCCTCATTAACTTTACTCCACAACCAAACATGACCATAGTGTTTTTTGTGACATCATATTTTCTTTTATGAAGGATCAAAACTTTTGTAAATTCATCAATTTAAATGTGTGCTTGTTAGTTAATTGGCAACGTATATAATTTAAATATAAAAATAACTAAACATCATCCTTAAAAATTATTTTTGGTTGTATTTTTTTTTCTGGTAATTTATATTATTGATCAAATTAAACCCACCACTGGTTCTACGTGAATTGTTGCTTTTTTTTTTTCTTAAACTCAGCAGAGGCGTAACAACTTGCTTTTGCTTTTAAATGAAGGGTGAAACATGAAATAAGACCTACGACTAAAAGACAAAATAACAGTTCATGGCCAAAAGTAGCTGGCCGAATTATCATCCATTTCAAACTAACATAACTTTGCACTATTTTCCAATCCTCCAAATCCGTTTCCTGACATAATTATCAACAATACATAAAGACTAGCGGAACAACGCAAATCAAAATATGACATAAGCCATACACCCACCCAAAGTAGGGTTCAGCTCCTCTGGAAGTTGGTACCAAATTCATTGGTTGGTCCCATGCATTGCACGTCTGTCCATCCATTTCAGAAAAGAAAATTCCACTTTACCCCTGTAAATCAAATTCTATATTTGGGCAAGCTGGTCAACAATTTTATTAGAAGATATCTGGATGGTAATGAAAAGCTCAGGTACACTCAGGGCAATCCTATGAATTCAAGACTAACTGAGACGAGACGAGCACTAGATAACAGCACTGCTTCCCGCTCACCTTCCTCTGATTTTTTTTAAATGAGCCCCATACATCTCAATTCTTTGGCCACAAGCAGCATATTTTGATGCCATACATAAACCTATGCAGAAAATAATCACCAAATTTATTCTTCACTTCTCCCCTACTTCAAACCAGAAGAAGACGGAGGCACGTGAATAAATAGCACGCACATGTTGGAGCACCAAGGCGCCACTTGTACACACTGCCTTAGCTCCACCTTCTATTCTTGTTCTGGCCACTGTTACACCATGCAATTGTCCCTTCACTGGATTTGTCGCGGTGCTCCTTATTGGACAGGAAAGATAATCCAATGGGTTATCTTCACATTGAAGAACGCACCCTTCAATGGTGAGGCGGCCACCCCGGTGAAGAAGGCAGCAACCCAGCTCTGCTCTTATTGTTAAATTTGCAATTTTGCAAGTGGAGAGGAACTCCAGTGCACTGATTAAAATTAACATGGACAATTATTTAGTGCCACCAACCAAAAATTATCATGGTCACTGGTATAAATAAATGTATGTGTTAGGACGCTATATTAGTACAGTAACAACTAAAAAGCTAAAGTTTATTTACTTTCCTCTCCTTTTTTGGCAGGACTTAGATGTTAATTCTTGCTAGGTCATCCCAGAAGTGGTTTACAGAATGGAGAACAGCATTAGACACCGGTTATCAAAAGATTAGTTTTAAATCTACCATAAACAATCAAATAATCATAACAGATGATGAAGATAAACAGAAGCAAACCTGTCAGCGCCTCGGGGACAAGTCAAGACAGTGTCATCTGGATTCATACCAGCACCGATCTGAACCAAGGGAATAGACATTGAAGATAGTATTTAACAAAAGCCTATATTCTTTCTAAAAAGATTGGAGTCCGCAAACTTCTGTTAGCATTAAAATCTCTAGAAATTTCAGTGCTATCTAGCAGGGGTTTTTAAAGCAAACACAATGTCTTTGTAAATAAGACAATGTAGAGGAACAAAACCTTAATTACATGAAGAACATGAGTCAGTACGTTACAACAACAACCAAGCCTTTAGTCCCAAACAAGTTGGGGTAGGCTAGAAATGAAACCCAATCATAATCATCTATGGGTTTCATTTCATGAGAGAATGGCTGTTTTTCGACCATTGGTCTATCGTTGGCTCGCCACGCCTATCACGACCCTCCTCCTTTAGCAACCAAAAAATCAATTTATGCCATAATACTAGCATAGGATGACACTTGGCATGAACAAAAACTTTGAATAAATTTTGAAAATGCAACTTTCCTTTTATGTCCGGGACACCTCCTTAGGCAAAAATGACTTCATCACAGAGAAAAGTTTTAAATTTGAGGACTTACAAGGCAAAGAGTCTTTTTAATCTGGATGCTAGATGCAATGTGAGTGCTGCCAGCAGCGATGAGAATAGTGTCACCCGGCCTACAAATAAAATGAAATCCTCAAACACCCTTCACATTTCACGGAGTACATCCCTATTGATACATTAAAAGTGCATGCCACTAGCCAGAGTTTGATTTAAAAACACTGCTAACCCCTTCACCCTCCCCCCCAAAAAATAATATTAGATAATACACATATAAAATGGAACAAAAGTTGAAAAGAAAAAAAATTGATAGATGGACACATACACACACGCCCGCATACATGTATATATATATAGAAAGAGAGAAAGAGAGAGAAAGGACGAATTTATTGCCAAAGTAAAAGTGTTTGTTTCTTTGTCCCTTCTCATTTTTCCTGTGCAACTCTCAATCCAAACACCAAATTCTCTACTGGAACTTTTTACAGCAACTGGTTGATAAGTTCATTACGAAATGAGACAACTAACCTTGCGGCAGAAATGGCAGCCTCAAGAGTAGGAAATACTCCAGGCTCAGCGGTGGTCTTTATTGGCCTCTCTACGCGTAGCCAGAGACGAGGGTGGCATGCGAGAAACAACCACCTGTGGCAAACCAGCGCGGTGTTATACCGATCTGCAGGTAGAACACCGAAGGTGCTAAAATTCTTATTTTAAGAGTACCTAGCAAAGTTGAACTACCAACCATTTAAATTGGTCAAACTGAAAGAGCATAGTTCTAAATCCAGTGTCACCTGTGCAATTTACTCGCACATAGTTGACATGTTAACTCAGTTTGAGAAGAACCATCTACCCTAAATTCAAATTATAACAGAAAGAACCAAGGTTGTAATTTGACCATATTTTGTCTATCAAGGGGGGAAGTGTGCAGTTAGTAAAGAGAGAGGGAGATAGCTCATGTAAATTCAACCACTTTGACCTCTAATTCAACTTAACACGAATCTGATTTCAAGGCCAAAACTAAGAACTTCTAAAGACTGGAGAGAGGAAACAAATTTACAATAAGTGCAGCTGGCGCGAAAAAAAA
The DNA here is from genome assembly GCA_025461125.1 of Carex kokanica. Lineage (NCBI taxonomy): Eukaryota > Viridiplantae > Streptophyta > Magnoliopsida > Poales > Cyperaceae > Carex > Carex kokanica. The sequence continues at coordinate 109,100 of JAJGRX010000831.1, read as the reverse complement.
AAACAATTTCGCCAATTGCAAACTCCAACCCTAGATTCCTCCAGCCGCAACCACTTACATGGGAAAAAAAATAATCATGCTAAAGAGGGCATGATAAAAATACACGAGGATTCGGAAAGAATATGTGGCAGATGAATCCGAGGAAGAAAAAGGCGAGATCTTTCAATTTTGACCCGGTCAAACACCAAAAAAAATAAAAAAAAATCAAAAAGAGGGGAAAGAGCATGAACCTGGGATGGGGGAAAGGAAGCTAAAGATATGCATGAGACAGCCATCGTCGAGCATACAAATGGGCGAATTGACCGCAGCTTCTGCTGCCCATTTCTTCTTCGCTATCGCCTCGGCTTTCCCGGCCATCCCTCTCCCTCTCCCTGTTTTCCAGAATTCCACGCAGGCTACTGACATGGAGTCGCTTGAAAGAGGAGTTATCTTACTTCAGAAATCAGAATACAATGCACGGGCGAATTTTAGAGGATAACCCCTCAGAGTATCACGTATTATCACAGACACCCCTGATCTCATGAACTGTAAAACACTAAAACATGATATTCCCTTTTCAACCTGTTTTTTTTTTTCCAAAGAGGAATCCACCTCCCAACTGCATTTTAATAATTTTAAAAAAATAAGAAAATTAATGGATAAGTATTCATTTTAATTTAGATGATTGCTTGTATGTTTCGCTTCAGATGCGTGTTTCTGTCTATTTTTAAAATGGTTGGAATAATGAATTGAAAGATTCAAACAGTTAATTCTGACACTAATTCATGTGCGTTTTGTACTTGTCTAAAATAATTATTGCCGCTAATTTATTATTATAATATAATTGTATGTGTTGATTTAATAATTGCAATCCCAACTGTAGAATTATATTATATTATATTACTGGCTTGTTTAATTTGTAATCTTGTTGAAATTGTTACATCAGCAATTCTAAGATATTTACAATTGTAACTACAGAAATACAAACCATGAGTTGTAAAGATGTAAAAAAAAAAAGATTAAAATATTCAAAGGTCTAAAAAATGTACATATATTCCTATGAAGCAATTAATAAAAATTCATGGGAATGTTCTGTCAGATAACTTGAGAATAAACAATGTAAATAATAAGCTAGAATTCTTCAAACTGCCTTAAAAATTGAATGCTCTTTCCCTCTTTTGATTTTTAATTTTATATAGCTTAGAACAATACAATACAATACAATACAATACTAGTCGCACGAATTAAATTATATTATCGTCGATTGATGTACGCCAACAACATTCTCTAAATGCTAATAAAACTAGTAAAATATGCAAAATCTGATTTTCAGATTAATAATATTTTTTTATAAAGGTTGGAAGTCAATTCACCGAATAAATTATACATTTGCAAAACTTAATCTTAAAATAAATGTATGGATTAAGTGGGTTTCAAGTTACGATAATTAGTTGTACATTAAAAATGTCTTAATCTATGGATTAAATTAAATTAAACGCATGCACGAAACTTGACCGATATTATTGTTCAATTGACAATTAGCTACTCCTTAATATTAATTAACTTTTACTAATATTTAACTAGATAAAATAAAAACTGAAAATATCAAGCAATGAAGAGTGGATTAGATAGGACTCATCTTGTTTTTAATTAAAAAAGTCCAAGGTCTAATCCAGTGTAAGAAATGTGGTTCATGCGGCCGCATATGCGTATGCGGTTGGCAACCGCATAGAAAATCAATATGTGGTCTAATATGTGGTTCTGCATATTCGGTCGCATATTCGGCCGCATATTACCGCATACTTGTTTGTATGATACCGAATATTACTGCATATTACCGCATACTTATATATATATATATATATGAATTCTCATTTTAAATTCCACATGTATAAGTACCGCATGAAAACCGCATATGCGGCCATATACCGTATATGCGGTATGCGGTATGCGGTGGCCTTCCACATATCGCATGAAAACCGCATTTTATAACCTTGATCTAATCTACTAGCTGAATTCTCAATTCGGATTCTAAACTTACAACCTTCTACACAAAAGATGTTGTCCCTTACCATTAGATCAAAATCAAAGGATGTTCTTGAATTGAAGGAAGCGTAAACGATTATAAAGTTTTTTTTTGTTTTTGTTTTTGAAATCCTGACAGTGGCTAATAAACGATTATAAAGTTGGTTCATAAATCATAAGTTCATAACTAACCGTAGCAATAAATTGAACTCACGTGAAGCATTAACTCAGACGCATATGTGGTAGGAGAATTAAACGTATTCCAGGCCTACAAGTCCGTGTAATTTCAAGAAAATAATGTTAATCATTAAATCATTAAATATTTTCTTAACAAGTTCTGAATCATAGTAAAATTCTCGTATTTGAACTGGAAAAAGGATGTCGTTGTTGTCTTTTGTTAACCACTTTAGTTTTCAACTCCAAAGCGCCACCATTTTATAGAAATCCTTAAAAATTTTACACAAATTAAAAAGAGTCTAAAATCTGATAAAAAGTTTGTAAAAAAAGAAATACACAGAACACGCTTTACTGAAATACACCATCATTGACAATATTATAGAGGTGAAAACGTTATGGATAATATCCGATCCGTATTCAATCCATATTTGAAAAATTAAATGTGGATATCCGATATTCAAATATCCGTGTGGATATGTATTCATACATGGTTTTACGTTTCAATTATCCGTATCGTATTCAAATAGTAAATATATACCATGTAGTTTAATATATATTATGAAACAATTATGTTATTCACTATTATAATTAGATAAATATTATGAATTTTAGTATTTTTTAATAAATATTCTATCCGATCTGTAGTGTATTCGGAAAATTAAAAAAGAATATGAATATAATTTTACCACTATCTGTTCCGTTTTCACCCCTACAATATTAGCTCACCTTCTAAACAAATAAAAATTCAAACAAGAGAGAAAGAAAATCAAAAGAACCGCCGACTTAGAAAGCCGATTAAATTTGTTTGAAATTACTCTTATTACCGTTAAAATTTCTAAATTATATATTTTTCCATTAAAACTCAACAACTTTTCATATTTCCATTTTCCTCGTTTAATTAAAATATTCTTAACTAGAATTCACTTTTAATAAATCATGCTCCTCCTTTTGAAGACTATAATTACCATTTTATCCTGTAAAGAATAATACATACCATTTCATTCGTTTCTAGCTACCTTTCCACATCATTTCTTCATTTAACCACACGGCAAATCCATAAAGGGGGCTTAATTTCCAACTTTGTTAGTAAATGCATTATCTTTTTCTTTATGATTCATTGAATTTAACTCATAAATGTCAAATTTGCCTAGACTTGAATATCCGACAAGAAAGGTGCCTATTCTTAATTTTGTGTTTATGCTTGTCCGGCTCTCTAATCCCACTCTTTAATCATAATTTTATTATTTTTTCATATTTTTTTAGTTCGAGAGAGGAGAACACCAAACTCTATACATGAAAATCCGGATACTTTTCTATTTTCAATATTCGTCCAAAAAGTCAAATAATTCAGAGCTCGCAGAAAAAATAAAATTGGTGAAAAGTGAAAACAACTCTACGAATTACTGAGTTTGTAAATAGGGATAAATACAGGGCATTTTCTGAGAAATTCCAAAAAGCAGAGGAAACATACGCATGTTTCTGGTCCCCGTTATTGTTATACCAGTTGTTTTAATTTTTTTTTCTCCCGCAAGTTTACACTCACTCTCCACAGTTGGTGAAAAACACAAACCAGTACCCACCTTCCCAATTCAATGAGAGCGAAAATACTCTTTACTTTTTCATCCGATTTCTATTTTTTACCGACCCACCTAATCCGTCCCCCACATTTTCCCCAACCTCTCTCACTCACTCACAAGTCACAACTAGAGAGAGAGAGAGAGAGAGAGAGAAGGCTTTTGGAAGAAGCAGTTCACAAGCGAACTAGAAAACAACACTAAAAAGCACCCACTCCGTAGCTGGAGGAGAGAGAAAGATCCGTGTCTCTTTCTCACAGCACCCATCCCCTCCCCTTCCAATCCCCACTCACCTTTCCCTTCCCTCTCTCTCTCACAATTAAAAACCCTAACCTAATCCTTTAGCCGCACGCTAGCCAGATCGAAAGCGGTTCGATCCGTGTATGCTTGTCCAGCTCAAGTTTGCTTCTCTTTTTCGCTTTGATTGAGTGCATTCTGGCACTGCCACGATTTTTAGATATTTTGGCTAATTTGTTCGCACTTGTTGGAGATGGAGGTTTTGTTCTGTGGCGGCTGATCTGATCTCAAGGCATGTCTTCGGTTCCCTCTGTTGGGCCGCAGTTTGAGCGGTCACGTGCGATATCAGCTACTACAGTATGTTTTTTTTTTTTTTTTCTCCACACGATAACACTGTTTACATTATTACTACAGTTATTGCAGAATAAATCGTTCTAACACTGTATGGGACAAATTGCATTTATTAGGTTGTAGAGATGTAATTAGATGCGCCATAAAGTCTGGTGGATTTTTCTTTATTAATTAGGACAGAACGTTTAATTTAATCGGGCCAATTGGTTGCCAGCAAGTGCCGACGAGTGCAAGTGATTAAAGTACTGAGTACAACTTAGAAATCTTATTAGTTCTTATTGGCTTTGATTGTAGTTGCTTAAAACCTCTCAGACAACTTTTGGTCTGTATAGATCACAGATCATTTGGTGCTATCTAATTTATAGTACATGTGTAAGTTTTTAAATTTTGGGGATGATTCGGTTGTTTATATTTACGGTTTCTTCTGTGAGTGGTCTTGCTTGAAAGTAAAAATTCAAGTAAAAATGAATCTATTTGAAAAGTAACTCGTTTTAACCATATGGACATTTACCCAACTGTCTGTTAGGTAGCACTTGTTGAACCGGCATGAGATGGGTGCATGCTATTAGGTCCTTTAAAATTGCCATGCTGCTGAGATATTTTGTTATTTTTTTGAATAAGAAAGTGAACAACCATTGCCAGGTATTTAGAATGTTCTTTTAAGGTCATTGCAGTTTACTTCTATATAGAGAAAATCTGCACTGCTGTCTGTATTAGGGTTTAATTTAGGTTACATGCTAATGGAGGTTCTATGGGATGTTATGTCATCGAATCAGTAAAAAAGCTTTGAAGCGTTCAAGTCAGTTGTCTTAGAATTCTTTTTTTTTTCAAAAAAGAGAGGCATAAATGGCGACTGAGACATTAATTATTGTCTTAGATGATAAAATAGTCCTATTAAACAAATGACTAAGCAGGTAGCAGCGTTGTTAGGTTGGTTGACTAGATCTCTAGGGTTTTTAGAATAGTATATACAGATTCGATTAGATTAAACAAAGGCAAAAAATGAAAATGTAGATTGTTTGGTGATCTATTTAGGACCCTGGCCTATTAGCTTAACATGCAACTACCAAGATATTTGTTGGCCAACTGTGTTTCTTTTTCAATCTGGTCTAGTGATCAAGTAAAGTATCTCAATTTTTTCAAAAATTACAAGCAGAATTCTTTTTCAGAAGTGAAAAGATGATTGATAATTGCAGGTTAATTAATTGAGAATTCTAACATGTTTTAGATATTCTAATATTTTAACTTAAAATGATCTTAGTGGTGATTTTCTTGGTCAAAATGATCTAGAATACCATTTAAAAAAAACGTAATCGGCCATGGCATTTAGTTTAGGTTTAACCGGTGTTAACCTGATATGTTGATTTATCATAACTTAACTTAATTTTGATCCTAAATTCAAAAGTACGTTCAGAGTTTGATACTATTACGCAATCCTTACTATGTTTGATAGCCACCACTATCTTTTAGTTAAATTACTGTCTTTAGGTTCAATAAAGAGTATATTTATGCAGGCAGTAAAAGCAATCACCAGGAATTTATAGATCTGAAATGATGTTCTGGAATAAATAGGAAGTTGCATATGCTTTGTTTCTTGTTTTGACCATGTTTATTTTAACAGGTTTTCAAGAGTGGACACCTCTTCATATCGTCCAAAGGTTACATAAATTTGGCTTCTACCTTTCTAATTTGTTCAATGGATATGTTGCGTGGAGAAGTTAAGAGTTCAATGTAAATCCCATGATCATGGATTATTTTTTCTGTTTCAGGAATCGGATGGAAATCATGGAAGAAGCGTTGGTTTATCCTTACACGAACTTCTCTTGTCTTCTTCAAAAGTGATCCTGTTAGTACCTTTCCTTTTGCTATTGCTGGTTTGGCAGTTAATTGTTTGATCCAAAGTACTTATTTCTGTTGCCATAACATGGTCTGATCTTAAAAGCACTCTCCTAGTCCCATCCATGCTCCTTCCATTCTGTTGAGACTTTAGACTGGGTTTTACACATCAATTGATGTCAAAGTTTAACAAGCATTAGGTATTCAAAGTAATGATAGGCTATATCAACTCGGAAACCATTACAATAGACACAAAGATTATTGAATTAAAAATCGTGTTGGGCAAAGCTTGAAGCAGGCTCTTATACAATTTGAATCAGAAAACCCAAATATATACATGTCATGCCATGCGATTATCCTGTAGTTCCATTTATTCTTTGCATTAGTTTCTAGTTATGGTTATGCTACAGTGATGCCCGCGAGATGCCCGCGAGTTACATTGAATACAATCCATCTGTACTCTTTTCTTACCTGTTTTTCTATACCTCACCCTCCACCCTCAAAACCATTTCTTCCAAAGTTATATTTGCATAAATTATAGGTGTATTTACAAATTTTCTTTTATAGAGCTCATTACCACAACGGGGTGGTGAGGTGAACCTTACACTTGGGGGCATTGACTTGAATAATTCTGGAAGGTACGTATGACATCTCTGAATGATTACATATTGCTAGTTCTTCCATTTCTTAATCTTACGAGAATTAACATGCTTTAATTAATGCATATTATGGAATGCAGTGTGGTGGTTAGAGAAGATAAGAAGTTGTTGACTGTTCTATTCCCAGATGGACGTGATGGACGTGCCTTTACCCTTAAGGTAATTTGTTGTTGTTGCCAGATTTGTATCACCCATGATATAGTTCTGTATTTAAAATTTTCCTGGCCCGGGAAAAGTTTCTGTAGTTTTTCTTTACACTATCCATTTTTTATGTTTCAAGTATTTCTGGAGTATTATACGGAGTTGTACTATTTATAGTAATTTGTCAACCCATTAATGGAATGCACATTAACTGGTAATATAGAATTTGATTCAAATTGGCAATCCATTCCCCTTTATCCTTTTTGACTTCCACAAGATCGAAGCACTATAATGGTGATAAACATGAAACCACAACCGCATTGATTCTTAAAGTGATGTTTACCATAAGGAATTCTAAGATGCCTATACACATTTCTAAGGAGAGTTTTAAGAAAATACTTGCTTTTGCTGGAGCAAATAAAAAGGCTTTTTGGTGTATGTTGTGTTATAACTTGGTTATATATGATGTAGGCAGAGACATCAGAGGATCTATATGAATGGAAAGCAGCATTGGAGCAGGCTCTTGCACAAGCTCCAAATGCTGCTCTTGTGATGGGACATAATGGAATTTTTCGCAATGACAATACTGATTCTTATGAAGGGCCTATCCCACAGTGTATGTCCCTTCTATTCTGATATGTTCAATTTTGTGCAAAAGAAGATGGCAAGGGTAGAGAAACCGTGGGATTGTCGAGGCCGTCACTTGTATGGACTTACCAGAATGTTGTTCCATGACATTTATGCTGATCGAGTCATACTCTGGCTCAATTTGTGCTTATCCTTGAGTGTTTAGTCATGATCAAATCTCACCTTAAAAATTCTTGAACCGTCAAAACTGTGCCTGTACTGCTTTAAGAGATCTAGTATGATTTTGTACTGTTTGTTACTGTCAGTCTGATATTATTATTGGTTCAAGCTGGTCTTTTCCATTGCTGGTTTGATACCAGGGACAGAGTGTTCACTACATAAGAATTTAATTTTTTTTCCATGTTTGCCTATTTAACCTCTCCATATCTAAATTTTGTGGAATTCATTGTCTTGAGATTGAGCAAATAAAAAGAACATGCTCTATTATATATTTTGGTGGAAATATATAGCCTTTTTTGCAATTTTAGGAAGGAATTGCAAGAGAACCAATTGCTTGGGGTATTGACTAAGGTTGCTTGCTTGTTATCAAGTTACTTTCTGGAATTCAAGTCAGGAGTATATTTTTTCATGACAGGGAGAGACAAGAGACCAATCAAGTCGCTAGTTGTCGGCCGACCAATCCTGCTCGCTCTGGAAGATATAGATGGCAGTCCTTCTTTCCTAGAGAAAGCTTTGAGGTTCTTGGAGAAGAATGGTAGGTGCTGAGCAAGAACAACATCATAGAGTTTGGTCTTTCATCCCCTAGATTGTCCTAGCATTTCTGTGACTGGTGAATTTCATTTGTTTGTTGTATATGTTGTGTAACAGGAACAAAGGTGGAAGGGATTTTGCGTCAAGCAGCTGATGTTGAAGAAGTCGATCGAAGAGTACAGGAGTATGAGCAAGGTTTGTATTTCAAAATGCTTTTAATGCCTCTGTTAATATAATGGTACTGACTAGATTTTATCCATGGTTAAAAAGCTCGGTTGATCCCGAGTTTGATTGGATGAGTTAGACTGAACCGGCTGGTGAGTTGATCCTCAATTTACTCTCTTGAGTGATTTTCTGCAATGGATCTCAATTGAATCAGCCTATTCTGCTAAGGCACTGGCCAAATTGAAGAAGTTCCACTACAGTTTGGGAAGGAAATAGACATAGCCTGTCGATTACATTTTGATAAGGGCGGAATTAGGGATTTTGAGCTTTGGTTTGGGAGGAAGAAGAAGAAAGGATCAGGAGAAAGATGGGGCCTGAATTGAACTTCTTCTGTTCTGTTTAATAGACCTGATGTCCAGTAATGTCCTCTAAGAAAACACTATCAATTGGGTCACAATGAACCAGCATCGGTCAAGCTTAGCTTATCTCGAAATTCCTATCACGCTTACTTCTTGACAATTTGCATTTTTACTTGGTATCTTTACATTTGTTACTCTTGTTATTTGCCTTATTTGTATCATGGGTGAAACTACATGCTGTCTAATATGTGTTGGGTCAAATAGTAATGTATTCACCTTGACTACAGATTATGGAGAGAATATTTATATGATATTTTCTTGAAAGTTTTTATTTGCCATAAAATTTTGAAATTGATAAGCCAGCTGAAATGTGTTATAGGTCTTAATTTCCAAGTCTGCCGACCGTAAAAGAAATAATGTGAAACAATGTTCTTATGATTTAATCATTAATTTCTATGTTACTCTAAATTATGTCTTTGCATTTAATATGTAATATGTTATTTTTGTTTGTTTTTTAACTTTCAATTATATCTATCAGGCATTTGTTTACTTTAGTACACTTGTATTGTATTATATTAGTAGATTATATGAGTGCAATCTTTTGTCATAGCATAATCCTTAACAAGTATGTATTTTTCATAGTTTCTTTAACCACAAAAATATTTATGAAAGGTCCGAGTTTCTAATGTGAGTCAATCGTCACCTACTGAGTTATGCGGTTCCACAGACTACATGATGATTCTGATTTCAATCCCAAGTTTGAGAACCATGATTTTTACATGTGGTCAATGCTTGTAGCTTTTAAATGCTATTGACGAAAGGTTTTCATAAAGGTGACGTTCTATGGAGGAACTTATGCTGCCTTCATTCAGATCTTGTAACATTAAATTTAGCATCAATTTTGATCATTAATTCTCAAGACAAAAAAAAAAAAAACCAAAAAAGAGCCAGAGAATTGCCCAACCTGTTATTGCCTTATTGGTGTGCTCTATCATATCAACAACCTAGTACTGGTTGCCTGTTGCTGCTTATAACTCATTTCAATACAGCTCTTAATTCAACTCGTTTGTGCTCTTGTTTTGTGCCAGGGAGGAATGAATTCGCACCAGAAGAAGATGCTCATGTTGTCGGTGATTGTGTGAAAGTAACATCTCTTGTTCTTCTTCTTCATCATCTTTTCTCTTCAACCTTTGTTGCCTTTTATTTTGATTAACAGAATATGTGATAACACGTATAGCATGTGCTGAGGGAGCTACCATCATCACCTGTCCCTGCATCCTGTTGTACTGCATTACTAGAAGCTTACAGTAAGCAAATTCCATTTTTTTATAATATATCATTTGGTATTATAATCAGTTTAGTTATTTCTTTCTTGATAGATGTTGGATTCACAATCTTCTATTCTCTTCTTTATTTGCTCAGGACTTGAAAATAGGGAAGCTCGCATTAGTGCCATGCGATCCGCTATTTCAGAGACATTTCCTGAGCCTAATAGGCGGCTGCTTCAGAGGTTAGGTTTTTTTTTTTTTCTCCATTAGTCTGATTATGTGTTTCATATTCAATTTTCCTTTACTAACCTTAGAAGAGTAAGTTAATGACCCCTTATTATCCATCTTAAATAAGCTATTTCTATTGATTAGAGTCCAAAATGCAAAATTAAGCGAAGAGGAGGAAAAAAAGAGCACTGTGTGCACCAATGTTAATGTGAAAGTTCTGATCATGATCAAAGAACTCTATCTAAATATAGAAACTCTTGTTGTTGATTTAAGTTGCCCACATCCTTTATCTTTTATGTTGTTACAATTAGGGTGTTGAGAATGATGCACACAGTCTCATCCCACACGGCCGAAAACCGAATGACCCCTTCAGCAGTTGCCGCATGTATGGCGCCTCTCTTGCTACGTCCACTTCTTGCTGGTGAATGTGAGATGGAGGATGAGTTTGACGCGAGTGGCGATGGATCAGCTCAGCTTCTTGCTGCTGCAAATGCGGCTAACAATGCCCAGGCTATCATCACTACTCTGTTGGAGGAGTACGAAAATGTTTTTGATGTATGTTCCCTGAGAAACCTTGTTGTGGTGACTCTCAATTGTTGTACTTTTAGTGGATACAATACTCTGTTAATGTACTACCAAGATTCCATTTTGGTTAGTATTCTGAGTTATTGTAGGGCACACTATTATGGGCCTAAGTGACAGGGTACTATACTAATACGGTACCATTTTCCTCAATATACTGGATCCTATTAAAAGGAGCTGGGATTAAGTATCTCTTTAAATACCATCTTCCTTAGTTAACTATTGGTTGCTCAATTGAACTTCATAAGCCAATTTTGATTTATTTGATTTCCATTTTGTTTAATAAAGATTCAATTCATTGCACCTTTAGTTACCTCCTTTGTACTATTAAGCACTGCAAACCAAGAGAAAAATGAGGGGCATAAATCGATACAATCAAGTGCATCAGACCATTCGGGGTAGTGCTTACCATTTCTGCTGGTATTGAATTTGTCTGGTTTTATACTTAAATCTATGGTTGTAATTTGTTGCTGTTTACCAGTTGTCCAAACATTAGAACATTATCTGTGGGTTTCTTCCGAGCACTATTAATGTTGCAACTGTGTACTATATTTGTTTGTTTCATGCATTTGATTATACTTAATAAGTGGTTTTGGTTGTGCTTATTAATTGTTTTAACATAGTTTTCAAAGTTCTCTATGAATTAGCTTCGAGTTAGATGTTTATGATTGTGGCATTTCTTAAGTGTTAATAGTGAGATGAGATCTGGGTCATATTGGTATTAGAGAACTAACTAGATACATTCAACACTCTGACTTGACCTTTTCTTTTTGTTGATATTTAGGATGAGAACCTACTCAGATGCTCTCCTTCTCCTGATTCTCACGCTGAAGAAAGTGCCAGTGAGGAATCAGTAGATGATGAGGCTACTGATGCAAAAGGCAATGGTTATCATGATGCAGAAAATGATGCTGATCAGGAGATGGACGAGGATGATGCCGAGCGTGTTCTTAGCGGAAAGCTTAGTGAAAGTAGCGGTTATGCTGGCAGTGACCTATATGACTATAAGGTTAGCTGGTTCAACCTTTTAGATACTTGGATGCTCAATTCGTCATTTCAAACTGGTGCAAGGCTGTTTTTTTTTTAGGGTGAGTTGGCAATTGCCATCTCACATTTTCCATTGATAAAAAAGTATTTACAAATGCAAGGCTGTTTTATAGGTGACAATTGAAGTTGCAGTATGATATCTCTGATTTGCAGTACTGCAACTTTCAAGTAACATGAAAAATGTTTATGTTAGTTCAACTAACCCTAATCTCATTACTCTAAATGCAGTATGTATTTGAGGCTTTGTTTCTTTCTCAATCTGAATCCTCATTTCTATTTATCTGAAGCATCGATTATTTCTCAATCTGAATCCAGATTTCTATATTAACTAACCCAAAATGTATGCTAGTTACTATTTACTTGGTTCTTTGTGCTTTTGCTTTCATAGTACACGAGCAGACAACAATTTTTGGCAATAATGGAGTTTTCTTATATATGTCAATCTCGATTTTTATATTTATACTATTATTTGCTATGAATACTCGCATATGTCGGTCATCAACTGTTGTGCATTACTCACTTTTTTGTGGTTGTGATGTGTCATCATCTTTCATTCATATCCACATCACTCTATGCCAAGCTAAGCTACAAAGGTTATTGGGTACAATTTAATAGTTCTTGTGTAGTACTAGATTCAGCCTGCATAGACCCAGAAAGAACAGTTCTATAGACTCGGAAAGGCAGCTTGCTGGGATCTTTCATCTTAATTGGTTTTGTTTTTGTGGTAAACAGGTCTTTGACGGAGATGACTCAGATGGAGAATCTCCTAAAGATGGCCATGCGTCTAGTGCAAAAATAGAGTTAAACAAAGGGACATCAGATCAATTGAAAGAAAATGGTTCCATAAATGTTGAGAAGCCATCGCTTGAGAGGAGTATATCTAATTCAACACCAAATAGTGAAATTCCTTTGTCAATGGGAGAGATACTATCTTCATTGGACCCTGGAATATCCTTTGCTGCTAATGGAGGTGAATTTTCTACAGATAAACAGCCAATTAAGGCTAATGGATCACATGGTCATGTGAAGCGCAACAACTTTTGGGGCAGAAGCAATGTAAGAAATTTACTATGGGTACTTGTGTATTCTGGGTAACTTGTTTCCAGAGTTTTATCTCTATTAATGGATGCCAACTTTAGCGGTTCTCATTTTTTAAGTTCCATGATAACTGTAGGCTCGAAAGAACTTATCATCAGAATCTGTGGACTCGTCTGGAGAAGAAGAGTAAGTGCTCTCCCTGCTTCCTGTAGTAACTTTAATATTCCATGGAAACTACCTTAATTAAAACTAATTCTCTAATGCTGTCAGGCTTGCTATTCAAAGACTCGAGATCACAAAGAACGATCTTCAAATCAGAATAGCCAAAGAGGTATGTTTGAAAGTAGACATACTAGTATCCTAGCATTGCGTTATAGAATAAGCTCCCAACACAACTACTATTTGGTGATGATGGACAACAGTAAATTTTGATTTGTAAGAACCCATATAATTATTTTTTTTGGTGTTGGATGATTTCAGTTTCTGTACTGAAGTTTCTTTGTTGTTTGGTTCTCTAATGCTTCATAGGTGTTTTCTTATACTTTTCCTGTTATTGTTCTTTTTATTTTTTTGTGGAAAAATGTTTTTCCAAATTGGTTTGGGTACAGTTCAGTGGTTCTCTGGAGTCTTATTGATGACATGCAAGGCTTATTGTAGGATAATACATACAGGAAAGTATGTACCAGCACCAGCTGGCACAGGAGTCCTTGTGTCATTAAACTGTTGTTAATATATTACATTGCTTAAGCTGTAGCACCCTGAGGCTTAAATCAGTGATCCGCTATCCAGCATGCTGTGCTCTTTTGCCTTGGTTAAGGTTCCTACATACAAAGTTTCACCAGAAAAACCTATAGTTTTTACTCAGCATTAACCAACACATATACGCAAAAGTTACTGATGCATTATACCGTTTCTTAAATAGATATTGTCAAGCCATTAATTATTTAAATATATTTACTGACAAAAGAGGAGCTGTTTTCAGGCTAGGGGAAATGCAATCCTCCAGGCAAGTCTTGAAAGAAGAAAGCAGGCTCTGCATGAGCGTCGTCTTGCACTTGAACAAGATGTATGTTAGTTTTACTTTTATCCTCGTTACCCATTAGTTTTATACCTCCATTATTTTTACTTGCAGGGATGGTTTCTGTTGATTTGGAGAATATGCATGCTGGTTGAACCCAACCACCTGCTTAGAATTTAGAATTGCTCTAAAAGCTGATATAAACTTCATAGAGTGTAATATGTTGACCACGTTCTATAACATGCCCAAATGGAATAAGCCCCTAAAAATAATAGGATTTTTGTAATAAGTAGTTGATTATGTCTGGCAAGTACATTTTCTCAATCTTAATGAGCAACACTAAATTTTTTAGATCGTAGAAGGCTGGGAACAGAATATATATTGATGAGTTGGGTCAGTTGGCTCGTTGTGTTTGGATCAATCTTTTTCTTGTCATTTATTGGAAAGTCGGGCTTCTTGGTTGGTTGTGTTTGGATCATCCTTTTTTGTTACATTTTCATGATTGCTAGTTATTTTCTTTTACTGTATGCTCAAGCTTACTAATTATGCTTATTAAATGGACACTTTTTGATGAATCTTAATATATTCTATTTGGATCTTGATAGCAATTTGGTCAGACTTTGGTTCAATATAAATTAATGTTGTTATAAGATCTTATATGGTCTTTTCTGTGAGCTGTGTTAACACTTTTGATTGCTCTTATAGGTTTCTAGGCTGCAAGAGCAGTTGCAAGCTGAGAGGGATCTTAGAGCTGCTCTTGAGGTTGGGTTAAGTATGTCGTCTGGACAGTTCTCAAGTGCACGGGCTATGGATTCAAAGGTAATTATTTTATTTAATATTGAACAATCCTAAATTCTCCAAATGGAATTTATCTGGGTGACCATAAACAACTAGTTTAAGTTAAATCCATTCCCGCTGGTTCTATTAGGTAAAGGGGTCAGCCTGACCTAGGCTTGACCTGCTTTATTTGATCTATTAGGTTAGGTATGGGAGAACCAACACTTTGATCTATTAGTGCCTGCACTAATTGATTTGAATTCTTTGGAATACTTTTTGCAAACTGTACCTGATTTTTTAGTCTATTTCTCAAATAAGACCTTGCATTTGCAATTTGCAAGTGAGAATTTTTTTTCATTGGAAATAGCAGCACCCGTCAATGCTAGTGTTTAGTCTTAGAAAAAATAGCCAAGCTGCCTTTTAACTGATTTTTGTAGCTTATTATTATATTCGGAGCTTGTTCTGATGAATGTGGAACCCTTCACCACGTCTGTGTCCACATAATTTTCCGTAAATATATTATCTATTTATGTATATGAATTATGAAATGATAATTATTTTGTCAATTTTTCAAAAAGATGTGGATATCCAGATTATTCAAATTTTTATTTACTAATCTAAAAGTCTGGTTTCTTGCCCCTTTTATTGTTGAAAGACTCATATTTTGTGTACTTGACATCGTCTCTGAAAATCAAATAATATATGCAAATTTGTTATCAATTTTGTAATTTTAAAGTTCTTTTTTTATTAAAAATTGCTGGCTTTATTCATACTTGCATATTTGTTAGCTGTCAACTTCCCCTACCAGATTAGTATTCCATTTTTTATTCTTCAATTATTCATTCTGTGTCCAAATTTTTATGGTTTTGAATTTGACATCCGTTTAATACCTGCATCCCAATTTGGATCCGGATCCTCTCTGAAATGTGGATATGGATACAGTTTTAGCATAATTCACTCTGTATGCATTCCGTTTGCATTGCTACTTTTAGAGTAATGTGCTTAGCTTTGCTCTAGTTCTCTTCCTGCTGAGGAAAAACTGGTTAGGGTAAATTTTAGTATACTAATGGAATGCAACTTTTCCATAACACTGAACTGATTAGGTGTTATTCACATGTATCTGAAGCTTTGTAGTTGTTCGTTGGAGCTAAGTAAACTTGGGTGCTATTGGAACATAAGACTTATTTAGCTCGTGAATGCTTTGTAATTTTTTTGGGTCTGATTTTTGTAGACCAGGGCAGAGCTGGAGGAGATAGCACTTGCGGAGGCTGATGTGGCAAGGTTAAAACAAAAGGTTGCTGAGCTGCACCTTCAACTTAATCAACAGCGGCAGCATCCTTATGGGTCTTTGGTGGATGCAAGTGATCGATATCAGCACCTTCCAAGCCATCTTTCACAACCGTAAGTAAAAACAAATATGATGTTGTACTAACAGCCGGTACTGGTACTGCAAATACATTTTGGTAGTAGACCTTACTCTTTACCAGTTATCTCTACCTTGGTATAAACTGTTATCTGGTACTGTCATCTGTTCTTATGCCAGATTCAAATGATAAATCTGAAAATGGCTTGTCTGCTAATGTCATTTGTTCATATGCCGGCGTCAAAATAAATTAAATTTGCTGCTTGGGCTTGATTCACATAGATCCCAATGGTGGTTTGGCCAATAGTAGCCAGTGCCTTTAAACACCATATTAACAACATTGATAACGTGAAGGATCGTTATAGGCTGATAGCAGTCCTGCATTGTCTGGAAAACTGTCAATCCAATTGGACTAGTAATTATAGTTCCCTCAAAAAGTATTTGCTTGTCTTTGTAGTCTTTGTAATGTTAAGCTTGTAAATCAGCAACTAATATTATATCATTTGGTGCAGGAGTATTATCCAGCAAGGCTTTGACATGAATCTTGCTTTCTGCAGCCATGAAAAAAGTAAACAAAGGAATGAGGTTTGTCATTTGAAACTCTCTTCCCATCTACAGAAAAGTATAACCTAGGGTACCAACAATGACATTGGTTCATTGCTGGTCAGGCCTCGTTCCAGAATAACTGCTGTAATTTGACAGAGACCGCTACACTTTTTTTTTGCTCGAGTAGTTTTATACTTCTATTTGGATTTGACACTTACTATCTCGACTTTGTGACTCCGGTTGGGTTTCATTTCTAGCCTACCCCAACTTGTTTGGGACTAAAGACTTGGTTGTTGTTGTTTATTTGGATTTGACACTTAGGCTCTAATTTGATGTGTTTGCTCAGAACAAATGGTCACAAAGAGCAGAGGCCATCAAATCCATGGAATATGCTATTCAACCGCTGAATATTGCTGTTTGCTTTTTGTTGCGCAAGTTCAAAACTATTTTTATTCTTGATGCCAGTAAAAATCCTTTTTTTTAAAATAATGGCAGGAGAGCACATCATCGGCTCATTGGAGAAGCATTAAGCAACATGTGCTACCATATGCCAGTTCTAAGTCACTATCTCGAAAGCATTCTTTGGATGCATCATCTTCGAGTGAGCTAAGAGGCTTTGAGGCATCAACAAGCAACCTAGCAGATCATAATTCCGTTTCCAGTAACACTCCCAAATTGAGTGAGGTAATGGAACTCATATTTACAAAATTGGAAAAAATTGTCATTCTTATTTATAAATTTTGTTACCCTAAAGGCACTTTATTTTGAGAATTTAATTAAATATTCTTTGACAAAGTATCTACGTAATACACCTTGTGGTCCATTCCTTTTCGAGAAAGCAGTTCTATATTAGTTTGTTTAAGCTGATATCAAGACAATGTACTGGCAAGGGGATGGTTGCAGTATGGGTGAGTACCTGTACTTGTAGGCGATTGTACATGTTTGTACCAACTTCGGCGCTATACCAGAGTTTTTAACCTTAATTAGAAATTACAAAATCTAGCCAGTATAGATCAAGTGGAAAATGATTAATTATGACCTAATTTTAATAAAAACCACAAATGACAATAATCTAAAACAAGGAATCATATTTTTAAAATCAATAAATGAATATCTTTTGCAAGCTTTTAAAACACAAATGCCTGCCTTAGCTGCACAAAGGTGAAGATCTGAACTACATTAGTTATATGACCCTTTGGGGATTCAACGGGTGTTAAACATGCAACCTAATTGCAACTATGTGCTACCTAGTAATTTTTTATTTTGTTTGCCAGGGAATTGAACATCCAAAGCAGCCTTCATTGGCATCCTCAACCCTTGTGGAGCTCACTTCCCGCCTTGATTTCTTCAAGGAGCGTAGGTCCCAGCTAATGGAGCAGCTACATAGCCTCGATTTGAGCCATGGGGCCACATCACAAGCATTCCAATACAACAAACCGTCGCCTCCATGGAACAGTCCTAGATGAGAAGTGTTGTTAGATTCCTGTGGCATTTGTACATCCTTTGATCTTTTGTTGTTGTAATTTGCATTTATGTGTGCAGGCTTCTTTTTTGTTTTTCTCTAGCCTTTTTGTCTTGTTTTTTTCTTCCCCCTCATTTACGTTTGTAGTTTCACGTGCCAGTCTGAAGAAAGAATGATTTGGTAGTAAACTGATGTGTTTATATCTTTGTTCATTTTACGATGCAGGACTATTGTTTTACTAGTATTCATTGGAATTTTGAGGAGCACGAGATGTTATATTATTAGTGTATAAAAGCTTATTTTTCTTGAGTTGTTAAATTTTATGCTTCTGGAAGAGCACAATATGAAAGTGCAACGGTCAGAGCGGAACTGCCGCTATTAATTCTAAATTTCTAACCAAGACTCTTTCCTGTGTATATTTACCAGGGTGTGCAGGAAATACTGCCATCATTGTGCAGTGGTTTAGATACAGTTATTTACGATTATCATTTTTAGACAGTTGTCATATATCAGTTATTTGGACTGTTTTGAGTTTGCAGTGGTTTAGATACACTTGTCGAAAATCAGAATGCATGCTTTTCTATTAGAGTACAACACCGACTATTGTCTGAATTTTAATGCACACTTGTTCTGTGAATATGCACACTAGAACGCAAGTAAAAACTAAGTGTTAGTTAGGTGATAACTGTTTCGAGCTAGCAGCTTTGGTAACTTGTACAAGCAAGGTTAAATAGATAATAATTTCTAATATCAAAATTCGAATACTTTCGATTTGAATGCATACTCGATAATGTATAAAATGGGTCTTTTATTAATTTTTTGATGATAGGCTGTACGCTTAGCCAAGAATGCATGGGAGGTGGGATATAATAGAGTTGAGAGCAACAATTCTCAAGTAAATCAATTCAACTGAAAGGGATTGATAGCAATCGCCAGCGATTCTTATGATAAAACATTGCTTTCAAAAAAAGTATCTAATTTAAAATAAAATCTACTTTTAAGCTGCTACAGGACTACGAACAAATATCAATCTAACATTTTCAAATATAAAGAAGCTTAATTATCATAATTGAAATAAGTGAAAGCAAAATCAATTGATAATTTGAATCGATATCAACACTTCAAAGCAGTGTTCTAAATAGCGCGCTATAGCGTTTTTGGACCCCAAACGCTACGCTATGACATCAAAATGCGCTATTTGCACTACGGCCGCTACAGCGCTATAGCGGTCCGCTATTTGCGCTATACAATATGGGTTTTTTTAAATTTTTAATTTTTAAGCAATTTATATGGGTTTTAAATAAAGATTAAAAAAATCTCAAACCGAAATTGAATTTGTTGCTACTTGCTACAGATAAATCAATTTGAAATTGGGAATAGAAATTGAAATTTGAATAGAAAAAAAGTCCAAACCGAAATTAAAATTTGAATAGAAAAAAAAAAAGATTATGTCATGAATCATGATGCTTAAGATATTTTTAATAGGAAAAATCGATAGTTTATGATATTACTATGGATATTTTGAACCGCAATTTGGACTTTGTACGGATTCAATATGAATATTATAATTTCTTAAGAGGAGGGTTCCAATGCCTCATCTCCTCATACCTCATCCATACCTCATGTTATATATCTCCATTTTCAAAGTCTAAACTATCGATCCGACCGTTCAACATGATATTCATACTAAAATATGCTTGGGGATGAAATTTTATAATTTTTGTAATTTTTTTACTATTTTTTAAGATAGGTACAAAATCACTGTTTTTTGAATGGTCCAGATACAGTGATTTTGTACCTATCTTAAAAAATAGTAAAAAAATTACAAAAATTATAAAATTTCATCCCCAAGCATATTTTAGTATGAATATCATGTTGAACGGTCGGATCGATAGTTTAGACTTTGAAAATGGAGATATATAACATGAGGTATGGATGAGGTATGAGGAGATGAGGCATTGGAACCCTACTCATTTCTTAATTACTTTGGTGTTATTTATTGTTCTATGAGACTTTAGATAATGTTGATATTTAGTACAAATATTGAATATACGAAATGTAAAAAAAAAACGCTATTTGGAATAGCTTCCGCTATAGCAACGCTATTCGCTATAGCTTTTTTTTTAGTCTTCCCGCTACGACGCTATAAACGCTATTTAGAACCTTGCTTCAAAGTAAGAACTAACCTCTTTTTTTTTTTATGCAAGGACAAATTTCTCTATATCATTCATTTTTCTTATTTATTTTCTCTCACTGCTCTTTTTTTTTTTTTTTTCCGTTCCTGGCCTTTCGAAAATAGAAGGGAGAAGATTTATAAAAAGGTTCAATGTAAACTCAAAATTCACATAATAAATAACGCAAAGAAAAAAGGTTCAATGTAAACTCTAATCTAAAATGCACAGATTAGGCCGAAATAAAATTGAACAGATGTGATGTTCAGTATGGCAGATAGGAAACAAATAAAGATTTCACCGACCCACGGATCATGTAAGAAACCAAAAAAATAATAATAAATAAATAAAGATTTCAGTCTGAAAATCGGATGCTTGATTACATTATCTTTCGCATCTACCCATACAGATGAAAGTAGAAACTCATATCAAAATCACTGTTTTTAAAATAATAATGTTTCCAATTATGAACTACAAGAACAATTTCCATACTACTTCATTACATTACATGCATCTAATGCAAAATAAAATTTAAAACCTATGATATTAACTAGCTAAATATGTCATTAGAAGTTGCAAATTTTCTTAAGAAACACTCAAAAATTTCTGATAAAAGCACCTTTTTGGGATAAAATATAGGGAGTGCCTAGCTGTCCCTCTGCAACAATCTCCCATTCTGTCTACCAAGCATTAACTACTACCGTGAGGGACCACTAACTACTTGGGAGACCGCCTAATATTCAAAATATTTTACAACTGGTGCGCGCAAATATGAATACATATGCGCGCAAGTATTAATATATAATATATTAAGTATTCATACATAAGATATCAAGTATTTCGAAAAAAAAACTAGACACATCACACACTCATCTTTTACACGTTTTAGAGGTGAATTTTTTTCTCCGTTCAAAATATATAAGCATAATGAAAAAAAAAAAATAATAAGACTCAGAGAGAAATGAGCCTTCTACAAAATTCTATATGTAGAAATGAAATAAGTTACATGAATATATCCGATCAATGAATTGCCGCTTTTCAGACAGCATAAACTTCTTCCACCAAAGTGATGATTTTCTTTTGAACTCTTCGAAATATTCTACTACTGCATCTTTCTTTTCTTTTTTTTTTCATCTTTTTTGAAAATTGCCATATCAAGAAGATGATGTTGGATTAAAGTCCTGTTGCTTCTGCAAAACACGTTGTTAATAGATAAACAGAACCTATTCGATCCCACTGAGGAGAAGAACGCATTTGCAAAATTGGATTGATGAAATAGTTGTTGCACATTTTTCATTTCTTGCTTGCATAGAAAGCATATATTCACAGGATGTCGTCCTTTTTTTACCAAATCGTCAGTTACCAATTTTCTATTCCATATCAGTAAAACACCTTCATTCTCGGAAAAATTTCCACAAAATGATGTATTAGAGATTTAGGTGCGGATCTGTTAGTGAGGAAGGTGTACACAACTCTGCAACTAAGAGCATTTATGTACTATGGTCCTCACTGATGTGTTAATTGCTAATATAATTGCTGGGTTGTAGGCCGATTTCTAAAAAACAAATTTGCTTAAAAAACAAACGATTTCTTTTGGACATGTTGGTACTCTCTCTCTTTTCTATTGGCTCTGACCTCTTCGTTTTTTTTCCTATTAGCTCTGACTCAATTTCTGGAATAGAGGGGTTAAGAAATTAAAAGAAACTTAATTTTTAAACAGTGTTTTACTGCTATTTTTTATTTTTTACGGATTGCTGAGTTGGAGGTGCTCTAAGCCGTGCTCAGAACAACTAGTGTAAAGCATGCAAGTCTATTCGTGAGGAAGGTGGACAAATTCCTTGTATATTTTTTATATGCTTGTCTAAACCATGGTATACTATACTGTTATTCCTTGGTCAAGGCCTCAAGGGAGGATGTGTATAGAATGTTGCATTTTATTTTGTGGAATGAGGACCCCACAGCCCAAATCATGTTCACACAAGATGAAAAAAAAAATTTTTTTTTTTTTTTTTTACAATCCTGATAAAATTTATATTAAACTTAAAATCCAACATTGTCATCTTGATCTATAAAATATGTTGAGATTTAATATCATTTCATCGTAATACATCAAATGTGCTAAAATTTTAACAATTCAAAATTAACAACCTTAATGCATAATCAATCATATTTAAATTGCATAAATCTTAATTGTTAGACTATCTATTTTGTTGGATTACTTCTCGATTGTATCTGAATTAAAAAAAAAAATCATGATCAAGATTGTAAAAATAACCGTTAAGTGAACCCTCGTATCATTGAAAATAGTTATATTGGGCGTAGTTTTTAACTACACTTTGTTATCAGCATATTGAGCTTACAATAAACCCCAAAATTTACCACAAGCGTTCTTCTTTACATAGCTAGCTGGCAGATACTGTCTTTTCAATTAACAGGTATACTATCTTCATTTTTCTTTCAAGCTAAGCCAAGCTCCAACTTCACAGAACAGCCAGTATATACAACACTAAAAGTGTCTCTTCAAGTAATACATACAACAAGCCTAAGCTAAACTTTGTTGAAAGATGTGATATTTACATTCACCGAGAAGGTAAACAGTACAAAGCAACTCAAACCAGACAAAGAGTGCAAAACGAGTGCTAGATCCAGACAAAGCAACTCTTAAAATTCATTGATTTCCTTGCTTTCTCATCTCATTTCTGTTATAATTTGTAGACGTCCCCTCAGTTCAAAATCTGACCTTCTGGTTTTCTGCCACACCCTTGCTTATTGAAGGTATCTTTGCAATAACATTGCCGAAATAATCAAACAATGATGGACCAGACTGAAGTCGCACCATATGCGTCCTGTATGGTATCAGAAAACTCCTCAAACCTACAAAAATAAGCAACTACTTTTGTTAAGGTTTCCAGCCCAGAATGAAGTCTAAGGCAATCCAAACGTCATATGTTCACAAATCTACCATTTTCTTTTGAGTTTATTAAATATAGCATGAACAGGTTGCCTCGGTCGAATTTCATAACTCAGTTCAATGTTTCTGTGTTTTCTTTCTGTCTCTGTCTCCATTAAGAACTTGTACTATATCACAGACTTATTTTAATACTCGATATTAAGTCAATTGCCCTAAATTTAGTCATACTTTAAACTACACGACTGTTTAAGTAAACAAGGTTTACCATTGCTTGCTTAATTATATTCAGCTCACAAGTGAGAGTGAATATATTGACCTAGAAACTCAACTAAGCAATAAACATGCACAAGAGAGTGAAAATAAAAAAGGAAGGAGAATGGTTATCTCCAAGTGGCATCAATTCTTTTTGGGAGGTATACCCAATGGTCCATACATTGGTCATATCCACTGCCAGTTTTGTGATGATTATACAATTATTCAACCTGAATCATCATACTAAAGCCAATTAGTCCACATCTACAACCTTGGCTAATAATGTATGGAATTTAATCCAGTACGAAATGTCCTTTCAAATCTGACAGCCTGGATTGGATAATAGCACAGTCGTGTCATTAAACATACTGGTACACTACAGAAGCTTTATATTACAGTAATGAGCAAAGCACGCATTATTTTGGTATATGGTTCCACCATTTCAAGGTTTAAACATGGAACTCCTAGGTTATTTCGAATCGAAAACTGTCAAAACTTTAATTAGTTTCTATTTTTAATGCCATTCTATATCTCATAACATTCAGCAGGTACTTTCTATTATCAGAATTCAGAAGCTTACTTATATTTCCTTCTCATTTTAAAAGACACATTACCACAAACTTCTACAACCAGAACAGGAAAAATAACTCAAGCCACAGAAAAAAGTCATAATAAATTACTTACCAGAAATGCACATGGCTCGGTATATGATAGACATGTATGCCCCGCCTTTGGTCGCCATACGGGGCCTCTCGAGGCACTCAAGAAACGCAAGGTCTGCCTTGAGAAGCTTGGCCTGATCATGCGTATCATACCCAATGTCATGGCAATAACAGCAGTGATCCAACCAATCTATTGGCCTCCTGTCCCAAAGCATCGACCCCGCTTCCTTCCCACTCGACCAATTGGGCCCACAGTAATGGCCGTACCGCGGGAACAGCCGCGAGATCAAGGCGCGGGGCCCACCGTGCCACGGAACTTTGGCAACGTATGGGTGGAATAAGGGAACGGTGCAACAGGTCGGCGGTGATGGATCGGTGACAGGTGGGACAGGAGGAACTGATGGCGCGAAGGAATTGAAGGAGAGGATGTATTGAAGAGAAGCTTTTAGATTGGAAACGAAATTGAATGTCTGGGGTTGGGGTTGGGGTTGGGGTTGATGTTGGAATTGAGATTGGGGTTGGAGTTGGGATTGGTCGGAGCGTAATGGCGGCGATTGTGGAGTTGGAGCGGATTTGAGAAAAAGGGGAGGGGAGAGGCGAAAGAAGTGGATATTTAGCGCAGGGGGCAGCGCCATGGGAGGAGGGTTGCTCCTCCCCATCCCGGATAGCGGATGCGCTCGAAGAATCCGATAATTTCTGGAGGTTCCACGAGGAAGAGGCTGGAGAGCCGCGAATTTGGTGAATTTGTATCAGTAGGGTACCGCACAAGGGAATCTGGTAGAATATTCCCTAATTAGTGAATCCGGTCCGTTCTTTTTAACTTTGCACGAATCTCAAAGCACAAATAATACTGCCTTTTCCCGAATCCCGAATAGGCACCGGCTGAGAATAAATCTGGACCGTAAAGTGATTTACTGTTCCGTGGGGTACCCGGAAGGATACGGTTCCGAATTTGGTCGGGAGAAAAGAAAAATTCGCATCCTCTGAGATATCTCAAACTTTGCGCGACTTTATGGATAATCGCAACCATTCAAATAAGTTCTACACGAATCTCGAAGCACAAATAATACTGGCCCCCGCGCAATTCCCAAATAGGCACCGGACACGTCGGTCACGCAAAAGTTGAGATATCTCAGAGGATACGCACTCGAGAAAAGAGGGGAAGAGGAAGGATATAATGTGGCGCTTTCCAGTCTACATATTAGTTGTTTCTTACTGTCCCACCAATAACAGCTCGAATAATCACCCGGTTTTGTCTCCATTTAGAACATCTAAGAAGCTGTAAAAGGATAACACAAATACGACACATACCCGGTCACAAACTTCCAAGGTTGTAGTGCTAAAAAATGTATTATTAAAGTGATGTTATGATCGTCACTGTAACCTCATCATCATGATCATTTACTACATTACTACAGGGAAGCTATGATATACACGGCACCGATTGATAATGATAAGTGCTATGAGGTTCCGGTTTCAGATCCAGTGTGGCCGAGTACAGTGAGATCTGAGTCGCCAGTTTTAATCTGGCATGAATTTCAAAACGAACATGCTATGTTTAAACGAATCTGTATTCTCTCATGTACCTGACCAAGTACAATGAACTTCAATGAGTCATTAGCTGAGTGATTGGAATTTGAAGGGAATCTGTTTTGAAATTCATATCATGTTAAATCTGAATTCTATCTAAACAGATACTGAATACCAATTACTCAGTTGGGAGCAAATTTGATTGAATTCTATATCAAATAATGACGCCTCTTTGCTTTGTGAAGCATTGTAACATAACTCTAATTATTATTATTGTTATTGTTATTGTAACAATCGTCATTATGAATTTATAATTACAATAATGATATTATTATTACCATATTAAGAATATTATCACATTATTAATATCGTAATTATGTTCCTGTTGTTGTTAATTTATTATGATATAAGACTGAGACTGGTAATATGCAAATTACGATAGATTCATATCTCTATTTTTAAATTTAAACATCTTATCCGAACCGTTAAATAATCTTTATATGAGAATGTACTTCGAGATCAAAATTTATATTTTTTACGATCTTTTTACTATTTTTTTAGATGGGTAGAAAATCACCTTATATAATTTTTTTGGATAATCCGAAAACAATTTTCTACCTATCTAAAAAATAGTAAAAACATTATAAAAAATGTAAATTTTGGTCTATATATATTTTCATATGAAGAGCGTATTTAACGATTCAGATCGACTCTTTTAACTTTAAAATAGAGATATAGATCCATAACACATGTTGATCAATAATATGCATATCACTGCAGTCTTGCTCATAATAAATTTTAACTATTGTTATCATCATGATCGAAGTTATTGCTATTATTATTATTATTATTATTATTATTATTATTATTATTATTATTATTACTATTATTATTATTACTATTATTATTATTATTATTATTATTATTATTATTATTATTATTTTTATTATTAAACTGCCTCCCAAACAAATTCCCGAGTGCTCCTCCGAGTACTTCTTGTCAAGCGTCATGTCCAAAGCTCATGTCTAACCTTTTAAAATGCTACTCACAAGATTTTAAACCTCTATCTACAAGTCTTTAAATTCTGAAATCTGAATAGTTCAACTCCTAACTACTTTCGTCTCAAAATTAGAAAAAATAAAAGATTATTTTCACTCACTATTATTTTTTTCCTCTGATCATTCTTAAACAGCGGTTGTCCATAAAGAGAAAAAAAGGGGTGGTAGCGGAGAGGAGCTGGAATTTTTATTAATAGAAAATAAAATATAAAAATATCAACACTGAAGAAGAGTTTCACGGAAATTCCATATAGTAATTTCGTGATTTTCTATAACGTCCAGAGGACGTTGTGGAAAATCACGGCCTGATTAGCTAATCGGATTAGCCAATTGATTTACGAAAATCTCGGGCCGTTATAGAAAATTGCAGCCAGAGAATTGCAGAAACAAAAAAGAAAATATGGGCCGTTATGGTAGATCACAGCCAGGGAAGCGCGGAAAAAAAAAAAAATTCGGACCGTTATTTTCCATCACGGACAAGGATAGCGGAAAAAAAAAAATTCTATCGGTTATAATCTGTCACGGCCTTTCGGCCCGAATTTTATTTTCGCAAACGGCCAGGATTTTTTTTTTTATTATCAGTCTACAACGGCCAAAAGATGATATTTCTTGGATTTTCTGTTGATATTATTATAGTCTTTCGAGTCAGAATTAGATTTAGTGTTGACTCGCTATACACAACCTACATGGAAATGGCCCATTAGAAATCCTGAAGACAATTCTCCCTTCTCTTATTTTATTTGATAAATCAATTGTTTAACTTTTTGACCTTTTCTTATCGTGTCCGATGTCTAAGTGATGCACGTGTCGAATTGGCTCTGTTTAAAATCAGACGGTTGAAATTCATTAACTCAGAAGATTTCCTTTTGAGTTAATGCAGAGAATACGGATCCACACATATCCCGCCTAATTAAATATACTATTCAGTATTGACGTGCTTTGATGCGCCTTGAATTTTGATATGATTCAGAGAACAGAGAACAGAGAACAGGAGATACCCTTAAATTTAATGTGTTAAAATTGGACAAACCTTTTCAGTCCGTGACAGACTACAACAGCCCGTTTTTTTTTTCGTTGTCTCTGGCCGTGATCTATTATAATGGTTTGTATTTTTTTTTCCGCAATTTTCTGACCACGATTTTCTATAACGGTCTGAGGTTTTCGTAAATCAATTGACTAATCCTACTAGTTAATCGGGCCGTGATTTTTCACAACGTCCTCTGGACGTTATAGAAAATCACGGAGTTGCTATATATGGAATTTCCGAGAAACTCTTCTTCAATGTCAATATATATTTTATTTTTTATTAATAAAATTTTTGGGGAGAGGAGTGGAGAAAAGAAAAGGAATAAAAAAAATAGAAAAATTTTATTGGTTGAAATTGGTGATTTTGTTGGTCAAGCCAGTAGGAGGAAACAGTAAGTCGGAGGTCCAAACTTTATTCTTATTAATATTATTATTGTAGTTGTTATTATTATTATGCAATCTAACGTTCTACTGGCAAAGACACATGATTCTTATGTGGAAAGTCATGAATTCAAAACTCACAAAATTGATAAATCCTCTGTATTGATACATGGGAATTTGAAATGTATTAGGTGATTTAATCTCCAACCCATATTACAAAAAACATTATACTGTTTCAACTCACAACCTTGCAACCAATATTTTCACCTCCGTTAGTGAAACAACACTGTTGGAACTCATATAATCCTCTACTTTTTACTATTTCAATAATCCTATTTTAAAAACCGCAAACCTAACGGATGATGACGGGTCCTGCCTCTCTGTCTCTCTCTCTCTCTATAAAAATAATTTTTTTTGTTTTTACACAAAAGACATGAAAGAAATAATTATCTAAGCTGACGATAATGAGATAATCCTTATTTTAAAAAATGTAAACACTATTTTGGTACTATTTCCGGATCTGTTAAAGAAATTCATATATAGCGTGACCTATTTAGTATGGATGAAAAGGAATTCGATAGCATTCGGTCTTCGCCTCTGACTCACAAATACAAATAATATACTTTTTAATATTATATCTTGCTACAAGCAATCAACCACTTAATTATAATATTAATAGAGTTGTCGCTATGTCCAGCGTTGCTAAGTCTCGCATGTTATTAGCATCCAGCTAATACTAAAACAACTTAATTAATTAGGCAAGTAGGTATTTTTAAATCATGTATTTAAAGGAAGAAAATAATTATAAATTGGGATGTGTGAGTTGTCTTTGTTTGTCACCGATCAATTTTTATAATATATATATTACAATATTACGAAAAGAACTTGTATTTTATATAGACGGAGAGAGGTATGAGGGGATGAGTAATGACTAATGAGCATGACATTGTACTACTTTTATTTTTAAATTATTAGTTGGGTTTGATTAGGAATTTTAAATAGCGCGAGACGAGACTTTAATTTCAAGTGATTTTTTTGAATGAAAATGAAGGTCAACACTCTATGTTAATTTATTAATGGTTAAAAAAAGCTTCATAGAAAAGAAAATTTAAAGCATGAAATTAAGAGCAAGGAAGAATGGGAAAGAAGAAAACACAATCAAGAGATTTTAGCTCATGTCATGGAAAGGAACTACAAATTTCTCAAATGTTTGAAGAGCTTTATCACTCTAAAGTCTAAACATAACGATTCTTATTTTGAGTTAATCTTATCTTCTAATGTTCTAGACTTATCTATACAATTAGGGTACGTTTGGATGAGAGTTATAATAGCTAGAATAGCGAAAATTTAAAATAGTAAATGAAAATAGAGAAAAAATAGTGATTTTCAGATTAGTATGAAAATGGTGCTATTCGCATTAGTAAAAATGTTGTTTGGATTGTATTTGTGGAATAGTGAGTAGTTATAACTAACAAAGAATAGTGTTAACAAAAAAGATAGGCAAGTGCGATCAAATGAATTGTCACAACGTGGAGATAGCGGAAATTGGTATCAAATTTGTCATTTTGGAATTGTGTTGGCGGAAATCCAAAAAGAAAATATTTTTTCCTCTCATTTCACATTTCCGAATAGTAGCTATTTCAACATTTACAAGGAATAGAGAATAGCAGCTATTCTAGCTATTCCGAATAGCAAAAATATTATTTAAATACACATTGCTATTCCAAATAGCTTCTATTTTAGAATAGACTCTATTCTTACTATTCTTGTGTCATTCTAACATAGTCTTGCAAATGGAGGTGCAGGCGGAAAAAAGATTTGGTGCCGAATCAAGTATAAAGTATTGGTACCAATTAAGTTACCAACTATACATGTTTGCTTTTTGTCTGAAGAAGATTTGATTTAAAATGAGTAGCAAACTGTGCATGGTTGCAGATGATAAGTATGGATGCTGTTGTTTAATTTGTTGACTGCTTAATTTTATGATATTAATTTTGCGGTTGTTAACTTGTTTGTGATGTTTTTATATATATTGCTTTTGAGTGTACGGAGTTCAGCTATAAGTTACCTTTAAAAATAATTCTATTGATAATTTCATATTGAGGTTGGTAATGGTATCAACTTATTTTTTAGTCAATAATTAATAAAGTTGATGGAGTGAGGCTATGGTAATATTACATTACACAATTTACGCTGTAAATTCATATATTTATTTTTAAATTTTTAAAAACAGTCGAACAAGCCGTAAAAAATGATCTCAAATTTTATATTTTTAAGTAGGTAGAAAATCACTTTTTTTTTATGATCAATAATTTTCAAATCGAATGATCTTCTACCCATCTAAACAAATAGTAAAAAATTTATAAAAAATATAAATTTTGGTCCGCAAGTACATTTTCATATGAAGATCATGTTTAATAGTTCCGATCAACTGTTTAGAATCCATACGTAAATAGTTGTGTAATATACATATTACCATAATCTCACACAAATTAATTGCATATTAACATTTAATAAAAACAAAAGAAAAACAAAAGCAATATTCTCCATAGTCACTAAGATTGTGCTTCGCAAACAACAACGTGACATAATGTAACGGAAATAAAAGAGAGAACAGACGCGAGATATTTCACTTCCTCTTCCCCTCGGATCAAGAGTGAATAACATTGCTAAGTTTCTACAAGCAATTCACATTTATAATTTTCAAACTCACTTCCCTCCCTCCCTTTCTTTTAACAAAGATTTAGCGGGAGAATTAAGATGGGATCCGTATCTTCTTTGATATTTGAGGGTACAATTAGAAAAAAAAATGATCTGAATTTAGTTCCAAAAATTCGATATCTATTGTAGATATAGGAAGTTTGTTTTGAGATTCATGTCAGAGTTAAAGAACAATTTGGATTTTCTAACTGTACCCTAACTCGAGGACACAAGTTCATTAAGATTAAGATGAGGTTAAATTCAAGTTTGATCTTACTTCAGAATAAAATGGTTTTAGTGTGGATTCATATTTAAGTATCAAGATTCTCTTCACTTTACGGTTAGGCATTCGGACTAGCGCGGGGCAGTATTATTGGACTTTGAGATTCGTGCCGAGTTAAAAAGAACAGTCCGGACCCACTAATAATAAAAGATTCCTATTTCAGGTTCCTGGGAGGATGTGGGAATAGACTCTGCTGCTTTTCCGACAAAAAAGTAGGGTATTGTTTTTCTGTATCCCACCATTTAAATTTTTTTATTTTGCGCATCTCGATACAGAAACTTTTTCATACACAAATCTTGACAAATTTGAATGGTTAGATCTGAAAAAGCTGACTGCTACTTTTTTATCAGAAAAGCAGCAGAGTCGGACCCGGAGGATGTGAATTGGTCAGCACTCAGCACTCAGTTCAGGTCTGTCCAAACTCCAAAGTCCAAAGTCCAAACCACAAAACCTGACATAATACCAAGCCATTTCAAATCTTGCCATCGAAACCAACCACTGAGAATCTCAACTGACCAATTCAGTAGTTCACTGATGCAAGACAAAATACCAATCCATGTTAGGGAAACACAAACATATCTTAACCATTAAAGTTGTTGACTTGTTTTTTACAATATGCAATTAAATATGAAATACTTGTTTGATGACATGTACAATGGAAAAATTGTGATTGAGCCCACACTTATCTTTGAATTTCAACTAAAGAGATATGAGAATGAGAGAGTGGCAGGGCAGGGTTAGATTTGTATACATTGTTTTTATTTACTTGTAAATTATTTCCCTTCTCCCTCGGTGGAGGACTGGAGGTAGACGTCAGAGGAAGCAGCTGTTTGGTTTCCATTTTTCTATCTTCCTCTCACTTCCTTTCAGCCTGGTCGCACTATTTGTCGTTCTCTCGAGTCTCGACATCTATCCTCTGATCCTCATCCCGTCCTCCCAATTTCCCTCCACACGATCAACCTTTTGTTCGTTTTCGCCAAACACCTCTCTCGCGCTCTCTCTCCACTAATATTCTCACCCCCTCCCCTTCGCTTGTGTGGCTTAGCTTCGAAAATCACAAGGGGGAGGGAAGATGGCAAGCCTTCTTCCCCAGTCTAACCCTACCTGCACACTGCACCGATGCGTCCCAACGAAGACTCTCTTTCACCCCTCTACTTCTCTCTTCTTCGTTTCCAGCCGCCGCCATGACCGATTTAGGCGCCTGAGGTACAGTGGGCCCGGCCGTACTGGCGGACGGTCTGCTGTTCGCGCAGTTCTACAACTCAGTGGCATCTCGAATCGTGCCGTTGATGGGAGTTCGAGGAACAGTGATGATCTAAAGCCCCAGGTAGGAGTTTTATTTGGTCAAAGTGTTTTCGATGGAGTTGACTTAAGGTGTTGGTTTTAGTTTCTGATCCTAAGAAGCGGGATTATGAAAAAGGGACTTGAAGACGCTAAGTTTTGATATCTGTTGATTTTCTCTACCTATTTTGTCTACCTATTTTGTTGAGGGGACTAAACACTGGGCTTTGTAGGATCACTCAGAGAAATTGTTTTCTGTCATTCCTTTTCAAGTAATTATCCTAACGAAGTTGGTTTTAGCAAGCTTTTTAGTGTAGTGAAAATAGTTATCCACAAGTTCCTCATTCAGTGGAGTTTCTGAACAAATAAAACATGAAATGACAGTCATCTGAACTTCTTCGAGTATCATCATGAACTTTTATGCAGACACGTAGTGCTCATACAAGACCCTGTTAGAAAAGTATTCTTAAAGAAAAACATACATTTGCATTTCATCCAGTTCAAAATTGGCATTCGTATCAGGTGTTAGTTCCCTTTTAGGTACTTTCTTAGACTAATGTTGAATTCTGATGATATTAATTCCAACTTTGTCAGGTTGCAAACCTGAGTGACATAATATCAGAAAGAGGAGCCTGCGGCGTTGGTTTCATAGCAAACTTGAGGAATGTGCCTTCACACAAAATAGTGAAGGATGCATTAATCGCTTTGGGATGTATGGAGCACCGTGGTGGATGTGGGGCCGACAATGACTCTGGCGATGGGTCCGGGGTGATGACCTCCATACCGTGGGACCTTTACAACAGCTGGGCCAAGCAGCAAGGACTTCCTCCTTTTGATACTGCTAAAACTGGTGTCGGCATGGTTTTTCTGCCCAGAGATGAAAACTCAATGACTGAAGCAAAAGAAGGTAATGTATGGTTACATTCTTCTTTCAGACCTTTCTTGAGAATATGCTGATTGCTGGATTGGATGATATATTTCGGTATAATATAGTTTGGGCCTTGAAGTTCGTAACAATTGTTTCTTTCACAGTGATAATGAAGGTATTCTCAGACGAAGGCTTGGAGGTTCTTGGGTGGAGGCCCGTACCTACAAATGTATCAGTAGTAGGCCGCTATGCAAAGGAGGCCATGCCTAACATACAACTAGTGTTTGTGCGGGTCCCACATGAAGACAATGGTGATGATGTAGAAAGAGAGCTCTACATCTCTCGCAAATTAGTCGAGCGTGCATCGAAATCTGCACCATGGGGTGACGAGCTATATTTCTGCTCTCTGTCGAGCAGGACAGTGGTGTACAAAGGAATGCTTCGATCTGTGGTTTTGGGGCAGTTCTACTTGGATCTGCAAGACGAGCTCTACACTTCTTCTTTTGCAATTTACCACCGCAGATACAGTACGAATACGAGCCCTAGATGGCCTCTTGCACAGCCAATGCGATTGCTTGGACACAATGGAGAAATAAATACAATTCAGGTTTGTACCTTTCTGTCCTGTTCCTCTAGGGGTTTTGAGTAATTTGTTGGTTAAGTTACAGAAAACCCCTTCAAATTTCAACTATTGGCTCTTTATTTTACTATTAACTTCCAAAATATAAATGCATGCCACTCGGCTTGCCCAGCTTGGCACTTGATCAGTTGATCCCCTGCTACCAGCGTATTTATGCAGCCTAATTGGCCTCCTTGTATTGTTTCATTGTTGTTTTGATGTTACCTTTTGCAGTTCTTAGGTTGTTTGAATTGGTAATTGTCATATTTTTTCTATGATTCTTACGTAATTTTTGGTCTGGGATAAACGGAACAATTAACATTGTAGAATTGAGACAAATTCTCTGTGGTGGTGGGGGAGAGTGGGACGGGGTAGTATTTGTATGTTGTAAATAGTGCCTATTTCATTTGCTACTTATCTCTAAAGATTCAGCCTTTTATCCTTTATCTTTAGGGTAACTTGAACTGGATGCAGTCACGAGAAGCCACACTTCAATCTCCTGTTTGGCGTGGCCGTGAGCATGAGCTGTGCCCAGTTGGCAACCCAAAAGCATCTGATTCTGCAAACCTTGATAGTGTTGCTGAAGTATGAATACTGTTTTTTTTTTTTTTTTTTCACTTTTTACTTTTTTTTACATAGTTTATGGAGGGTACTTGTGATATGTTTTGTTATTAATTTTAGATATAATCCAATTTTTAACTAGTAGTACCAGGCCTGTACAAAATCGGTATGGTTTTGGATGCCACATTTGTGGAAGGATGCCCTTACCCCATTTACCCATCAAGCTTGTGAGTGTGCCCTAGTTCTCTTCACCTGCTGTAGTTGCTTGATGTTAGGTATAATTCAATTTGGCTGATTGTATCCGTAACTCTTCAATTAAACACTGAGATAGCCAAGATGATACAAAATTTAAAGAAAAAGAAAAGTTTGCTCAAATGGGCACTGCTCCACCTTGTTCAGTAGATATCTGGAACTGGCATCCTTTATGATAACTTCATAATTCACAGTTTTCGTTGGCATGCTTCGCAGTTTAGAATGTTGGTTTCATGTTTTTTTTTTATTACAGATATTGCTAAGAAGTGGACGGAATCCTGATGAAGCTCTGATGATCCTTGTTCCTGAGGGTTACAAGAATCACCCAACACTGTCAATAAAATACCCTGAGGTGACATTAAGTTCTGATTTGAAGCACTTCTTGTTCTGCTCTTGTTTTGTTTGCATGCGTTGCGCATGCAAATATGTTTATTATATTCATCGAAAATTGTATCTTGTTTGTTTTGTTCCTTGTGCATTAGGTTATTGATTTCTATGACTATTACAAAGGACAAATGGAGGCTTGGGATGGACCGGCATTGCTTCTCTTTAGGTGATTTTGCAAAGAGTGAATTTTATTTGGAAACACCCTTTTGTCTTGATTTTTTTTGCTTAATTGAATTTCAGTCTCTAGTGTACTGTATTTGAGCTAACTAAAGGCCTTAATTGCATCACTTTCAATGCAGTCTTTATTTTTTTTTGTCTATGCTCATAATTTTACTCATCAGTGTGCATCTGCCATGGAGAAAGTCATTTCTTTAACTGACTAATCTATAGATTGACAAAAGAGAAGAAAATGCAGGAAAAGGTGAACTGATAATATCCTAAATAGTGACTAATATTATTCTAAATGTAGTGATGGGAAAACTGTGGGAGCCTGTCTAGATAGAAATGGACTTCGTCCAGCTAGATATTGGCGAACAAAGGATGACATGGTTTATGTTGCATCGGAGGTGTGTTCACAATATACTCTATACTTGCTATTACATCAGTTATTATGTATTAACTGGATCAAATGTATGGTATAGTCACACCTGTTATACTAATGTAATTACTGGGTTTTTACCCAGATGCTGATAATTAGCCTCATAAAAATGTCAATTACAGAGAAGGTGAAACTATAAAATCAAATGAGTTCAAAATCTTGGTTCACAGTAGTACCCTGACATTACTGATATTGTACCACCTACTACTATGTTATGGTGA
Organism: Carex kokanica; assembly: GCA_025461125.1. Lineage (NCBI taxonomy): Eukaryota > Viridiplantae > Streptophyta > Magnoliopsida > Poales > Cyperaceae > Carex > Carex kokanica. Next base: position 73,169 of record JAJGRX010000831.1, on the reverse strand, counting down.
GATACAGAAATCCATAGTCCTCTCTTATTGGTTACTACGGTGTTTTGTTTTGTCATTGATTATTGGTTTGTGTGCAATTAAACCAATAAAACCCATCTACAATGTTATGGTAAGATAACAAGATCCATAGTCCTCACTAATTGGTTTCTGTGATGTTTTGTTTGTTGTTGGTTATTGGTACAATAATAAAATTGCTTAATCATGATTGACAGGTTGGTGTTCTACCAATGGATGAATCCAATGTGATCATGAAAGGACGACTGGGCCCAGGAATGATGATTACAGTTGACCTACCAAGTGGACAGGTTTGTTGCCTGATTTGTTTTAAGTAAAAAATTAGATGTGCAAAGTAATATGTGTTTCCTTGACAAAAATTTATCTACCAAATCGAGGATCTTCTTGTTGCCATATTTATAGCTGAGCTATTATTGTTTATGTTATTGGCTGTTGAACAAGTTTTTTCTTGAACTCTGGTTATTTTATGATGAATGTCAGTTTTATGTGCTAAATATGTGGTTTTATACAACTCTACTGGATCATTTATTCAAAAATCCAATCTGAAATTTATATACCAAGTATGAAAAGCCTATGAAATTTGTTAGCTCTATCATTCTCTCTTCTTTTCTACTAGTCTGTAAAGCTAAAAGCATGACCATGTCTATAGATACAGGACTCTGGTGTACACAAGTTTTCCGTTTCCATTTACTCTATACTTGCTTTTCTCAGGAAGATCCGGTTGTTTGTTTTTGTTAGGTATTTGAGAATACAGAAGTGAAGAAGCGAGTGGCTTCGGCAAAGCCCTATGGCAATTGGTTAAAGGAAAATATGCGCAGTATAAAGCCTGTCAACTTCTTTTCATCTGTCGTCATGGACACAGAGACTGTTCTGAGAAACCAGCAGTAAGTAGCAAAATGTTTTCTTGCTTGATTATAATAACCATACAAACTATATCCATGTACTTGTATTGTTTGCCATTGGTTAGTGTTTTTTAGGTTTCTTGAGTTTTTGTTAACAATAACTCCTGCTGGATTGTGGTTACTACTAAATTTAGATAGTTCTGATATTCTGATTTTTCTGTTCTTCATAAGTATGTTTTGACCTTGTTCTGGCAAAGATCTATAATTCACTCAAGGGAATACAATCTACTTATACTTAAAGCTGAGTTTCTTGTTAAAGTTTGCTTGATTTACTTGAGTTCAGTGCATACTCTCTAAATCAACTGGATTTGGTTCTTAGGGCATTTGGGTACTCAAGTGAAGATGTACAAATGGTGATAGAAACAATGGCATCTCAAGGGAAAGAACCAACCTTCTGCATGGGGGATGACATTCCATTAGCTGTTTTGTCGAGTAAGCCCCACATGTTGTATGACTATTTCAAGCAGCGGTTTGCACAGGTTAGGCAACTAGGTGTTGATATTTTAGAATTTCCATGTTAACTTATGAGTTAATACTTGTTTATCAGTTCTACTGGTTTAGCTTCTGTTAAGCTCTGCTTCAGCGTTGTGTTGATTATCCTTTGGAATATGCTATCCATTTGTTGAAGTACCTCGAGTTCCTACATAATATAGCTCTAAAGTCCAATAAGCCCAATATCGACAATAAAGCATTGAGTTCGAATCATTTTGGGCATAGCTGTCTTGAAACCTTTTCCCATAAAAAAACTACATATTTGGATGCATGTATTGGTATTTACGTAAGGTTATTCTATTTTAAGAACAGGTATTTAATTTTACCACAATCCATTGATCTGTTTCTTGACATAACTTGCAGGTTACCAACCCTCCAATTGACCCCTTGAGAGAAGGTTTAGTGATGTCTCTTGAGGTTAACATTGGCAAGCGCGGCAACATCTTAGAAGCTGGACCTGAGAATGCTTCCCAGGTCAGTGTTATTCTACTCCAGCTAGTAATGTTCTCTGCTATTCAGGTTCTAGTAGCTATGCATGTGCGTTGATCTATTTTAAACAGTGCCATTGGTGTAGCCTATGCACATTTATTATTATAGAAAATATTCTCTGCTATTCAGTGTGGTTACCAGTGATGTGAGTTTGCAACCATATACAACCTGAATTTAATTTACAAATTGGCGTGTCTTGAAAATATCTTCAGGTCATGCTATCAAGCCCAGTACTGAATGAAGGCGAACTAGAGTCTCTGATGAAGGATCCAGCTCTAAAAACTAAAGTGCTATCAACATATTTTGATATCCGAAAAGGTCTTGATGGATCACTTCATAGGAAGATAAAGCAGCTTTGCGAGGAAGCTGATGCAGCTGTCCGCAATGGCTCTCAACTGCTTGTGCTTTCTGACCGCTCCGAGGCACTTGTGAGTTGCCTTTTTTTTTTTTTTTTTCTGTACTACCATGTACTGAGAAGGGTTAGCTAAACCTTCTCTGATGGATCTGGTACCCATATTCAAAGCTTGATAGGTTCGGTTGAGTCTTAAATAAACCTTCTCTGAGGTAGCATTGCAAAATTCAGTGTTTAGTCAAGGCAAATTGGATTGATTTGAAAAAATAATTAAACAACTGATGTGCAGTTGAGGTTTGATTCTGCAAGGCAGGGTTAACTAAAGCTTAACCTGGCTTAATTTCAAACCTTTCTAATGGTGCACACTAATGAGGATCTGTATTTTTAAATTCTGAAATTTATATTGATATCTAATTCACACTAATATACATTTTTATGAACAAGTAACAAACTGACCTTACCTGTGGACGTATGCCTTTCGATGTATATCAATTGTAGGAACCGACAAAGCCGGCTATACCAGTACTGTTAGCTGTTGGTGTTGTGCATCAGCATTTGATTGAGAACGGATTGCGCATGTCTGCTTCCATCGTTGCCGACACTGCACAATGCTTTAGTACACACCATTTTGCTTGTTTGATTGGATATGGTGCCAGGTAAAATCTAAAAGTTCTTGTTACAATAATTATATACCCTTATTTTCTTAACAAATATTCTCTAAGAAGTATTACTGGACCTACATACCATCATTTCAACATCTGGTTTCAGTATTGTAGAGGTCGAGTTGTTGGTGTGTAATATTTGTATGGGACACATACGGAGTGGTATTGGTTGAATCTTTCTCCTCTTTGGGGCTTGTGGTTTTTAAATTCTAAACCGAGCATTAAATGAGTTTCAAGAACTACTGGTCAATGACCTGCTATTTAATCTTTGTTACTAGTAGTCTGTAATGATAATACTGCTGTGTTTAATGGTATGGTGTGAAGTACATACCTGAGTACTGTAGTTACCAAACAAATTTGGACTATCTGTTGGTTTAGGTATTATAAACTCTCTCTCTTGTGAAATTTCATGATGGAGTCGGGGCAACTAAAATAATCTGGTGATTGAATTCAAGTCATATGTATATCTTAAGATCTGAGTTTAGTCTTATTCCCATCCAATTCTTGGAAAAGGTGTTCTGATTTTCAGTTGCAATGTAATTTCTTTCTTCTTAGTGCTTTGGGCCCATATCTTATGTGAATATAATTGCTGTCTTCTTAGTGCTGTGTGCCCATATCTTGCACTAGAAACATGCCGTCAATGGAGATTAAGCAACAAAACTGTGAATCTGATGCGAAATGGCAAGATGCCTACAGTTACCATTGAACAAGCACAGAGAAACTTCAGCAAGGTTTTTGACTTCTATCTTTCATTTTATTTTTATTGCTCCTTTTGACCTTTCTAGTTAATTCATTCTGTTAGATTTAGCTTTCAATTTAATATTGGTCTGTGAATTTCAGGCAGTGAAATCAGGTCTTATGAAGATTCTTTCAAAAATGGGTATCTCATTGCTCTCAAGGTTTGTAATGCAACTATTTTGTTGGATTCACGAGTCTCGTTGTCTCATTTGATTTATATTTCATCTACAGTTAGTGATTGTATATCGTCTATGGGCTTCTTTTACTTAGTTACTGTGGCGCTCAAATTTTTGAAATCTATGGCTTGGGACAAGATGTTGTTGATCTTGCCTTCTGTGGAAGTGTGTCAAAAATTGGAGGTCTTACACTTGATGAGGTAAACCTTGAGTTTAATACAATTTTTCCAAGCAGTTCCTATTCTTTGCATGCTATAAGATTCAAACTTTGGATTTAGATTCTTCAATTTTTTCCTCTTGGTCATTCTTAAATTCTCAATGTTGACTTTCGTTTTGTCCATCATGAAGTTGGGAAGAGAAACATTGTCATTTTGGGTTAAGGCCTTTTCAGAAGATACTGCAAAGAGACTAGAAAATTTCGGGTTCATTCAATCTAGACCTGGAGGTAAGTCTGGCAACAATGCTTATTTATTTCTCTTCTTGGAGTTTTGTTTGCCTTTTCATTTTTTTAATTTCCTTGATAGCAGATTAGTTCCATACCACCAAGACCCCAGTGTCCCCAATATTAAAACAAATTTGCACCGAACAACCTACATTTTGTAGATTAAATAGATACCTAGAGCTAAAGCCAAGCTTAAGTCAAGGAAATTGCTCTTGTCATCTTTTCTTACATTAAATCAAACAAGTTGCTCTAGAGTCATTTTGCCTCCAGTTCAAAACAATATTTGATGCACTTTGCTTTATATAATAGCACTTCTCATCCTCTTTCAGGTGAATATCATGGGAATAATCCAGAGATGTCCAAGCTTCTTCACAAAGCAATCAGGGAGAAGAGTGACAATGCATACACCATCTACCAGCAACATCTTGCAAACCGGCCTGTTAATGTATGCATTTACACACCCATTATTGTAGTTTTATAACATTTAAAGCACACACGCATACATAAATAGTATATCTCTCTCTCTCCTCGTTAACTTTTTTCTTTTTCTTATTTTCCCCTCTTGTCAAAGGTTCTCCGTGATCTTCTTGAATTTAAGAGTGACCGAGTGCCTATCCCTATTGGCAAAGTCGAGCCTGCTTCATCCATAGTGGAGCGTTTTTGTACCGGTGGGATGTCTCTTGGGGCTATATCAAGAGAAACCCATGAAGCTATCGCTATTGCCATGAACAGAATAGGTGGAAAGTCCAACTCAGGAGAAGGTGGTGAGGTGAGGAAAAAATAAAAGAAAAAGAAGCAAAGCTGATTATTATACCAACTGTTTTAATTTCGGCATCATCTCTTATATGTAGCAGTTAGTTATGATGATAGGCATGCTGTTATGAACTATAACTTGGAGACTAATTGAACCTGATTACCTGAAATATCTGGACTAAGACTGGTACTCTATTATGGAATCTAAGTATGTTTGTCTTATGGTGAAACACCTGAAACCCCTCAAGAAAAGGAAGGCAAATATCTGAGCAAATGGCATGGAAACATAGCATGTTAATTGTCAATTGATAATCACATATAATACAGAACAATGAAAAAGACGATAGTATTACGTTTTAATCATTAAAATCTACTTTTTGCTGTACTCGTTCATTTTTTCCTGTTGGACTTTTAGTGTATCATGAATAAATTTCTTAATGTAAACCTAATTTTTTTTTCCCTTTTCTGCTAGTCGAAAAGCTTTTTACTGAAGTTGGTCTTAAATATTTAGCAATTGTATAAATTTTGTTTATGTGAACTCCATTTATTATCCAGGATCCAATTCGCTGGAGTCCACTAACTGATGTAGAAGATGGGTACTCACCCACACTCCCTCATCTCAAGGGACTTCAGAATGGTGACACAGCTACAAGTGCTATTAAGCAGGTACAGGCAATAAAGATATTGTCCTTTCTGACTTCTTTTAGATTCTATTTTGCATTTTGCTTCAGCATTTTGATGTTGGGCTGTTTACATAATCTGAAGTGCTTTTGTTTGTAGTATCTCAACTTTGATATTGTGCTGATAAGTTACCGTCCTAATTTGACTGTTGTTAAGAATATACTAATATTGCTTCAAGGAAGTTTAGATCTTGCAGGACTTGCTGGTATTAGTAAGTATCAGTACTGACAACTGTTATCTGTTGTGCTGTAGTATGTATCAGTACCAACAATTGTTATCAGTTGTATTGGTGCAAGAACATCCCTATTTGGATTTTTCATTTATTTTGGCTTCTGAATATGCTTGAGCAAATACAAATAAGGAGCAAAACAATAATTTAGGTGGCTTCTGGGCGTTTTGGAGTGACCCCAACATTTTTAGTGAATGCCGAACAACTGGAGATCAAAATTGCACAAGGGGCCAAGCCAGGAGAAGGGGGCCAATTGCCAGGGAAGAAGGTCAGTGCTTATATTGCACGGCTAAGGAACTCCAAGCCCGGAGTGCCTCTGATTTCTCCACCCCCACACCATGACATCTATTCCATTGAGGATCTTGCGCAGTTAATTTATGACCTTCACCAGGTAACTGGAAGTAAATATACATTCAAGATTTGTATAACATATGTGAAATGCATGTTTTTAGTGAGCTGAAAAAAAAAGCGATGCATCTGAGGGACTAGGGTGAAGACCTCAAAAGCAGATGAAGCATCAGAGTTTTAAAATTAAAAGGAAGTCTGAGGGGGTTAAATTTTCAATATCCTTCTGTTTCCTTATTCTTTTACTTCACAAATGAACAGATCAATCCCCGAGCAAAAGTTTCTGTCAAGCTTGTAGCTGAGGCTGGCATTGGAACTGTAGCCTCTGGTGTAGCCAAAGGAAATGCAGATGTTATACAGGTAAGAATCAACCCCTGCAATTTCTTTGATTGCTAAAATCGTCAGCCATTTCACCAAAAGAATGTTTGATAACCTAAAGACCAAAATTCAAATAATAATAAATCAAATATGAGTTTGCTTCTAATGGTCTGTTTACACTTCTAAAGGTATTTCTCTGTATTACAGATATCTGGACATGATGGAGGAACCGGTGCTAGCCCAATAAGTTCAATCAAGCATGCTGGTGGTCCTTGGGAGCTCGGTTTAACTGAAACTCATCAGGTATATTCTATTCAAGTTTCTGCTGGATTTTGTATTTCCAACTTTTTGTTATTTTGCAAGTGAGCCTAGCTGCTAACTTTAGTTAATTGGAAGCGAAATTAATCATGAATTGAGAAAAGGGGGAAAACTAAAGACTGCGAAGGCAATCTATCCAAGTGCCTAATAGAACTTTTATAACCCATATCAAGAATTGGAATTTTTTATGTTTTTATAATCTGTATACCTTGTGCAGACTCTCATTCAAAACGGGTTAAGGGAACGGGTGGTCCTCAGAGTTGACGGTGGATTCAAGAGCGGCTTTGATGTCCTGATGGCTGCAGTTATGGGTGCTGATGAGTATGGGTTTGGGTCGGTGGCCATGATAGCTACAGGCTGTGTCATGGCCCGTATATGCCATACCAACAACTGTCCAGTTGGCGTTGCGAGTCAGGTTGTTACAAATTTTTTATTTTACTCACGTGTTTATGCTTTTCTTCCATTTTATATGATCTTTATTATTACTTTAATGATACAGAGAGAAGAACTCCGTGCTCGTTTCCCTGGTGTTCCGGGTGATCTGGTTAATTACTTTTTGTATGTTGCTGAAGAGGTACTGAGTCATTCTTTAGTGTCAGATTTTTAGAACCCAGAATAAAGAAAAAAAATAAAATGGAAAAGAAAAACAAAAAAAAATGAAAATGAAGAAAAGGACAAAGTAGTTGTGCTTAGTTATGCTTTAATACATTTAGATGAAACACAAAACCAGAAGTATATCCTCGTTAAAACAATACTGGTTTGGGCCTTTGTCTGATATGGTGAAGTTGGCAACCCTTGGTTGGATGCATTTCACTGTAAATTTTGGTACCTTTTGATAATTGCTCTGTTATTCATCCTTAGTAAAATTATTTTCTAGGTGAGGGCAACTTTGGCTCAGTTGGGTTATGAGAAGCTGGATGACATTATTGGACACACAGATCTGTTGAAAGCAAAGCACATCCCCTTGATGAAAACTCAACATGTTGATCTTAGCTACATTATGTCGGTATGGCTTTTTACATTAAATTGTTGAAAACAAATAACAAATTTGTCTACACGCAACACTCCTCCATGCATCAGTTTATTTGTTTTACACTGATAAAGTTTGGTGCTTTTTAATGATCCAGAGTGTTGACTTGCCAGCATTGAGCAGCACTCAGATAAGGAAGCAAGAAGTGCATACCAATGGTCCTGTTTTGGATGAGACCATCCTATCAGACCCTGAGGTAATATCTTAAATTAATGTTTATTATTTTGCTTTGCCTAAGTATTTTGTCTACATACCCTGTACGAGTATATATTTTGCAGCATAGAAGTTGTCAATTTGGAGTTGCATTCTGTAATATGTTCTTCGGGACATGTAGCTGTAAATATTCGATAATCTTTATTTACTTTAGTACCTTAACTTGTAGTTTCAAAATTTGTCCCTCGCAATGTCTCTTGAGAAAGCTTGTGAGCTATATACAATTCTCAAGTTCTGTCGGATAGTAGTAACTTTTAAGTAGTTTTTTTTTTTCTGCAAATCACATCACTTTGCAGATAGTTGATGCCATTGAGCATGAAAAGGAGGTTTCCAAGACCATACAAGTATACAATGTTGATCGTGCTGTTTGTGGGCGAGTTGCTGGTGTTATTGCAAAGAAGTATGGAGATACTGGTTTTGCTGGTCAGCTTAATCTGACGTATGTTTTTGAGTTCTTTTAAACATTTCTATTTTACTCTTCTCTAAGGATTACCAGTACCTGTCAGCAGTGATATTTGTAACTCAAGCTTGGTTTTAATTTTTCCTTTTTCTTTGCTTTTTCTTCAGCTTTTAATATTCTTCCATGCTTGCTTTATTGTTTAATTGATACTAAAATGTATAGTCTAGGCAACCCTGTCCTCCTCCCAAGTTCACATGCAAAATAAATGAACAAATATGTAATAAAGTGAACACAAATATAAAACAGATTAAGTAATGGGGTAAATAGAATGTAATGTAGAACCCAAAATTTGGTAGCATGTCCTGCTTCCGGTGCATCTGTGGTATAATAAGGTTAGTTATATTAATTATATTGTCTGTAACATGTAGCTTTCTTGGGAGTGCGGGACAGTCCTTTGCTTGCTTCCTTACTCCTGGAATGAACATTCGTCTGGTTGGAGAAGCTAATGACTATGTTGGAAAGGTGACTTGTGTTAACTTGCTTATTGTGGTTTTATTTACTAATTGTTCTATGCTTTCCACAATTCAAGTTTTTGTTACTTTGTTTCTGATTTTTCTGTTCATTGGTTTGCATTAAATTGATTACATTTTGTAATTGAGTTTCTTCTCAATAAATCATTCTCATGCAGTCATGCCTGTTTGAGCTAGATTTCCTTTATAACTTTGTGTCAGAATTGTTTTATAGTATGTAGATGGTTTTAATTTGTAGTCTGGTGTTTTGGTCACTGATATGCAAAAATCAACACAACTCCCATTTCTCCCTTTTTTTATATTAACAAATATTATCAATTGTAGGGCATGGCTGGTGGGGAGTTAGTGGTGGTCCCAGTTGAGACTACTGGGTTCTGCCCAGAGGATGCCACAATTGTCGGTAACACATGTTTGTATGGTGCTACTGGGGGGCAAGTGTTTGTAAGAGGGAAGGCAGGGGAGCGATTTGCTGTGAGAAACTCTCTTGCATATGCAGTGGTGGAGGGCACTGGAGACCACTGCTGTGAGTATATGACCGGCGGTTGTGTTGTAGTACTCGGAAAGTATGTTTCTTTCTTTCTGAATTTAAATGTATATCACTGTTAACAGGAGTAATAGATGGATGTTTGAAATCCTTAGGAAATTTCAAAACAAATTTTACTTTAGGAAGACATGCATTTATAGATAGAACAAGTACACTCCTGGTCCAAGAAAAATTGAAGCCTGCATTCCAGGACCTAACTACTTTTCTGTTATTATAACATTTTTTTCAACAGGGTTGGAAGAAATGTTGCTGCCGGCATGACAGGTGGCCTAGCTTATATTCTTGATGAAGATGACACTCTCATTCCTAAGGTATGTACTATGACTTTGTTTGCTGTTCCTATTGTCTTGCTAAATATGTGGCTGGAATAAGTTAATTATAATCTTTTTGGTCCAGTGATCCCGTAGTAACATGACAGAGGTTATTTTCTTGGTTATGTAATTGGAATGCAAATCGTACATATACTGAGTTAGAATGGAATCTTGGGATTTAACAATCTAGAAAAAGTAGCAGTACATGCAATTCCAACTTGGTTTTATGCAATATAGAAGTTTTCTCAGATAGAGCATGCCCAAGTATGCCCAGACCAACTTAAATAATGCAAGGACTGCTTTTTGTCACAAGTACAAATTTGCATGATTGCATGGGTCTAATGATGCATGTTTGCGGAAGGCATCATTTTTTTTGTCCTAACCAATTATTGGAAGCAGGTCAACAAGGAGATAGTGAAGATGCAGAGAGTGAATGCTCCTGCTGGACAGATGCAGCTAAAGGGTTTGATAGAGGCTTATGTTGTAAGCATAATATAGCTCCTCATTCATTCATGGATTCTATATCTCAATTCTATTATATATGTAATTCTTATCTGTTTCTTCTTGAAGGAAAAAACTGGAAGTCAGAAGGGTGCTGCAATCTTGCAAGAGTGGGAGGCATACCTCCCGCTATTCTGGCAGTTAGTGCCACCAAGCGAAGAAGATACACCAGAGGCTTGTGCCGAGTTTGAGAGAGTAAAGAGCAAGCAACTACAATCTGCCTGAGTCAATTCGAGCGACTTCAATTTTGCACAATTGGACTTCGCTTGAAGAGTCTGTCATAGGAAATAACACATCTGAAGTCTGAAAGGGAGGGATGTGCTGATCTTGTTGGCTTGCATGTTCGTCAGCTATTTGATATATCTCAAGCATGTGAGTTTAGTCCTGACCTCTTGTGTATTTGTTTCACTTGATACTTGCGGTAAATATGGTTTCATGTATAGCTCTCTTTTTCTGCATGAACTGCAAATCTCAACATTCTTATTTTATTCAGCTATAAAGAAAGTAGCTTGATTTAGAAGAGGACTCTGTGAAATTTTTTTTCACATCAATTGTGTTGTTGTATAAAACTATGTTAAATTTTTAATCTGATAAATTTAGCAAGACTTGTGTATTTGTCAAGAACTTGCTTATTAGGAATTCCTATTCTAATGATAAAGATTACAATGCCTCCTTGTCAGAAAAAGATGAGAGGTGGACTAGATCTATCCTATGGGCAGTACCTTTTTATATTATTTCTAAATTTGTTCACTACGGCAACTTCATAATTCCAGGGTGTACTCTTTCTTTCTAGCAATTTAAATTGGTTTTGTTAACTTAAAATTGACAGTTCATTATTGCGTTTAGATTTATGATCACCATTTCAAGACTTTGCTAACCTGTTGTACGCATTACATTTTAGGTGTGTGTTTTCTTCTTAATTCATTATATAGTACCAGATGGTTTCTGGTTCTAGGCTCCATTCTAGTGAAGTTGTACTATGCTCAATCATGTATTGACGTACTATCATTTTGTTGGTTTTTTCATTTTGAGCATTAGAACCTTAAGGTAAGTACCATCAAATAAAACAGTTGAGCTCTCTCGTAATTGCACTGTTCTAGCTAATTGCGTGAACTCTTTTTGTCTATTCCGGATTTGTTTAATATTTGACAGCTTTACGCTTGTTTCTGGAATGTTTGCAAGCTATGATCAGATAGAAGCATGTGTCTTAGACGTGTGGGATACAACATATCAAATCTAGATGTCGCACTCGTGCGTTTCAGTGTATCAAAATGGTGAATGCGTGCATTTGAAATCAGGCATGGTTCGTTCTGAACACACACATTTAGAGGTGCGCTTGTTTACAATTGGACCGTGCATTGCACGTGTTCAAGCACCAAATTTTTTCATTCCAAACCAACTGGTACGATTGTATTGTACTCAGCATGGCTTCAGGCTTCTTATTTCAAACCCAGAATTGTTCTATTATAGAAAATAATTTGAAAACCAAAAGTGGAATTAGCTAGGGATCCTGAAATGGAGTTGCAAGCACGGCTTTAAATGTTTAAGAGATTGTTCCTTGGTGAGAAATGGATCAGAGTCCAACGAGAAGAGATCTCCACCTTTGCCATTTTATTGAAGAACACTAATACATCAGAACACCTGCTCCCAAGAGGGATTTTGGCTTTTGTCTCAACAAAAACATCGCTGTCTGATTTTCCATCGATCGTCTAATTTCTACATGCAAAAGTATGTACATAGAACAACCTGTAAATAGATATATAGAAGATCCGATCATGTTGTCTTGGTTATAACTTTGATATCTTGAGGGTTGACAGATCATCATTATAAGGGCCATTATAAGGGCCTGTTTGGTAACATGAAAATTTTGTAGAAATGAGGAATTTTTAATATGAGAATGGAAATTTCAATTTGTCAAAATCAAAGTTATTTAAATCATGAGAAATTTTAGAATATAGGTGTTCGACAAATGCATGAGAAAGTTGTTAGGATATTAGAATGATTATGTTTGACGTTAAAATAGGAACTTAACTTAAAAATTTGTCATGTGAACCTTCAAAAAAAAAAATTTGTCATGTGTTTTGTACCTAATCACAATTTAATAAATTTAATAAATAGAACAAATGAGGACTTAGATTAGATCCATGTTTTTCTTAAAAAAGAAAAAAAGTAGTTCCAGTAAATGAAAATAAGGAAGGCTTGATATTGCTCTAGCAAGAAGTGCTTGATTAACGAACAATGAGAAGGGGATCATTATTGTTGGTACTCACTTTAACATGTTGTTGTAAGCAATCTTTTGTGCTGTATGACTAATTTGCAAAACATATAAACATTGAATTTTACATTTTCTTTGTTTGAGATGCATGCATGTTTAATTGTTATGACCGAAGGTCAAAACAAATTAAAGATATATATCATGATAAGTTGACGTGACAAGTTGTACAAGATAATCGGACACATGATCTATGCAAGCTATAAGGAATAATTTAATACATGATGATCTGATAGATTATTCACACAAGTTATTTGGAATTGTCGGATATTGATGAGATGCTGAATCATGAAGATTACGGAAGATCATGGAGATCAAGATCATGAAGATTATGAAGATCATACTTTACCATTTTATTGTATTATTTTAATTTATGTCAAAAAATATGGTAAAGTAGATCTGAGGTTGTGACCGCCCGAGTCTAGTCGTTGCAAGGTCAAAAGTCAAATTCAAAATTCAAATTAACCAGGCAGGTCAATACTGGAAACTAGGCACAAGCAAAATAGGCTAATTCTTAATTTTGTAGATCTTGTCATATGCATTTAGCCGTTGGCTATCTTTTGAACCACATTATAAATAGTGAGTTCGGTCGTCTGTCTAAAATTGACAAAAAATACCCTCACAAATACAATCATTTGAAATCTTTTGAGAAATTTAGTCTAGTCCATTGTTGTTTGTGCCTAAACTTCAATTATCTTTCCAGCAACCTCAAATATACTTGACCTAAATTGATCATTGTAAGATTAGAGTGATAGTCAGTGAGTGTCTGGACTTAGAGCCTTTTGTTCTTGCTTTTGAGCCGTGTGTGCTCCTTTCTTTGCTTGAGCCTTTTGTGCTCACTTCTCTGTTCTTTGGGTCGTTGGAGTGTTGTCTTGTCGATTCTAACTTGTATTATTTTCTGGATTGGGTAATAGAAATGTGCACTTAGTTTTGGTTGCGTTGCTTCGTAGACGTAAGTTCTTCAGTTGGCCAAACTTCGTTATCAACTCCTGTGTCACTTTTTCTAACTCTATCTATTTACTTTATTGTACTTTATTTATTTAAATTCATAAGTTCTTGATTCCGCCAAGAACTATACATAGTTAGACATACTTGCACATAGGAACGGTTTTAAACTTGTCTATCCGACAGATAGATACAAGTTATACTTGAACGTCTAACCGATAGAGTTTAAATTTTTAAATAGCCCCATATTCACCCCCTCTAGGTGCCGTTAGGGATAACATAACAATCCTGTTGCAGTGAGGTATTATTGTCACTATAAATTATTGTTTGAAATTTTGGTATTATTAACAAGATTCTGCACACTCTTTCTCATTTTCCATTGAGTTTAATTATTTTTTTTGCTCCAGTGATTTTTGATCCAGCGAAGAGATCAGAAGTCGAGAAAACAAAGGAAGTGGAAGTTCATTTTTTTTCATAAATTACAAGATAAGAGATAGGAAGAAAACCCACAAAGTATTACAAATAGGAATTAAAACTAGACCTCCGAACATTTTATTAGAAAAAATATCTATAACCTCATTTTTTTTTTCCCAAAGTTCCTATAGCATTGGGTGCTGCCGAACATGCCCTAAGTTTATAACTGATTTTATCAACTACTTTTGTACAAACACGGAGGTAAACTTTTGAGTTATGAAAGCTAAGGAGTTATTTAAAAAAAAAATTACAAAAGTCAATTTACAGTATTTATAACATTTTTCTATATCTTTCTCTGAAATATATAAACAAAATTATGAAATTTAAAAAAATAAATAGACATTAATTGACCCTCATTTATTAGTGGTGATTCTGCCACTGCTTTTGTACGAATTTACATGCATTGCCATATTGCAATATTTTTTAAGAGAATAATTGAGATGTCCTATACAGATTTCAAATCTGTCTGGTTCTCATATTATTATGATAAAAAATAATTATGGCACTCAACCAGTCAATCTCATCCGTCTATCAAATATCTCCACAAATAGAGGCAGATTAGTTATGGATATTATTAGTGGTTTTCTTTATTTTATTTAGACAAATTAGTAAACGTATATAATATAATTGACCTCAAAATATTAAAAGAAATGTTACTATTTGACCCTCGTATTTTTATAAATAATGTAATTGTGACGTTTTAATATGAATACTAGCTATGTATCCACACAAAAAGAAATTTTGCCTCCATCTCTATAGGTACATATTGGAAGAGCTTAAGAGAGAGTTATAGCATGTAAAATTAAAACATGTAAATAATTAGCAATATTATAAAGTGAGGTCGAGGATGGATTTCACGAAGCCAGTGCGAGACCCTAATCAAGACTTTTTTTTTTTTTTTTTTAAAGTTTTTCTATGCATCATGACTTCTTTAAAAAAATACGAACATTTGTTGTATATAATTTATAAAAAAAATTATATAGATTTGTTGGAATCTATTTAGTTATTACTATTTTCTTTCTTCTTATGATAGGACGTTGAACGCTTTTCCACTGCACTATACGATTATATATATCTTTATTGAATTCAAAACACTAAATAATTATTCGGTTTTTTCGGAAAAAAGGGAAAACACGAAAACAACATTTTGCTAGCTCCTTGCAGAACACGAAATTATATATTCAGCGCACGTTTGTGTTATGAGACAAAATTTGAGTGAAAGTATGTTATAGATTTAGCCACCGGGGACGGGCATGGGCAACGGCTTGGGCAGCAAGTCTTAATTTGAACATTATGGAGAGAAAGAAATAGGAGATCGAATATTCGCGCATAAATATTTTTTTATCAATAAAAATTCGTAAGATGGCAAATCGTCACCTTACCCTAAAAAAAAGAAAGTATGTTATAGATTTGATTATTTATATTTTATATTACTCCCAAAAAATCGGTAAACCAAGTCGGTGTATAAGTGGATTCATAACTGACATTGATAAATGAATACGGACAAATCTACAGTCGATCATCTTAAAGCAATCACATATATATATATACACCGATTTCTACGACTCTACTAGTATAAATAACAAATAACAAATTAATTCCACCAATAGGTATTGTGTAAATATTTTGTTTAATTTACTGAAATCGTTAGACGGTAGCTTGTCGCTATCTCTAAAAAAAAGAGAGAGTTATCTTCAACATTGTATCTAGTGGCAAAGACATATGACTTTCATGTAAGATGTCATGAGTTCAAAATCCAGATAGGAAAATTATTTTGTTATAATAATAAATATATTAAATAGTTAGATTACTTAACATCCAATATTTATTAAAAGAGAAATAATTATACTTCCAACATATCGGGTCACGAATATTATTATATTTCACTTGGATCTCAACCTGTGTCATAATATTATTCTATCATTGCAACTCTAACAACGAACATGAACTAACTCTGTATGATTTAAAGTGCATGCCTCTCATATCATAAACACCTTTTGTTTTTGCATGCATTGTTTCGTGCTTATATTTACAAGAAACTAATTGGGGAACAAAGCTTTTCCTGGTTTTTACTTTTAATAATTAAGAGGCATTTAAAAATTCAAAGCGCCACAATATATACAAGAAACTAGCAAACAATCTAGGACAGGCAAAAAGAACTCGTAGCCATAGTAACCAGTGGCGAGGCTAGGATTTGAGCCAGGGGCAGGCAAAAATCGGGTTCGGGTTCGGGTTCGAATAAATTAACGGGTTCGGATTCAAGACACAATTTAAAAAAATAGCAAGAAATATAAGAAACATGGTTCGGGTTCGGGTTCGGATTCAAGCAAATTTTTTATTTGGATTTTGAGTCAAACTGTACTGACTGATTTGTGACAACAGGTCTTTTGATTACTTTTGGTACTTATGCTGTACCAGTAAGGCTTCCAATTGATTTAAACTTGAGTTTAGTGCTGGTACCGACATGATATAGGCTGGTTTAGCTTGGTAATACATTATTTACAAGACCAGAAGTATTATGGATCAAAACGAAAATTCAGGGGTAGGCAAAACGAAAATCCAGGGGTAGGCAAACCAAAACTAAAGCCCGGTCCAAAACAAATTTTTTTTTTCCAGGGGTAGGCAAGTGCCTACCCCTGGCCCCATGTGGCCTCGCCACTGATAGTAACAAATGAATAATTTGGGTTCGGTTCGGCAGGGTCAAAAATTCGTGATTCGGAAATAATTCGGGTATAATTCAGAATTACAATACGAGATCTCAATGCATATTTAATTCATTACCGATGATTTACTATACGATATACTGCTTGTATTTGCCACAGAAGATCAATATAGTCAAAAATATACTAAAATGGGAAAATGGAGAAATGTGCTTAGGGTGCCTGGGGAAACTGCGCGGACACTGTGGCACTGCGCGAATGCCAGCAGAAGGGTAAATATTGGGTACTGTGCGAGAATTCAAATTTTTTTTTCCGAAAAAAGTGAAAAAAACGCGTATTATTCGTAAAATTCGTTAAGTTCGTTTTATTCGCGTTTTATTCGGTCAAAGGTTCGGTCAACGAATAATACGCCATTCGATTCGGAAACACTCCAAAAATATTTTATTCGCGAATTAAACGCGAATAAAATGCAAGTATTGTCACTATGCTTGTAGGCCGTGACTCTTTAATTCGATATCGATTTGAAAAAAAAATTCATAATTAACTCGCTTTATTCTGATTCGATTCTGGCTTGACTTAGCCCGTTGCAAGAAGAAATTAATTGAAACTTTTTACCTACTCTTTTATTATCCTCTTTTGGATGGGCTTGGATTAACGCTAATCCAAATATATATAGTTCCTCGGAGTGCTATTTCATAATTTGGACATGCCACACGAAGCGCTCTCTCTCTTGAGTTAGTGGCTATTAATTCCACTAATCGAGGAGCTCGTTACAAGAAGAAGTTTTTTTTTTTTTGATTGAAACCCGTAGGTATGTATATTTTACTTAAGAATTGTATTACAATAGTCAAAATAGCAGTAAGGAGGGCACTCTGTGCCGCAAAAGTAGAGAACAGTTAACTAAGTTAATCCTAATTGACGAACTGAAGATCAGAAGACTGTAAACAGTTGTGCCCTCTGCCGTTCTTGAGTAAGGTAATCGCCATATGCTGCATTAGTACCGGTAATGTGGGGATTGTGCGGATTGTCATTGCCGATTTTGTAATATGAATTTATGCCGATCTATCCATGTGTGCAAATGTGCCTTCTCTGCTAGGTGAGTTGGTACCGATCCCCTGTATGCGATACCCGAGGTTCTTGTCCAGTTTGCCAGTAGATGCGGTTGAGGGAGGAATGTCCTGGTGACATGCCTGAGGGTTATCCGTCCCATGAAAGCTCCGTATAATTGCGCCCCTTCAGCCACCACCTGAGCCGCCCTCCAGGATGGTAATTGAAGGCAATCATTGTTCAAGATTGCATCCACCAAAACCTTGCAATCCGAGCAGAGCAATACCCGTGGTTGCGGTTGAATTTGAATTTCGCTTTGGACATAGTTGAGTACCTGTAGTAAAGCCATGGCTTCTGCTTGCAACGGGTCCGTGCATGCGGTAGGAGCAGTGTGCACATAGTGTAGTCTGCCCTCTTTGTCAAACACCACAAATGCCGTACCCGTTCTGTTCATGTTATCCCAAGAGGCATCTAGAAGAATTACCATACTGTCACTCGGCACCACCACAGGCTCATGGTTCCGTTTGTTAGTCGCAATTTGGGCCTCCCTGTGCAGCGCGCCAAGCGCTGTGGCATGCGCAAGTATGTCTCGCGGTGACCCGGTTTTGCCCCTAAAAATTGTTTCGTTTCTTGCCTTCCAGGTGCACCACAGTAGGTTAGTGAATTCAACAATTTGGGTGCTGTCTAGGACCGGAATTATAGTATTTAGGGCTTGTGCAAAATCTAATGGGAGGCACTGTACCCTTAATGCAAAGTTTGAGATGAACCAAGTGACCTTGGATATTTGACAGAAAAATAGAACATGCATTATTGATTCATCTTCCTGTCCACACCTGGGACATGTCGGATTGAAGGTTCGAATTCTCTGGTGCAATATCTGGGCTGTTGCAATCCCCCCATGAAGAGCTCTCCAAACGAACATGGAGACCCTGGGCACCATTCCCTTCCACTGCCCCATTTGCAGCCACAGTTCAGTTTGGTTGACATCGTACTGCACAGCTGTCAAACTCCTTGCCGCCAGCAATCTATATCCAGCCTTGACGGTATACCGTCCACTGTCAGTCTCGGCCCATATCAACCTGTCTTTGAGCAGTGAATTTTCCTTGGGTTTAGTTGCTGTGGCAGCCACTGATGTGAGGCCATGGCTTCCCAGTAGGTGAGTAAGGACTTGCTCCCTCCATTGTCTTGTTTGGTTATCATAAACATCGGCCACCATAGTGTCGCGCTGCATATTCGATGTAATTTTCTGTAATGCCCACCCCTCAAACCAAGGTTGATTGACCACCGTAATCTGTTTGCCATTACCCACCTCCCACTTAACCGATTCTCTGAAGAATTCCTTTAGTCTATGGACCTCGCGCCATGTTTTACTGGTGTCCCGAATACGCTTAATTCCCCAAAAAACCCCTCGCGGAAAGTACTTGGCTTTCATGATTTGCACCCAAATCTTATCCCCATCTGCCGCCACCTGCCACGCCAATTTCAACAGTAATGCGTCGTTAAAAGCCGAAATGTCTCTAATACCCAAGCCTCCCATTTGAACCGGCCTACATATCTTGTGCCATGCGATTAGAGACATGTAACGGTTTTGGCCCATTTTGCCCCATAAAAATTTCCTCATGAGTCGGTTTACCTCTTCTACAGTTGCCCTTGAAAGCGAAGCTACCCCCATGTAATAAACTGGTAAGGATATGATAACGGCTTTGAGTAGGGTTACTCGACCCGCGTGCGACAGGTGAGTTGCCTTCCAGCCCGCCAGTTTCTTGTATATTTTGTCTAGTAGCAGGTCATCATTGGGGTCCTTTCTTGCCGTTGGCGGTGTCATGAGTACACCCAAATACCTTTCCTGGTCCGCTGCCAGTCTGGCCCCAAACATGTCTGCAACCTGGTGGCAACAATCTTCCTGACAGGCTTTGCTAAACCATATGATGGACTTAGTCGGGTTTACTTGCAGTCCCGAGTTCAGAGCAAAACAATCAAGGATATTCTGAAATTGTGCAACCTCTGTCTGTTGAGCCCTTCCCATGACCATCAAATCATCCGCGTAGAGAGCATGAGAAAGTGTCAGTGCCGTCGGCGCGAGCGTTATCCCTTTGATCAGTCCCTGCTGAACTGCATCATTGATTTGCTTGGAAAGGAACTCCATTGCCAGAATAAATAAATAGGGCGATAAGGGACATCCTTGTCGCAGGCCCCTTTTCGGTTTGATAAATCCACTTCCCGAGCCGTTAATTAGGATGGTGATTCGGCCAGCTGACAAACAGGCTTGCACCAGGGAAATGATTTTGGTAGGTATTCTAACTTTGTCCATTGCCGCTGTAAGGAAATCCCATTGTAGTGTATCAAAAGCCTTACTAACATCGGCTTTGAGCAGAAATGATTTGTCCTTATACTGCCTGGAAGCGAAGGAATGCATTATCTCTCTGACCAGGATGACATTGTCAGAGATATTTCTCCCCTTTAAGAATGCAGTTTGCTGTTTAGAGATGAGATTCTGCATATATGGCTGTAATCGATTTGCCAGGACTTTCATGAACAATCTGTAGACGGTATTGCCAATGGTGAGTGGTCGATAATCCTTCGGATTTTGCGGTTCTTCTATCTTTGGCAGCAAAATGACATGGCTGGCCAACCACTGGTCAGGCAGCTTTTCCGATTGAAATGCCAGAGCAACCGCCGCTGCTATTTCTGTCCCCACCATGTCCCAATTCTGTTGCAGGAATTTGGTCGTAATGCCATCCGGTCCCGGTGCTTTATCAGGCCCCATGGCAAATAATGTAGCCCTTACCTCTTCATAGTTCGGTACTGCACTAAGTGCCAGATGGGATTGAGTCGGTACCTTATGTTCCTCCTCAACCGTTATTTGTGCAAGGTAGGCATGTAGGTCTCGGTGTTGTTGCTGCCCAGCCGAACCATATAATTCTTTGAAATAGTCAACAAAGGTCCTTCGGATATCAATCTCAGCCGTCAGTATTGATCCATGGGAGTCCGTGACATGAGGTATGAAGTTTGCACGGCGACGCTGTGATGCCATAGCGTGAAAGAAGGGCGTGTTACGGTCCCCCTCGCACAACCACTGGATTCTCGATCGCTGCTTCCAGTAAATTTCTAAGTCCTCTTCAGTTTTGTGATATTCACGCATAAGTTCTTCCTCTGCCCCCCAGATCTGCCGGGCCGGGTGGACCGATTGCACTTCAAGTATTTTCTGTTGGAGATAGTTGAGACGATTCTGCGGTGTTTGTTGCTCTTTGGCCCAATCCCTAATGTGTTTTTTTAATAAGACAATTCTTTCATCCCATGTAGAACCGACCATCTGACTCCATCGCCACTCACACATTTCTCGGAATCCCACCATATTTGTCCACCAATTTTCCATTCGAAACCTTGTTGCACCGTAAGGCCTATTTGCAGTTCTTATTAGTATTGGGCAATGATCACTATGAATGCGGGGCATATGATTAACCACCGCATGTGGGTGTGCTTGCATCCATTTAACCGTTGCCACAGCCCTATCCAACCTCTCATGAATCGCCTCAGAAGCATTTGGCTTATTTGTCCAAGTATATGCCGGCCCCCTAAAACCCAAATCCACCAATCCGGCATTAAACAAGAATGTTCTGAAGCGTCTGTTATTTGAGTTCATGGCCGGATTACCTCCGTATTTCTCATTATCATTGGCAATGGCATTGAAATCTCCTATGACACAAGCAGACTCATTCGCGCTCAGTATGACTTTGATTTCATTCCAAATTCGAGTATTTCCCCCATGTGATGGATCCCCATACACACAGACCAGTGTCCATGAATTTCCCCCTTGTTCCCGGATTGTTGCATGTATTTTGAACCGATCTTGCTCCACTACTGTCAATTGTGTTGTAGTATCCCAGAGTAACCAGAGTCCCCCTGACCGGCCCGTAGCCGGTACCAAGGAATTATTTTGCAAAGGAAGAGAATTAACTAATTTTTTTGATTTTTGGAAAGATCTTTTGGTTTCGGAAATGAAGGCTATATTTGCCCTTGTCGCCCGGAGGATATTAGCTAGGAATTTTTGCTTCCGTGGCCCTCCGGCTCCACGGCAATTCCATGATATTATGGTACTCATTGTTCCCGCGGAGGTCGAGCTGAGCTCGCCTCCAAGGTCCTCTTCTTATGTGCGCTACCCTCAAGCGCGACACCCGAGGTTTGGGCGTCAATTTCCGTGTCACTATCATCATACAAGTTTACTACTCCATGTGGCTGTTCTCCCAATATGCCGGTCCCTTCCGGGTTTGGCCTCTTTAGTGGGCCATGTCTGAGGTTGGTATTGCGCTGAGCCCTGAAGGGCCTGACCATCTCAAATGGGGCCAGTATTTGGTCATTATTTAGGATGCCCTCCTCCATTTCAGTCCGATTTGGCTGTTGTGGGTCAGCAGTTGCGATGGGCCGGTTATACTCAAGGCCAGCTTGGCCCGAATCCGTAGGATAGGGATTGTTTGGTAGTGGGCCAGAAAAATGAGTCCCCTGATGTGGAGCATTTCCTTGGTTAATAGTGTCCTCCCTTGCTATCGGTATTAGGGCCGAATTGTTAATCCAGGCACCCACCCGATTTGG
Source organism: Carex kokanica (assembly GCA_025461125.1). Classification (NCBI taxonomy): domain Eukaryota; kingdom Viridiplantae; phylum Streptophyta; class Magnoliopsida; order Poales; family Cyperaceae; genus Carex; species Carex kokanica. The sequence continues at coordinate 50,740 of JAJGRX010000831.1, read as the reverse complement.
AATCGGTTGTTGCATGTATGGTAGTTCACTGAATCTTGGGTCTATTCTGAGGCGTTCTAATCTCAGTTTTTCAGCACAGCCCAGTGTTTCATGGCCAATCATCGAACAGAATAGGCATATTCTTGGGAGTCTTTCATAGGTTATATAAATAGGAATAACACCTAATGCCGGATGTTCGAATTGTACTCTATCTTTGAGCTTGGCATCTATTTTAACGAGCATTTTGACCTTGTATATCTTGTGTCCCCCAGCAAAAATTTCCATTGGTTCTGACATTGGTGTACCTAATTCTTGTGCCAAGATAAGCATCCCTTGATGAGAGAGCACTGCTGGCGGTACTCTATGCCACTGAGTCCAAAGTTCTGCCACCTCCACCTTCGGTTGTTGTAGCTCTGCCGGGCCCATAACTCGTTTAGCAAAGACCGCATCATTTCTGTATACCCAAATTCCTCGTTGCATGACCCTCTCCAGATCAGTTGCATTAGTAAATTGCACTAGGAACATATTGGTTGTGAGTATTGATATATCAGTGGCCGGGTCTACTCCCCATGCTTTCATCATGGTAGCAGCACTAAATCAATAAATATCTTTGGTCTATCAGGAACCCACAATACAAAAAAAGATGTTAACCAACTGGCTTGGTTCGGTTCGTCATTGGCTTGTCTAAAATCAGGCTCCAATTCGTTTTAGCATGAGTTGGTTCAAAGTTTTGCCTAAGTCAGGCTCGACTCGACTCGTTTACCTTCCTTTCAACAATATTATGCAGCAGCTACAAACTCCAACAAAAAGTTTGAGAGTTAGTGACTACATTTAGACAGCATTGCATGATCTTCACAGCAGTGCCAAATATCCTTCTACATTTTGAACGACCAAAAAAAAAAAAAAATCTTTTGAATTCTTGTTAAGTCTATTCCATCCAATTGGACTCCTATTTTTTTTATTTATTTATTTTTTGACAAAGAGGCCAATGCTAGTCGCGTATGTGGATGATCTCATCATTAATAGAGATGATGACGACGGGATCAATGCTCTGAAAAAGTTCTTGAATGAGCAATTTCAGATTACCGACATTGGCAAACTCAAGTACTTTCTTGGTATTGAGGTATTACGGTCTCGTGGCAAGCTTCTCATCTGTCAGAGGAAGTATGTGCTAGATATGTTCTCAGAAAGTAGCTGCTTCGATGCAAACTCGTTGATTTGTCGATGGTCATTGAGACCAAGCTTATGCCAAAAGATGGAGAGCTATTACATGATCCTGAGAGATATCAAAGACTGGTTGGTAAACTGAATTATTTGACAATTATTAGGCCTGACATTTCTTATTTGGTGAGTGTTTTTTTTTTTTTGAGGGATAGTGGAAAGGTTCCACTAAGATATATTGAGCTAGAAAAATTTTTACAGGGGTGTTACACGGATCAAGTGGTCTTTGTAACTATTTAGTAAATTAACAGTGTAACTCAACTATTGAAAAGCTCTGCTAATAAAACTAAGAACGCTCCCAAAATGTCTAGGCCACTCCTTCCCCTATTGCATCTAACTAAAAAGTAACCAGTTGTGTATATCAATTGCCGTATCATTAATCAGGATGTGTACTAATTTCCTCTTCTGGGTGAACGTTCTTCTATTCCGTTCTTTCCATAGTGCCCATGAGCCCGCCGCCCATGCCACATCCCAGAGTTTCTTGGTTTGCCCTGTTAGTTTATGCCGCCCCTCACACCAGACCTCAGAGTAGCAGTTTCCCCTTACCCTTGGCAGGTTTAGCTGTGCACATAAACCCCTCCAGAAATTTATTGTGTACGGGCATGCTCGCATTAAATGATCACAAGTCTCCCTCTGATCATTGCCACATAATGCACATCCCTGTGGTACCGGACATCCACGTATGAGAAGTATCTCTTGAGTAAGGATTTTATCATTCAACATTAACCAGAGAAAAATGCGCACTTTCATCGGCACTCTAAGCTTCCACAATGCTCGGTGGTAACTTGATGTAACCCCTGTATCGTGCATTGTCCTATAGGCTGATGAACATGAGAACGTTTTTGTTGCTGTCCACCTCTACTGAATCGTTTGGGAGGCCACATCTTGCTCAATTGAACAGGAGAAAAAGGGGGTGAGCGATGCGAGCTCCTTTAGAAAGCTAGTAGGGTTTGGAAATTCCTCCAGCTGTGAGTAATCTGTGATGTTGTACAGCTGATTCATTGTGGTTGCCCAGAGTCCATCTTGGTCTTGTTGTAATCTCCAGAGCCACTTCATTAGCAGCGCCTGGTTCTGCTCATCAAGTGAAATTATCCCCATACCACCATTGCATTTTAATGTACAAACTGTTTCCCAATTCATTAAGCAATTAATACCTTTGCACTGTGCGTTTCCCCGCCACAGAAAACGTCTTCTTATTTTATCAATTTGCTTAGTGACCCCTTTCGGTAACCTAGTTGCTTGCATGAAATGCACCGGCATGGCCGACAGGACAGCTTTTGCCAAGGTTACTCTACCCCCGTACGACAGAAAGTTTGATTTCCATCCTTCCATCCGTTTCTGCACTGCCATAATCATTGGTTGAAAATCAATGATGCGAAGCTTTTTGATTGCCAGTGGTAGGCCTAAATATGTGATCGGTAACTGTTCAGCCGGAGATGATAGAATATTATGTATAGTGTGCGTCAGATGCGAGGGGATTGAGATTGGGACAAATGCACTCTTTGCTTTGTTTATCTTGAGACCCGTGAGTTCCTCGTATACCTTTAGGACATGTGTGATTATCTTCATAGTTAGAGGATGTGCTTCTGCAATAATGACTGTGTCATCTGCAAATTGAATTGTTTTCGGGGATAGGTGCACATTTGGGGGCATGATCTGTTCCGCTTTTTGCATAAATCTGCTGAGCGAATCAGCTACTATGATGAAGAGCATCGGAGATAATGGATCCCCTTGCCTAAGCCCTCTCCCATGAGTAAATGAATCAGTGAGAGAGCCATTAACCCGGACCGCAGAGGTTGCTGATTGTAAGAGGGCTAGTATCGAGCTAATCCATTTCGGGGGAAATCCTTTTTCTATCAGAAGATTGGTGAGAAAACACCAGTCAACGGTGTCGAAGGCTTTTTCAAAGTCCACTTTGTATAAAATTGCCGGTAATCTTCGTGTATTGCAGAAAGCTAAGAATTCTCGCACCACCAAGAAGGATTCCATCATTGATCGGCCTCGGACAAATGCTGTTTGATTCTGGGCAACTAGTGTTGGGAGATGCCTTTGTAGCCTGTTTGCCAAAGTCTTCGTTATGATTTTAACTATGGTGTTAATGACACTGATTGGGCGGTAATCAGAGATGTTAATGGGTGTACGTTTCTTTGGTATCAGGGTTATGGTTGCTTTGTTGATGGGCTTAATGTTTCGACCGGAGTTATGGAAATCCAAAATTAGATTCATGAGGTCATTTCGGATTATACTCCAGAATGTTTTGTAGAATTCAACAGGTAACCCATCTGGACCGCTCGCCTTATCACCTGGCATTTCATTTATTGCAGCGAGAACTTCGGTCTCTGATATGTGGTCATCCAGGCATAACAAGCCAAGGGTATGATTAGGGCCGACCTTTCCTTCCAGGCTGAATGGCCTTCGGCATAAGTCTGTCCTCTTCAGCAGGTTGGCGAAATGGGACTTGATGTACTGCGGCAGTTGTGATTCTGGTATTGCCACCCCGTTCTCATCTTGAACCGTGGCCATTGCGTTCCTATTTTTCCTTCCATTTGCTATTGCATGAAAATATTTTGTGTTTTTATCGCCCGATTTTAACCATGCGCAACCTGACCTTTGTTTCCATCTTATCTCCTTGTCACGAGCTAGGGTGAAAATGTGTTCCCTTAATCTGATTCTTAGCCTGAATTCGATTGTGTTGAGATTTATGAGTTCCTCTACTCGATCTAGTTGTCTAAGAACCCATTTGGATCTTTGGAGATATGTGTCTCTTTTGCAAAATTTTCCCCTCGCCCATCTCTGAAGATTTTTTTGCACTGCGAATAATTTCCTCTGAAAAATTCTCACTGGGTTAGAGGAATTAACCGTTGTTGCCCATGCAGCTGCCACTATGCCATGAACCTCTTGGTGTTTGAGCCAAAAATTTTCAAATTGGAATTTTTTCCTTGGTGGATTGGTATGGGGTCTAATATTGAGCAAGAGTGGGGTGTGATCTGAGGCTCCAGCCGGTAAATCTTGTAGTGAGTTAGTGGCACCATATAAGTTCCAGTGGCAAGATAGGAACACTCTGTCTAGTTTAGAGAACGTTGGAGTCGGTCTCTTACTGGACCAAGTGTATGTTCGACCTTGGAGTGGAATATTCACCAAGTTGGTGTCCCCTATCAGGTTATTAAATTCTGATAGCAGGCCCAGGTTCCTGATGTGGCCTGTGGTGTCTTCTAGGTCACGGTAAAGGTTAAAGTCTCCAGTGAGTATCCACGGAAGATTATTTAATTCACGGATCATACGGAGCTCCTGCATAAATTCCATTTTTTTTGTGTCCTCCTGCAGTCCATAAACCGCAGTGTACATAAATTGAAAGTTATTAGTTTGTAATATCACCGAAACTGAGAAATTAAAAATGAACGAATTCAAGAGAGTGAATCTAGGACTCCACGCGAGCAAGATTCCTCCTCTCGATCCTTCTGCATTTAATGCCTCATATTGATTAAATTTCACGGGGCACACTTGCCGCACACGGAAAATCGAGCAAGTGATCCACTTAGTCTCTTGATAAGTAATTAAATCAGGATTCGCGTCTATTGCTATATCCTTAATCACATCACATTTGTGCGAGTCACCCAGACCCCTCACATTCCAATTTAAAATACGCAAGGGAAATTTAAAACACAATGTTTGATCATTCATAGATATTGATTACACAAAAGTTGCTGATAGCAAATTAAAAGAACAACACAGTGGATTAAAGTATCAGATAGCATCCTGCTATTCCTAAACGGTTAAGTTAACAAAAGCATGCTGCTCACTACCTATCCCCACTTAGGAAGCCTTAGTGGCATCCTTCATTCGACGCTTCCTCATCGTCGGTGAATTTGTCTTCGTCACTGTTGAACTCGAGTTCTCCTAAGATCGATTCACCATAATCTTCATCATTACCCTCCATCGCTGCCGGATTTGCATTACTCGGCCCCTCCCCATGCTGCAGAGGAATGCTCTGATCCACAACCCCACAGAAAAGGTCAATGTCCTCTGACTTACTTGGATCGAGTGGGACGGCCTCTAAGTTTTCAGTTTGCAGTACTTTGAGCAGGTCTGCTTCGGTGAAAGGTGATTTCTGAGTTGGTTTCTTCTTTTTCCTAGATTTTTTCGGTGAGTAGTTCTTGATGAAACCTCGGACAGAGATACGGGCACTGCGGCGAAGGGATTGTTGATCCTTGCTGTTGTCTATTGGCGGATTGACCTGGTTTGTTTCTTCCTCCAGCACCAGTTCGGGCTGTGCCAGAAACTCCCTTGCTAGCAGATCAGCTGCTGCTAGGACCCCCTGTTGTGTTTGTAAATCCTGCGCTTCTAGGTCTGCATCACCTCCAACAGTTTCGCCGCCCCCATAGGCTGCCTCGTACATCTGCAAGTCGAACTCCGAAGCAGTCGGGGTTACATAATTTCCAATTATTTGAGACTCACCATGGCTGATCGGGCTCTGCTGTTCCAGCGCACTGAAATCCGCCCGATGATTTGCCTCAAATTCCTCATAGAGACGGTAGTCCTCTTCTTGCATGTCTTCATTTTCAATTGGTTCTTCCTCTGGCTCCAATTCAATCTGATTTTCAGTGAGGTTGGGGGATCCCTCTGGTTGCTGTTCTATCGCCTCCTCCTCTGGGTCTGATTCGATCTGGAACTCATTGGGTTTGGGTCCTTTTTGGTTGTAGGTTTGGGTATCGGATCCTAGCCCCGTTTCGTGAAGCTCAGGGATGTAGCCTCCAATCAGATTAGGCTGGGGTCCGTGTGGTGTTTGAGAAAGGGCTGTAGGGATTATTGGATTCGTGTTTGTTGTGCTGCTCTGACTTAAATCAGGCAGGCCTGCTGGAAGAGTTGGTTTTGGGCTGGGAAGAGACCGAATGAGGCCTATGGCCCGATCAGTTAGAGGGCTTGGGCTGAAGTGGAGAACTTTGGGTGGGCTTTGAGTTAGGGACTTAGTCATTTGCTGAATTTGGTTAGTTACAGATGGCGTTGTGGATTTGGGAGAGGTGGTTTTTGGGTTTAAATTTTGAATGAGATTCCCACTTAAAGTTACTTTTTCTCTTGCGTGAATGGATGGGTTTGCAGAGGAGTGCTGTTGGTACACTGTTGCGCATTTAATGACTAAATCAGGTTGGTCTCCATTTTTGAACGAACTTGAGATCTCCAGGGGGTTGTTTTCGCAAATATTCTTACCTTTGATTTTTCTTTCTAGGATTTGCTGAGGTGTCAGTTCCATGGCTACTTTCAGCTCTGACTGGAGCATGGTTTCGAACAAGGGTGAAGTTCTTAATGTTTTCTCTAATTTTTCTTTCTCGCGACCAGCTCCCATGTTCTTCCAGACCGAGAAGATCGTGTCAAAGTCGATAGCCAGTATGCTATTGCCTTGGTTCTCATCCCTGTTGTTATATTCCGGAAAATTTAAATTTTGTAAATTTAAATTAATAACTAAAAATCTACAACTAATTAAAACTTTAATGATGCTATTAGGGAAAATAAAAGTTAATTAACGAAATGGATAAATTAGTTATACAAAATTCATTTAGTGAGCCAGTTAATAAATTAACAAAAAAAATTAATTGTACTTTATATAGTTAAATTTCTAAATTTAAAAGACAAATGAAAATAAAAACTTTAATTAAACCTTGATAAAATGATGCGGACAAATTCGTACCATAAATTCTGGACATACGAGATTCGTACAAAAAAATTCTAAACACAATTTCCGTTTAACTCCTTCGAATTAAGTGCAATTAAATATATATAAATACCTTAGGAATCCCTTTTAAATTATCTTGAAATTAAATCGACCATTGGACAAACTTGCACGAATCTTGGAGCATCTTATAACCCAAACGGGTTCGGTCTTGATTAATTATTCATAAATAGGTGCTAAATTAAAACCATCCTTTTTATTTCTTTCTCTAGGAATATCTCAACCGTTCAGATCTGCCTGGCACGCATCTCGATGCAACCCTTCCCTTATTACTCTCCTCCCTTCTCTCTCTCGCTGCCCCTGGTCCCCTCCCGTTTTGAATCTCTCTCTCTCTCTTGGCGCAAGGGAGAGGAATGATCTCTCTCTCTCTCTCTTGTGTGGCTGTGATTTTTGCCGTTTCAACTGCCCACGTCGCGTCGCCCTCGTGCGCGCGACGACCATGGCGGTACCTCTGTCAGAGGGTTCTGACACCCTTGACTTGCTTGCCCTCGCTCGTTACGTTACCGGGTTCGGTTTATATACCTCGCTCTCTCTCGAATTTGGGTTACTATCTCTCTCTCTTTCTTGTTTACTCATGTGTTGAGAATTAAATCCCTCTCTCTCTCGCTCGTTCTGTTTTTCCTCTTGCTTGCTGCGCTGGAAACCCTAGAAATTGGGGGGTTTTGATTCTTGCGATTTTCGCCTCTGGTGCCTTCTTGGAGGTGTTCCTGGTGCTTGGCGTGCTTCTTTGCTGTGGTGCTTACCTATTTGTTGAGACGGCCATGAGGCGAGCCATTGCTTGGTACCGGCCGAACCTTGACCCTTGTTGCGATTTGCTCTTCTATCGGGTAATTCCAGCACACCCTGTTCTGTTTTGTTGATCTGGGTTAAGCCTTGACTTGTGCCTTGCTGATTTGTGAGATGGTTCGTGGGATGTTGAATTTTTGAATACCGAATGACGGGTTGTTGATTTTCCCGGTTCGGACGATGACTTGTGAGGTTGTTTCGTTGAAATTGAATGTGGGTGCCTTGCTTGATTTTTCCTGCCTTGCTGGGTTGGGGCGCTGCTGTCTTGCTTGCTCGGTTTTCTGGTACATTCCCGGTACCGGCCTTATGTGGGATTAGGGACCCCTTTTTCCTTGTTCCCTTGTGCTGCCTTATTGCACGGCCTTTTTCCTTTTCTGTTGTGCGGTGCTGATTTTGTTGTTGCTGATCCGACCGTACCAGTACCGATACTGGTACTGGATTTTCTCTGCCTCTTGGTGTTGTTGTGCTGATTTTTGTGGTGCCTTGACCCTCTCTGGTTTGTGTGATGATATGGATTGCGAGAATGAGCTGGTACAGTCGGTACCAGCCCAGTGATACCACTGGTACCGAAGAATTGAACTGACAGGGACCAAATTGTAAATTATGATGTTTTTATGGTTGGTTGCGTAAAATACGGCTGAGTGTGATTTGAATAACTGGAGGGGTTAAAATGCAAAACTGTATGAATTTTGAAAGTATGGGCTTTAGATAATTAAATAAAGGGCCTTTGGCCTTTTTACTATTTTGGACTGTGGACTTTATTAGGCCGGCCTTATAAGTAGAATAAAAGTGGGCTTTGCAAAAATAAGTGAATTAAAAATTTGATAAATTACTTCGGGTCTCGAGCCTCTAATTGGTTGGCTCGATCCGAAGTTTCACTTAAAGCTCGGGAGATGATTAGATTAGTCCTGGATTGACGACTCATGACATACTATGAGCAGATACTAGATTATCCGACAGGACACGATATGATCCCGAAACACATCAAAATTAAAAGTCTCAACAATAGTTAATTAGGATAAACACATTTAAATTAGAAATTAATTTAGTTAAGTAAATTAAATATCTATTTCAATTAGTAATAAAATTTGTCATAATATTTAAGTATTTTATGAATTTACAAAGATATAAAATAAGCTGTATTAATGATTATCGTATCATATCGATTATTTAACAATTGGTTAGTGGCATATTTTATTTATACACATACTTAAGAATTAATTAAATAAAATGTGTATTTTCGTTACGCACAATTAGACAATTAATTATCGCGATCATTAACTTAGTAAATTATTTACGTGTTTTAAATCTCACAAGTAAATATGATTTCTTTTAAATACTTAGAGAATTTAATTAAAACAATTATTCTTAAAGTAAAAGTTATAAATAATAAAATAAGGGTAGCGGGGGTTACGATAATTAGTTTGATCCTAATTAGATTAAGTTACGAATTTCAGGACATTCGACCTATCCTGATCCCGATCCGTGGACCGATCCCGCTGACGGCGGTACCGGAGCATACGCGGAGCACGCGGATTTCCGAGGCGATTAGCACACGTCTTCAGCTTGCCCTACAGGTGTGGGATATCTGAATTACTTTTTTCGTGGCGTACTCTAACCAGTCGACCACTTGACCTGTCATACGCACTTTAAATTTGTAGTTGCATTAGAGCATGTTTTATCCTTTCAGAACTGTAATTAGAAATCGCATAAGCCCTTTTCAAATTGAGAATTTACTGCTTTAAATAGGAGTAGAGTAATTTAATTATAGGTTTAGAATTTATAGATATTAGGCTATTATTTGTCCTCTTCTCGTAGAGGATAATAGTATTAGCATTTAAACGATCATATGCATTGGTGAGAGCTGAGAAGAAGACTGAGTGACTGCGCTCCGGCTTGTTGGGATGGAACGAGTCGGGTCCGCAGCCATTGAGCTGAGGGATCACTTGATCCCTTAGATGGTCTTTTTAGGATATATTATATGTATTAAAGTTGGAAATATATATATATTCGTTCATTTTGCATTTACGTACACCGGAGGCTGCGGTCGCTGGGTACGAAACGATTCGAGCTTGGTCTCCCTTACATTAGGAGCTACTCGCCATATACGGATTTGAGGCTGCGTGTCTCAGTGTGTGATATGAGGCTGCGTGTCTCGAGGCTGCGTGTCTCAGGTGTGTGTTATGGGGCTGCGTGTCCCAGGTTTTATACGAGGCTGCGTGTCTCTTGGATTGTCCCATTGGTCTGGCCAGGCGGTGGAGTTCCGTCGTCTGCTCATGAGGAGACGGATTAACTTGACTTACGACTTGCTTGTAGATTTCTCCTATTTGTATATGTAAGTTGAAGGATCGTTTTAGAGTAAGGAAAAATACACGGATTGAGATATATTCATCGGCGAGTGGGCATATACTCTTGCGAGTTAATGCTCGATGTCCCTGATATCGTGTATCGGTTGTTGTCACAATGTCTCTGGGCATCGTGTATCATTGGCTCCCTGCCCACCGTCCTTGGACTAATATCTAGTGGGACCTTGGGTCCGATTTGCACAGCACGGGGTGTAAACATATTTTATCCGTACTATTATATTAAATTCTGTACACACAATACCTCGGTATTGGACTCCGAATTGAATACTATATTATCTGCCTTGTATTTTGTTTTGGGGAATTGTGCATGCTGTCATGATAGGATAATCGCATCATGTCATCTATTATATGTATTTTTCTTTAATAGATAATATAATAGGTTGTTATACTTAAATCATGTGCATTTAAAAGTACGAATTACCGAATTGTGCGTAGATTACCATTAAATGTGCTTTGACCAAAGAGGATCCCTGAAAGGGTAGTTCTGGGTCACATACTGGGCGATTGGTCGCTCACCCACCTTTTGATGTGGGATTTCAGGTACTGAGACGGGTGTTCCGCAGTAGGAGATGCTAGGAGATGCCAGGAGCTGTCCCTGATGGTCATGCCACTTCATGATAGAGTATAGGACCTTTTGATTAGGATTTGGAGTCCGATGATTTTTGTCTATACATCGGTCTCGGTAGATTATGTATTCCTTTCATTAGCTTGTGTTTTATTTTGTGATGTGGGCTGTATGGACCCGTATATGTTTATATTTATTTAGTGATGTATGACTGTTGCTTATTTCTATTATTTCGCTTCCGCTGTTTTTGTCGTTTATCGTATTTGATTAGCCTTGCGTGTTTAGATATAATTAAACACGAGGCGGGGATTGATCACATCTTAAATCGAGAATAGTGGTTTGGGGTGTGACACCTGTAAACTGTGACTGCTTGTTTGTTTGCATGTTGCACTTGAGTAAAAAATTCCTCCTTCGGTGTTGTGTCAAGCGGTGGAGCGAGTGGCACCGGTTCCTCAATCCAACTCAGAACCCGTACCTCCACTTCTCTAGTGATGCCTTTAAGCCATATGTTTAGGTTGTGCGGGATATTCCCGAGGTCTGGAACCGCTACAACCGCAAACATACTCTCTAAGGATGGGGCTCTAGTCATGGATGCATGTTCAAGAACGATGCCGAACGAGCTAGCAGCCGCTATTAGGTGATCAATGGTCCACATTTGAGGGGACAGCCTTCTCAATTCAATCCAGATTTTATATTTTAAGCGTAAAGGATATCCATTAATAGCGGGCGTCCAAGGATAGGATATATAACCGAGTTCTTGCAACGGTTTATCATAACTTAGAAGGAATCGATGACGGTCAAAACCTGAGGGGAGCAAGAGAAGGTATTGAGCCCCCGACATGTGAGTTAGAGGGAAGGGGAAATCCGACTTGCAAACATTCATGAGGACCGATTGCACGATTTCGGTTGTATGGTTAATCTTGAGACGGGCATCTATGACAATTGCTCGGTTGAACTCAATCGCATCTACCTTCATGAGGTTAGTTTCAGGAATGAAAACCGTAACCGACCGCGGTCGGTTCGGAGGTAGTTGAGATTCTCCCATATTGCCTCTTGGTTGTAGAGGGTCGAAGCGAACTCTCTTAGCAGCTGGATTTTGCGTGCAATTCTTCGCCTCATGGCCCGTAGTCCAGCATTGAGCACACACCCGCTCTCTTGCACGGCACTCGGTTTGGTCATGTCCAAGCTTGAGACAGTTGTAACAACAACCCTTCCATAAATAGTGATTTGGATCAGGGGGGATGGGTAAATGTGGGTGTTCTTGCAAGATTTCGTTTTGAGGGGATGAATTTTGGGTATGTGAGAATTGTCATGGGTTTTGGTCAAGATAATGCTGCCAAGGGGGGCTCTGATAACGTTGAACTGTTGGAGGATACGGGGGTAGTTGAATGTTAGGAGGTGGAGTAGTGATGTGAGCATAAGGTTGGGCGTACGGGTTCAGTGGGTTGTTGTGTTGGGTGTGTTGGACGAGTAGGGGTTGAGGGGTGGGAGTACTGCGCTTCCTTGTCATAGCTGGGGGTGAGTTATTGCAAGGATTAGGTAGAGATGAGTTAATGGTGTGGTAAATCCTGCTGGTTTTAGGCGTTTTTGTAGTAGGAATTGAAGGTGGGATGCCATTAATGCTTGTAAGCGCATTAATTAGAGGTGACTGCTTGGGTTGTGAGAAGGACGGGAATAATCCCTCCACTCTGCCCCAAGCCGTGAGAGATGGTGATGTAGCTGCATTAATGAGAGATTTGTGCCGTCTCTGGTACTGTTGTCTACAGTGAGGCGTACTATGACGATAATGGTGTTTCTCAAAATAGCCATTTCCCAAGAAAGAGTTAAACGCTTTGTTACCTTGTGGGAGACTGCCAGTACGTCTGGGAGCTGTTTGGTGATGTGACGAGAACGCTCCATTCTTCCTCCACCAACTCCTTCTCGGCCTTCTCTGTGCATGCTCGTATTCACCTTTGCTTCTTCTTGCTAAGTCTTGGCGTTGCCGGCGAGAGAGAACTGTGAACCACCCATCTCCGATTGAAACTGTTGCTTGCTTCATTTTCAAAAATCGCCTTGGGGTCGCCCTCTTAACGGGTCCTCCTAATTAGATCCGCTTCATTTTCCCGTACGAGTACAATAGTTGCGATCTCATTTTCATGAATGTCATGTTTGAGAATTGTCAAGTAGCCCTTGTGAAAAAGAGTTTCAAGACATACACAAGTATTGTGTTGGTTTCATTTGGTGAGTGTTGTGAGTCAGTTCATGTCGAACCCTCACCCTTGCACATATTGGGATTGTTGAAAATAATGAAGATTAGAATCAAATGGATCTTAGACCCGTTAAGGATAACCTCAGACCCGTTAAGGATTTACATCATCGGTTATGTTTTAGAAATAAAAGGAGCAATAAATACCTCCACTTTTATTTCCATATATAGAGTATTACCGTTGTATAGGCACCCGTTAGGATTAGAAATAGGCAACCGTTACCTCTCTTGCTTTATTCAATATAAATAGGCTGCACTGTAACAGAATCAGTTACTGAATGAAATAGAAAATTCCATTCATCAATTCTCTCTAAAACTCAGAAAAATCATCATGGTATCAGAGCAAAATTAGAATCCGAATCAAAAAACACCAAGTGCCTAAAAGGCCACCCAAGTGCTGTTAGAACAGCCACCCAAAATCTCAAAGAGCCACTGTAACAGCCACCCTAAAAATCTCAACAGCCAACAAAAAATTCAGAATTCAGAATTCAACATGTCTCAACAAAACGAAAAACTTACTGGGGTACTGCTCAACGGAAAAAACTATCTGCCATGGGCCAGATCTATCACCTTTGCTCTCAGTGGAAGATCAAAACTTGAATACATCACTGGAGACAAGAAGAAACCACAACCAGCGGCGGCAGACAGACCAACTGAAGCTGAAACAAAGGCCATTTCTGAATGGCAAGCAAACGATCATCTTATCATGAGTTGGTTGCTGGCATCCATGGAACAAACCATTGCCGATTTATTCTACTGCACAAATTCGGCCAAAGAATTATGGGACAAAGCCGAAAAATTATATGGGCATAAGAACAACTATGCTCATATCTTTCAACTCCAACAAGATCTCCATCTTATCAAACAACAGAATCAACCGATTACTGAGGTTTTAAGCTAGCTCCAAAAAATAAAAGACGAACTAAGAGTTTACCGACCTCCCACAACCGACCTTTTAGAAATTCAAAAAAGGGAGGCACAAGATGAAACTTTCCAACTCCTTGCCTGTCTAGACCCGAGTTATGAGGCCGTGAGAGCACAAATTTTGCTTTCAGCCCCTCTACCTTCTTATGACGAGGTAGCCGCAATGATTCAAAGAGAAGAGTCGAGACGGAGTGTCATGGCGGGTCCACAAGCCAACAGCGAGGGACACGACAACCATGCACTCGCCGCCAGAGCCTCTGTCCCGTTTTTTTCAAAATCGGCCTCAAAACCCTAACTTCAAATCTGAGGGAGAGAGGTGTACACACTGCAAGAAACTTGGCCATAATCACGAAAAATGTTGGTTCAAGCATCCCCATCTCAGACCAAAGAGAAGAGGATCGGAGAAAGGGGGAGATCGGGACAATAGAGGAGTAGGCAGCTCTCTCCAAAGCAGCGGCGGAAATAAAAGAGAAGAAATAGAGAAAGGGTTTAACACACAGGGAGCCTTCTCTCCAGTCCAGCCGAAACTGGAGACCTCCAGTTTTTCAGAATCAAGAGGTTGTGGCAGCCAGGATCAAATGCAGCGGCTGTTTCAGCAGTTTTCCATGTGGTATGCTAAGAACAATATGGATGGTATAGCTCTAAACTCTATTAAATCTAATTTAATTGATCAAATAATTTTGGATAGTGGTGCTACTAATCATATGTTTGGAAATAAAATTTTTTTTAACAGATTTAAAAATTAATAATAATGGTGAACAAGTTCAAGTAGAAAATGGTATGAAAGTCAAAATTAATGGCAGTGGTACATTTAACATTTTTTCAAAAGAAACTAAGGGTGTATTATATTTAGATTCTTTTTCAACCAATTTAGTTTCAATTAAAAGACTAGCAAATGAACTAAATTGTAATGTAATATTTTCTCCTAAAAATGTACAATTTCAGGACCGGAAAACCGGGAAGACGATTGGTGAAGGGTTTCTAGAAAATGGGCTTTATATTCTAAAAAATCAAGAATTAATTTTTAGTGCAACAAAGGAGTCAATAGATCAAGAACTTTGGCACAAGAGATTTGGGCATCCCTCCGACCAAACTTTAAACAAGCTTTTTAATTTTTCTTTTAAAAATTGTATTAATTGTGATGTTTGTAAGCTAGCTAAGCAAACAAGGCTTCCTTTTTCTTTGTCAATTAGTAAAAGCAAAGCACCTTTTGAATTAATTCATTCCGATGTATGGGGTCCGGCTCCAATTATTTCTTACAATGGTTTTAAATATTTTGTGTTATTTATTGATGATTTCTCACGAACCACATGGCTTTATTTGCTTAAATCAAAAGATGAAGTGTTTTATTGTTTTCTAGAATTTGCAAATCGTGTTGAAAATCAATTTAATGCCAAAATAAAAATATTTAGATCGGATAATGGTACGGAATTTGTAAATAATAACTTTGCAAATTTTTTCAAAGAAAAAGGAATAATTCACCAAACAACTTGTATAAATACTCCCCAACAAAATGGTGTATCGGAAAGAAAAAATAGACATTTGTTAGAAATGACAAGAGCACTTTTATTTCAATCAAATGTTCCAAAATTTTTTTGGTCGGATGCCATTCTTAGTGCCACATACTTGATCAATAGATTACCAAGCACTAAATTAGAAAATAAAAGCCCATTAGAAATCATTTGCCAACGAAAGCCTAATATTGATCATTTAAAAGTATTCGGGTGTGTTTGTTTTGTACATATTAAAAGAAATGACAAACTTGATCATACATCTACCAAAACAATTTTCTTAGGATATTCCTCTACAAAAAAGGGATACAAATGTTATGACCCTATTAATAAAAAACTATATATTTCTAGAGATGTCATTTTTTGTGAAAAAGAACCTTATTTTAAAAATAAAGATGAGACTCTTAACTCCCATAACAATGATAGAAATATTGCAATTTTACCTCAAGTAAATTTTCAAGAGAATTTGTCAAGTGATAACTATGAAAACGAGTCCAACAATCAAATAGAAGAAATAGGAGGAAATGAGGATTATCATGAAGATGAAGAAGAGGAAGAACATGTTGTTAGAAGATCGTCTCGAGTAAGTCAACCACCTACAAAGCTTAGAGACTACATAACATACTCGGTATTGTACCCTATACAAAATTTTATTTCTTATGAAAATGTCTCTTCAAATCATAAGGCCTTTATCACTTCTCTCCAAAAAGAAATAGAACCAAACAATTATCATGAGGCTATTAAAGCCCCAAATTGGTGTAAAGCCATGAAAGAAGAGCTAAAAGCTTTAGAAAAAAATGAAACTTGGGTAATTGTTCCATTACCAAAAAATAAAAAACCGGTTGGATGCAAATGGGTGTATAAAATCAAATACAATAGTGATGGTACCATAGAACGGTACAAGGCAAGATTAGTTGCCAAAGGTTATACCCAAACATATGGCATCGATTACCATGAGACATTTGCACCGGTAGCAAAAATGAATACCGTTAGAATTTTATTTTCTATTGCGGTAAACAATGGTTGGAACCTTTATCAAATGGATGTTAAAAATGTCTTTCTTCAAGGAACACTTGAAGAAGAGGTGTATATGACACTACCGCCCGGCCATGAAATGGAAAAAAATTCTAATTTAGCTTGTAGGTTAAAGAAATCAATTTATGGATTAAAGCAATCTCCACGGACATGGTATGGCAAACTTAGCTCTTATTTAATTTCTTGTAATTTCAAAATTAGCAATGCCGACCATTCATTGTTTACCAAAAGCGATGGTATTAACATCACCATTGTATTAGTTTATGTGGATGACATAATCATTACCGGAAACAACTTAGAAGAAATAAAAAAAATTAAACTTCAATTAAAAGAAAATTTTGAAATTAAGGATCTTGGATATTTAAATTTTTTTCTAGGAATTGAGGTAGCATATTCAAAAAAGGGACTTTTTTTATCTCAAAGAAAATATATCTTAGATTTGTTAAAAGAAACCGGCAAGTTAGCATGCAAGCCGGCCTCTACCCCAATAGATAACAAATGTAAGTTAAATAGTGAAGATGGAGAATTATTAGATGACATAAGCCAATTTCAAAGACTTGTAGGAAAATTAATTTATCTTACGGTGACACGTCCGGATATTGCATTTTCCGTAAGCCAAATAAGCAAGTTTATGCACTCACCAAGAACCTCACACTTAGAGGCTATTAATAGAATATTGAGATACTTAAAGAAAACCCCCGGAAAAGGAATTTGGATGAAAAACAATAATTCTAATATTCTATGTGGCTATTCCGATGCAGATTGGGCCGGGAGCTTCGATAGAAAATCGACAACCGGATTTTGCACATTTGTAGGCGGAAACTTAGTCACATGGAAGAGCAAGAAACAAAATGTCGTGGCACGGTCAAGCGCCGAAGCAGAGTATCGGGCCATGGCATCAACCGCGAGTGAATTAACATGGATTAAGCAACTTCTTGCGGATATGCAAATCAAAATTCAAGAACCAATTAAAATGTTTTGCGATAACCAAGCGGCTCGACATATCGCATCGAATCCGGTGTTTCATGAGCGAACTAAGCACATTGAAGTGGATTGTCATTTTATCCGAGAGAAAATCCAATCCAAAGAAATCGAGACACCATATGTGAAAAGTGAAGATCAATTGGCGGACATTTTTACGAAGGGTTTAGAGCCAAAATTATTTGAAGAAAATGTGATCAAGTTAGGGTTGATTAACATCTACACGCCTAACTTGAGGAGGAGTGTTGAAAATAATGAAGATTAGAATCAAATGGATCTTAGACCCGTTAAGGATAACCTCAGACCCGTTAAGGATTTACATCATCGGTTATGTTTTAGAAATAAAAGGAGCAATAAATACCTCCACTTTTATTTCCATATATAGAGTATTACCGTTGTATAGGCACCCGTTAGGATTAGAAATAGGCAACCGTTACCTCTCTTGCTTTATTCAATATAAATAGGCTGCACTGTAACAGAATCAGTTACTGAATGAAATAGAAAATTCCATTCATCAATTCTCTCTAAAACTCAGAAAAATCATCAGGGATGCTGTTGTTCGGATCCTCAGGTATCTCAAAGGATCTCCAGGAAAAAGGATAGTATATCTGACTAGGGACATGGCAAGATAGCAGGCTTCACCGATGCTGATTGGGCCAGATGTCCTACCAGTCGGAGGTCCACTACTGGAGTCTGTGTCTTCTTTGGTGGGAACCTTGTTTTCTAGAAGAGTAAGAAACAAACTGTTGTAGCTCGATCCAGTAATGGTAAACACTTCATGTGAGCTAGTGTGGACGGAGCGTTTACTCAAAAAACTAGGTGTTCACCACGATGGTTTGATGACACTACACTCCGACAACCAAGCAGCAATGCACATTGCCAAGAATCAGATCTGTCACAAGTGGACCAAACAGTCACCTTGTTCGGGATTTTGTCATAGGCACAACTTCGCACCCTCCATGCATCCAACTGATTCATGTTCGAACAGATCTTCAGCTTGCAGATATCCTAACTAAGTCGCTGCGAAAAACACACATTGATAGTATACATAACAAGTTGAGCATGTTAGATGTATATGCTCCAACTTGAGGAGGAGTGTTAAAGAAAAGAAATCATAGTAATTAGGATTGTAATTAGGGGATAGCTGTAATTCATATATTTTCTGTTTTGGATTTTCCTTTTTTAGGTTTTTCTTTTCTCTATATATTTGTAGAGAGTTGTTAATGGAGAGATATATAGAAATTTCAACTTTCACTTTCACTAACTACCATGCATGCATGCTGTGGCACAGGAAGAGAGAAAATGTATCTTAAATATCGTCATGTTATCGCCTATAAGAAAATCCAAATTAATTAGTTTGCAAAGTAGTATTGCATCAGAATGCTAGCTCCTAATTGCAATCAAATGGAAGTTCGGAGCAATCTGTCCTATCCATCTTTCTGTTACCTTATAAACTATATATATTAAACCTCTTGTTGATCGAACTGCACCATACATCTGTTCAGAATATACAAGGAAAATTAGAGTTCTCCTTTGATCTACCAGCAATGACAGATTCAGAAACCTAAAGAGTATCAGCATCCGATCGATTCCACATTTCTGTCCCTCTTTTTCTGTGCTACCTTTCTTTCTTTTGTTCTCACATAGTAATATACTATTGTAGTTGAGCATCACTATTCCAACACAGTTTCTAGAACGATAAGGGACAGTACATAACAAAATTGCCATGATATATATTCTGAATTTCTGATAAACAAGAACAGCTACTTATCTAGTTATGTTATTCTCTCTCCAACACGGAAAAAATTAAGGGGAACTAATTTTCTCTATCATCCTAAACTCCTAGACACACACAATCTATCTCACCTTTTTTTTTTACTTTCTCCTTGAAAGTTTTTCTAGGACGAAAAAGAATCAACAAATTCTGTTTTACTGATGAGATCTGAAGTTGTCCGGGAATTCGTTAGAAGAGGTGAAGGCAAGGAAGAAGAGCAAGAGCATTAACACGACCGGAACCAGAAGCAGCACCGGTGGAGGCGGTGGCAAAGGAGGCAAAAGCAAAGGGAGAATCAGTAGAAGAGCGGCAAACAAAAGAATCGCTACAACAGCCCCGGGGCCGAGATAAGCCATGCACCGATCAATCTGATTGATCGCTAGCTGCTAGTGCTATCTTCTTCTTCCTCCTCCTCTTTTTGTTTATTAAGCTGTGTATGATTCCATTTAGAGAGCTCTGGCAAATTGATGGTCCATGCAAATGCAACGGCCCCTCAGGTCTCCAGCTGTCTGTTTGAGCCGGTGCTACAGAGAGTTCATATTTAATTTATCAAGCTTTATTTAGTATTAAGTTAGGAAGTCCCTTATACAGTACTCACGTGGCGTGCACACGAAGGAGGATTTAGTACCTCTGCGGCACGGCTCTGTGATGCATACTGTGTAGTGAGTACTACAACATTATGTGCTGGTTGAGCTTTTGAGTCATGACTCATGCATATCATTAGTCAAAACTTTGAAAGTATGTACTTAATTTAGGAAATAAATCTGCTGTGATTATGTGGGAATAGCAGGAACCTGCGATACCAAATTTAACCGTTCAATTTTTTTTATGTTTGAATCTCAAAGCAGATGCTTTTTCATGTACGAATCTCAAAGAAAATTGAATGGTTATATTTGGAATCGCAGGTTCCTGCTATTCCCACATAACCACAGCAGATTTATTTCCCTTAATTTAAGGTTTATCTCAAATATTGGATTGTTATTTTTTTAAAGACGTGATCTTTCATCTCAATATTAAATTTGTTATTAGCACTATAATATTTAAAGTATCTTGAAAAGTAACAATATGTAATTAAGCATATTATTTTTGTTTAAGAACTAATCAATCTTGAATTACTATATTGAAGATATTAATTCTATATATACCGTTAGCAAATTTGTGATAAATTAGAATAGAATGCCTACAAGTTATACAAAAACACAACTTACAAAGGTTTTATTGCAACCACTGAAGTTTGTAATATATGCATTTTTTTTTCTCAAATTTATGCTTTGATACATGTATCGTCCTCCAATCTATAAACATTTAATACGATATTATCCTTGTTTTGTACTATGCTATAAAAATTTGAAATATTGATCCAAAATTACAGTATATGATATTAGACTCAGAAGGAGTTCTATCAGTTGACAACTTGACAGATAGTGGTTGTTACAGAAAGCCAGAAAAGCTGAAAAGGGTGGCAACTCTTTTCAAGGAATGAAAGAGAGAACATCGGACTGCTAAAACAGGAGTAAATTATACTTTCAGAACCATTTTGAGATGCGTCCCTTACATTTCAAAATATTGCTCTAATCTTTTGACATTCTATGATTTTTGCCATTTGGTCCATCAAGAGTGGGCATAAATCCTGTAACCTATGTTGCAGGGATACGGGTACGGATATCGTATCGGATACGATACGGATACGGCAATTTAAAAAAAATATAGGATATGATACGTTTATTATATATAAATATTATATTTTTATTATTTATATATTGTATTTAGATAATAAAAAAATTCTAATTAAAGGCTCAAACTATAAAACATGAAAGGCTTAATCTAAAAATAGATTAAATACTATAGTTATTGGAAATATATCACAAGTGAAACTGCGGCGAAGTGGTTAAAAGTTTTGGTTCTCTCCCAAGAGGTCCCAAGTTTGAATCTCGCAGGCACAGAAAAAAAAACATTTGCACCGGTGTATGCGGCTCACGGGTGCGGGCCCGGTTCACAGTCGCGGCTCACGGGTGCGGGTGTGGTTTACCGTCGCGGTTCATAGGTGTCCCGCCGTATCTACATGTATCCCGCCATATCCGTGAGTTTCAACGGAGTATCGACGACCGTATCGACTAAGTAAGGATACGCCACGTATCGGGTCCGTATTGGTATCTGATACGTGTCCGATACGGATACGAAAGTCAATCTGAAATATCCGTGTAACATAGCCTGTAACATAGGCAAGTATCTGAGTGAATTTTTTTTTTCCCACGTGAACAGTGATTTTTAAGCTACAGCCGAACAGGCCCTAATTGAAATATGGCAATAGGCAAGGACCAAAGCATGGAATTTCAGTAACTTTATATAATCAACTTCTCTAAACAACACGCAAAAACCTATTATATTTCATAAACTAAATAAAAAAAAAAATATAAACAGTGTGTTAGAACAGTTGTATATAAGAAAGAAAGGTCAATGAGAAGAAACAGATCATTAATTTTCGAATATTTATACTTTTTAGTAAATAAAAATTGTTCATCTGGGGACAACATTTGGTCTTGTTTAGCAAACAAAGAAATTTTAGTTTTCCTAGAGCGGATAAAGTAAAAAGGGGTCCAGGTTGGAATATTCGTCATATTATTTTACTGAAAACTAGAAGAGAGATGGTAGAAGGTGTCAAGGTGCAATGTATTGGAGACATTTTGAGGTGCTCAAGTGGGTTGTGGCGTCTAGTACGCTTGATAATGATGACCAAGTAGCTAGCCTTTGAGAGATGCCCCCGGTACCGTTGTTTTTGTTTTCAATGGTTTTTCTAAGCATTAATTAATGAATGTCTGCTCGGCTTGTCAATTCTTGGTGTCAGACTCACTTTGGTTTGGTACCGTTGTTTTTGTTTTCAATGGTTTTTCTAAGCATTAATGGGGGCAAAGAGTAAAGACGAGCTTCATTCATGCACCTTTTCATATTATCATTGTTTATGATTTTGTGTTGCGTGAAATCAAATTAGCTCTGTTAATATTTTTACCCATAATAGTTTGAATTTTTTTTCATATTTATATACTTGGACGGTTTTATACTTGGATCGTCTAATTTAGTGTGAATTCTAACAAAATATTTATTAAAAAGTGTGAATTACGTGATAAAAATTAGTGATTCGGATTTATATACACGGACCAATGGTATATTGAAAAAGAGAAACCAAATATAGCTGTCCTAATTAAAATTGCCATGATTAAGAATCTGTCTTTGATCTAGTGACAAAGGCACATGATTAGAAGCAAAACTAGAAAATTGCGATGAGGGTGGCTAGAAAATAAAGTGTAGTATAATTTTATTTTATAGAGGAGGCTAAAAGTATTAATACATATAAACATTATAAAATTCAATGGATAAAATTACAAAATCTTAATTTATTAGAGTGGCTTAGCACCCTTTTGATTGTATTACCTTCCGTTACTGCATTTGGCTCTCATATGGGAAGTCATGAGTTCGAAATCTACAAATGAAATTTTTTTCTGTAATATATATATGGTTTGAAAGTGTGTTGGACATGGTTTGACTCCCAATCCATGATTTCAATATGTGTATGTGTGTGTGTGTGTCAAATTAGAGGTGGGCTAAATATTTTGCTAGAATTCACACTTTTTAATATATATTTGTAGGCAAGTCCGTGAGAAAAAGCTTTTTCTTTTGTTTCTGTGTGCTGTGTATATATATAGTTTATGCGTCACACAATATGCTAGCAGCCTAGCAGCTGAATAACACCACCACACATATATATATATCTTAATTTGCATCTTCAAAGAAAAAGAAGAGTAGAATGGGGCTATTGGATTGTCTTTTAAGTGCGTCGAATCTATATATATATCTTTGGCTACTTTTGATAGTGACCTAAACCCGAGGTTTAAATCTCTTTTGACTTTTATTGTTATTAATTTTAATGTAATTGTTCTTGACTAACGTGCAACTCTGATATATATGTATTCAGAACTGACACATGACTTCGTCATGTACCGCTAAGCTAATTCTTGATGAGCTGTTATGAATGGAGATCGAGTAATATTAATACTATTTGAACATTGTTTTGCTAATTCCAAGTCGACATGCATATTGTATAATATTCATTTCACAAAACATTGTTAATTTATTAAATGAAACATCTGTACAAATTAATTGGAGAGTACGCTGGTCGCTGATCAGTGCAATACACCAAAATAAAGGGTAAAGATTTAATTAAAAGGTAGTTGGCATTTTCCAAAAGCGCATCCCGTGCACTGTTCCGATTCTGCAAAGGCAAAGAAACAAATGAAAAAGTGCTTTAATTACGTACTCTCCAACTTGGCTGCAATCCTCAGAGTACATCTCTGATTCATGGGAACCAACTGTGCTTTTTTCTTTTTAGAGAAAAATAACTTCCTGCTTTTTACGATCTGAGTCATTCAAATTTGTTGAGATTTGTGCATGAAAAAATCACTTTATCGAGATACATGAATGAATTTTTTTGAATGATTTAGATCGGAAAAGCAACAGAGTCGGATCCCTGATTCATGAGCTAGGTATAGGGCTGTAGCCACCGCTGCCTAGGGCAGATGGTTAAGATGTTAGTTCTCTTACAGAAGAACAGGGGCTCGA
The DNA here is from genome assembly GCA_025461125.1 of Carex kokanica. Classification (NCBI taxonomy): domain Eukaryota; kingdom Viridiplantae; phylum Streptophyta; class Magnoliopsida; order Poales; family Cyperaceae; genus Carex; species Carex kokanica. The sequence goes on along the minus strand of JAJGRX010000831.1, from coordinate 27,014 downwards.
TTCTGCAGAGAGGCAAGATTAGGATATGGGGTGTTGTGTGCGTGCGTGCCTACGGGCTATTCTCAAAAAAGAAAAAGGTATAGGGCTGTAAACAGATATGAATATCAAGATGGATATCCGCTCCGAATCCGCTTATAATCCAAATTTGATTTTAAACGGATACATATATTTTGGATACGGATCCGGATAATTATCAAATACTCAGAGGAGATCTAGATTCGGATACAGATATATAGTAATACCTAAACGGAGCGGATATCCATCCCTACTATTGATCCATCCGGAACCCAGTATCCATCCGGAACCCAGTATGTGTTATTTGGACCCATTAGTATAAAAGAAATTATTTTGCCTTCAAGATGATTCGAACCCATGTGCTGGGGGTGATGGTCTAAGCAACCAAGTTACAAACCACTGTACCACACTATCTTTTGTTACCACTTTTTTATTTTGTTTATATATTATATCAATAGAATATCTTATATCTCTCATCTTTCCAACATCAATCTCTCTATCAACTTACAATTATTCATTTATTTTCATATTTAAATTTTATTAATTATTATTTATATCTTAAAGTTCATATAACTCAATTATTCGACAATTATTCGTTTTGTATCTGTATTCGAATCCGTATTTGTAGATTATTCGCTTTGTATCTGTATCTGTTTAAGGTGGATTTAATTTTACATTTTGACATCCGTTTACTATCCGTATCTATATCCGTATCTGCTTTTTGAAATATAGATATGAATATGGTTTTAATGATTTTACCACTATCTACTCCGTTTTCACCTCCAGCTAGGTACCAACTTGATTCTCATAAAAAAAAAAATTTGATTCCCCTAAAAAAGTACCAACTTAGATCTTTATTTTGATGGATGTGATAATAAAAGGGAATTAAGTTAATTTTTATCTGATCATCTTTTTTTTGTTATTTATGCGAGATAATATATTTATAGGTTGAAATTGGAAGTATGTTAAGTGAATGATACTTACTAATTATGACGTGGATAGTGATCTACTGATAAATAAAATTACAAAATGGAAATCCTAGAAAAAAAAAATGTGGGTTGCTAATAGGGCTGTACAAAAAGCTCGCGACTCGTGAGCTGCTCGAACTCAACTCGGTAATGAACTCGCTAACAACTCGTTCATTTAAAATTTGAGTTAGTCTGACTCGAGTTGAGTAACTCGTTTTACTCATGAGTTGAGTTCGAGTATTGGGCTCAACTCACTCGTTACAACTCGTGGACTCGTTTCGCTTGTTAAATCGTTGTGGATTGTTTGTTAATTCAATATTTACTTCTCATATTATTACATAACAATAGTCATCAGTTCAAGTGTTTAACATTTCAATACCTTAAACGAGTTGACTCACGAGTCACGAGCCAACTCGAGTTACTGATCGCGAGTTGAGTTAGAGTCAGCGAGCTAGCTCGGCTCAGTATTCTCAACTCAAGTAAACTCGATTGACTATCTTCCGAGTTGAATTCAAGTTATCCATAACTTGAGCTAACTCGGCTCGTTTAGCAGCCCTAGTTGCTAACAATCGTCGGGAGATTTCTAGCGATTGTCATGGTGCTAGTTTGAATGTAGATACACGTAGTTAGATTTTTGAACTATAAGATCAAATATTTTATTGCAATTGTATTATTTGTTAAACTAAAAATAATTTTACACTGATATAGTCTAAAAATACAAGTATAAATTAAGATTATATTTTTAGTTTAAATTATATTTCTTGATTTTCTGCTACATGTTGGATAGGAGATCAAACATGCCCATTTTGTACTGAATGAAACAATTTATCACCTCTTTCTTACATGCTCATTTACCTAACAGATATGGTTTTAGTTAGAAAAAAATCAACAGAATATGCACTTATAAAAATAGTGTGAAGACATAGTTGTATGTGCTACACAATTACCACATCATGAACAAACTAGGATCGTGATAGTTTTCAATGCTATTTGTTAGACTGTCTAGAAACATAGAAATAAAATGTGTTCTAATAATGAGGAGGATTCAAATGTCTTCATTTTTTGTGCCTCCACTATGCCTCCGTTATTTAAAACGTTAATAACTCAAAATTTAAATCATAAACGTCAAAATAAAATCGTTAGATTTGATCTATATTATTTTCTCTATGTGCTTATAAAAAATTATCAAATTTCAGTTTTGTTTTTATGTGAATCAATAAGTTAAATAAAATGAGACTGACACTAGCCTTTTTTAAAAAAAAAAAATTAAATATATTTCTTGATTTTGACTATGTGATATATATCAACAATAAATTCCAAATATTATGAAATCGGCTGCACTGTGGTTTTTGACAAATTATATTGAAAACAAATACTTCACAATCGCACTTCTCAAAATTTAGTCCGACACAGACTATATTATGATCCAAAAAAAAGCAAAAAACAATTAACAAAAATTAATTTTAATTGAGAATATCATATTTGAAAAAGGCATGTTATTGAAACTGCCATATATATATTGTACATAAAAATGGGTACAAATGTTGGGAGGGACGAACCATTTCCAAAAGTTTAATGAATCAAAGATCCAACAACACGCCAACGGGAGACTGTCTGTCTAATTAAGATTCAATGCACCTATGAATCCCACTTGAAGTTTTTTAATTAAATTATAATTAATTTCTTTTGGCTCTGGTAGGGAAAGTGATCATGCTTTATTTTATTACGACTTTACATGCACATCCAAAATTGGTGCACCTCCGTCACCAAAACCTAGTCTAAAAATAGAAACAATGAATAACAAATCAGAACTACGTGTGTGGATTGTTATCTTAATTCTGTTTATTTTAGTTTGAATTTTTTTACTGTTTAAATGCCTGCCTTGCAATCTAACGAGGACATGCATTTATTGGTTTTTGGTTTGCTTAGGCTATTTTTTTGATGTGTTGGTGCCAGGGGCGGACCCAGGTGGTTCCAGGGGGGCAGCTGCCCCTCCCTGGATTTTGAGTTTTAGTGAAGATTTATCGGCTCCGACTGACTTTGCCTCCTCCTACAATTTTTTTTGCCCTCCTATGGACGTTTGATTTGTAATTCGAGTTAAAATTGAAATAAATTTGTTGAATATTGATTGGTAATTAGAATTATAAGTCAAAGTATCAGAAATTACAAGTCAAAGCATTGGAAACTATAAGTTAAAGTATTGTTTTTTATCGAGTACCCAATTGGTTAATGGATTTAAACCCAATTAGATATTTAAATCCGATTTGATATTTTTTTGCCCCCTCTGACGAAAATTCTGGATCCGCCCCTAGTTGGTGCTATATGTATCTATTTAATATTTAGAAAAAAAATTTCATCCGGATTTCAATACTATGATCTCCTTATTATACATTTAGTATACATAAAGCATTGTCTTTGTCACTAAGTTGAAAACCAATTTTTATTTTTGTTTGTTTGTTTTGGATTTACAAATTGGGTGAGTTCTGAACATGATCTTCTAAAAAACATATAGTTGACGAAGCTGATTTCTTTTATTTTACTTTTCTCAAAAGAAAAGAAAAGAAAAGATACGTATGAATTGATAATTAATTTGGCATTTTATCTATCTCATAAAGTAGCTGACTTCTAAAAATGAGAAATTTAGATATATGTCTATCATATATAAATATACATGATTTAGATATTTCTCCATTCAAATTTAAAAATAAATAATTTTCCATTTCGACTTAAACTTTTTATTAATATCCCTATTTTTTAATTTAATCACTTAAAAATTTAAAATACATTTTAATAACAATAAAATATTAAATAAACAATTTTGCCCCTTATTCAAAATTCCATCTTTTCCGGGGATCTAGTGGGCTCCGTACGCGATGGTAATGAAAATACTCTATCTATACGAGTATACAAGAATTAAATAATGTTTTCTATATTTATTAACCAATTGGAGTGATACCCCCTAATCTGGCCATAAATTCCCAATAAGAAATGCTCGGTTGGGAAAAATGAAAAATAAAAATAGGGTGAAAGTATTGATACTGGTAATTAAGCATCAGGTTCCTATGCTTCTTTAAAAATGGAGATTCAAGTTCACCTTCATTCAACAGTGATTCAGATTCCTATGCAATTTTCTTAGATATTCTTATTGTGATTGCACGGATTCATCCTTGGCTCTCTCATCAAGTTAATTCATTAATTTACCGCTTCCAGTTCTTCCTCAGATAATTAACTAGGATATTTATTTACTGAAACTTCCAAGTCTAGCTCAGCGTATTTTGATGTATTACATGCATGATATTTTTTTAAATACATACAATGAATGAGTTTCTGTTTTAAGAAAGAGACATAATTATGAGGTAGAGTGCCTTGGGTTATTTTGGATTGGCCTTGTTTTTGATGTATCTACCTTGCAATATATCTGGTCATGGAGTTAAAATGAAAAAAACAAAACAAGGTGCAATGTTGAATATAATTAATTAGTTTGATATATTGTATTAACAATGCTGAAGAGTTTCTCAGTTGATAAGGCCCTAGGGGTGAAAATGCAAATTGGATATTAGCCAAATACGGATAGTGGTAATAGCATATCCGTATCCGTTTTTATTTTTTGGATATAGATCGGATATTAGCCAAATACGGATACAGATACGGATCAGATCAGATATTTATTAAAAATATTTATATATATAACAAAGTTCATAATATTATCTAATTATAATGGTGAACAACAATAATTTTTTCATAATATATATTAAACTATATGGTATATATTTACTATTCGAATACGGATAATTAAATCATAAAACCATATCCGTATCCGTATTTGTACGGATATTTGGAATTGGATATCCGTAATTTTTGAATACAAATCGGATGTGATATATGTATCCATTTAATTTTTTATTATTATGAAAGTGTATTTATAAGTGATTAAATTAAGAATTGAAGATATTAATAGGTTTGTTAAGTTTCAATGGCAAAATAGTTAATTTTTAAATTTGAATGAAGAAATATCTAAATTATGATTTTGAGGAGCTAGGAATATATTTTTGAAGCGTTTTGATTATATGTTAACTCCGCGCGCGATCGATCTGTATATATAGAAAATTCAAGCTTGAATATGTTATTCTTAGCAAGAAGCCAAGAACAGCACTCATTGTAGTGATCAAATCCTGAGCCTGAATTTACAATGGTCACCATGCTGAGAAATGGGCCCCTCTCAGACTCTGTACTGTACCAGCACTCAGAAGGTGGTTTGAACAACTCATTAACATAACAGACATTTGGGGTAACTTGCTCATGAACACTTCGGTTGTACCGGCTAGGGGACTGCCAAACAGGTACCAGAATGGAAGCCAAGCGAACACTGTTTCGCAAACCAGGTACCGTTCTCAGTAGTCATGTGATATTTATTCTTACCAGCATGTACATATATTTCAGGCTATAGTTTGCACCGGATGGGATTAATTATTGTTGAATTCTAACCGATTTAGATATTGTAAACATATGATTTAATAAGAAGCCATGTTAATTTTGTAAGTTTCACATATATTTCAGGCTATAATTATGTTTGAGTGAGGCTATGGTGCTATGCATAGCACGGATGGCTAGTGTACTACGGCTCAATATGGTACTTTTTAAAATCCTAACGGTCGATCCGACCGTTCAATGTGATAACCATATGAATATGTACTTGCAAACTAAATTTTATATTTTTTCGAATTTTTTTACTATTTTTTCAGATAGGTAGAATTTTGATGGTCCAGAATTTTCAAAAAACACTGATTTTTCTACCTATCTGAAAAAATAGTAAAAAAATTCGAAAAAATATAAAATTTAGTTTGCAAGTACATATTCATATGGATATCACATTGAACGGTCGGATCGACCGTTAGGATTTTAAAAAGTACCATATTGAGCCGTAGTACACTAGCCATTGGTGCTATGCATAGCACCATAGCCTCACTCATTATGTTTTGTTTTGCACGACCTTAATTTGAATTTCAAAATGGTACATGCATGTCTTGGTTATTACTAGGTGTTTATTCATTAATTTTCTGTAACGGATCTTACTCAGGTATAGGTATTTGTTAATTCAGTATCATGAAATTTGTATTATTTTCTTTCTTTTACTGGAAGAATATATATATGGTTGATTTGTCATATCATATACTGGAACTGAAATAAATCATGTAATTCTTTTATATGAAAAAAAACATGTAGATCCATATGTCATAGGATGAATATATGATGGAGATGAAAGATATATATTTCAAATGCGAGGAATGAAACTGGAAATTTTAAGTGAGGCATGCTTGGGCCGTTGTACCAAATGCAAGACCGCGCAATGCTTGGGCTGTTGGGCCGTTGTAAAGATTAAGCTTTTATTATTATTATTATTTCAGAACCATGTATATTTTTTGAGTAGAGCTAAGGTGCTCTTAAGCTCACCAAGCTTTCCGTGAGCTTAACTCAAAAACCTATCAATCCGACTTGCTTGCACCACTGCTCCAGGCCATATCAAGTACAAATCCCGGCGTTATCACATTGAACGGTCGGATCGACCGTTAGGATTTTAAAAAGTACCATATTGAGCCGTAGTACACTAGCCATTGGTGCTATGCATAGCACCATAGCCTCACTCAATAACAAATATTAGTTATGGGAGTGATAAACGTTTTACTCAACTGGATGCATGTAAAGATTGAAAGAAAATTATAGCATATAATTATATTATAAGCGGTTGACTGAAATGTATGACTAATTAGATATCAACTGAAAGAATTCAGATTAGGGCCGATGTCCATCGGACCTACCTTGGTTCAATGGGTGTGATGACCATCCAATCTGCATCGAGATTCGTGTGATATGCATCAAAATCCGTGCAAGTCTGTATCAATTTTTGTGCGCATAGATCTTGATTCTAATCGTACGGTGCTAGAGCTAATTGAACCTAAATGTAGGTCCGATGCCCATCGGACCTACTCCTATCTCTTTAAAGCTATATCTCGAATTTTCGTCAAATAATTTTTCAATGTCGATATTTTTTTATTTTATTTTCTGTTAATAAAAGTTTCGGATTTCTTCTCTCTGTTTTCACTTCCTAATGAAATTAAACATCCGAAAATAAATTCATCAAATTCCTATTTATCCGGTCATTGAGTATGAGATGCCACAGCGATCAACGGAAATAGAAGCAGCCGAGAGACTAAAAATAGGACCAGAACCGGACTAAGGTGCCATAATGGTCTGGAACTCTGTTCATTGTTCGACCAGAAACCTTTAGGTAATTCCATTAAAAAAAAAAAAACCTTAAGATAAAATGGAATTTACATTTATATTTAATATCTATTTTTAATGCTCTTGCTAATGTGCTAGAAGGATTTTGATGTCATAGGTTGTGGAATCATCCCAAGTACATGAGATGTAATGTAAGTGATAAATTTGGCTCATTCTTTTAACTTGGCACAAATTTCAAAGCAGACTTTCTACGGTCTCAATAGGCACTGGATTAAGTTTGGCCTAGCTGAAATTACAGCTAGGCCAAATTTAATCTGGGCCATCTGTTTTTTCCAATCGCACTTTAGGTATCCGGGGACACGGACTCATAGGTTGTGGCGGACTTTTTATATATACTAGTGGATGTGCGACTTTACTGGGTTTCATTTTAGAATAATTCTTTCAATCCCCTCACTCCAGTACCAACATCGTACTCGTAGCAACAATAGAGGAATGTTGTATTATAGTCACCACTAATTATATGGTCCTCTTTTCTCAATTCCCACACTCGTCTTCGCGTCAATCTTTATAGGTATAAATACTTAGAACATAAAATATTAATACTTGCATACGTAACTTGATATGATCATCCCCTTTTCCAGTCCTCCAATCATCCCCGCATCAACATTTTTTTAACAAAAATAGTTGACCTCATAGATATAAATACTTGCAATACTTGATATTAATACTTTCAGATATAATCCAGTGCCATATATTAAAAAATACTTTCAAGTATAGATATAAATACTTACACGATGAGATATAAATACTTGCGTGACGACGAGTCCGAAAGTACGTCATCATGAATCTCATTTGAAAGAGAAAATTGATTAGAAGATGTTCGTGATTTTAGATTCGCAAAATTCCTCACAGATCGTCAGAAATATGAACGAGATTGAACATAGAAAAAAAATCACCTCTAAAACGTGTATGGTCTCCCCTATGTAGTTTGAGTGGTCCCCCCATAGTTTTTTTATGATGCGGTTACGTTTTGAGAAATTTGGTTGGGGTGACAATTATTTACGTAAAAATTGTTCACCTCATAGGTATAAATGCTTCCGTGCATAGATATTAAATACTTTAGAAAAAAAATTCAGCATTGCAGTTTTTGTGGTCCTCAAAGCAGTTAAGATGTGGGTACAATGCGGGTACTCATATCAGCTTGCTTTTTTTTTTTTTTTATCTCAGCGATATACTTTTGTTGTTGTATATTACACATCTGTGTACTGCTAGGTGCTAAAGAAAGTATGTATAATATGACAAAAATTCTGAACACTGTTGCAAAAAGCTAGCATTTTAGTAATGGTGCATATTTATCATTTTTTTTACAATTAAAAGACAATTTAAGTTAAAGATTTTATAAAGTAAATAAATAATGGTTTATAAAATATACATATTTTTATCATTAAATAAGTTACTTTCTACTCAATAAATTTAACAATATTTTATATAATATTATAAAAAAATTAGAGTGAGGCTACGGTACTGCGCATAGCACGGTTTGATCCGTGCTACGGCTCAATATTTGAGTTTTCAAAATCCTAACAGTCGATCCGAACCGTTCAACATGATTATAAAATGAATATATACTTGCAAACCAAACTTTACATTTTTTCGAATCTTTTTACTATTTTTTTAGATAGGTAGAAAATTATTGTTTTTGGATAGTCCAGAATTTTATATCTATCTAAAAAATTAGTAAAAAAATTCAAAAAAATGTAAAATTTGGTTTGCAAGTACAAATTCATTTTATAATCATGTTGAACGGTTCGGATTGACCGTTAGAATTTTGAAAACTCAAATATTGAGCCGTAGCATGAACCAAACCGTGCTATGCATAGTACCGTAGCCTCACTCAAAAAATTCTAATTCTGATACTTGTTAAGATTCTTAGAGCTGTTAAAGTTAGAAAGCAACATTGATAAAAGGAAAATTTTATGAGAAAATATTATTTTTCCAGCATGACTTATATTATATAGAGTAAAATGACTAATTTATAATAAACATATATATTCCACTAAAATAATTAAATCAACTTGTTACAATTATTAACTCATTCTCTTCCAAAATGATCGATTACCCAACATTTTTAAGCTCTTCAATCATGATAATTAATTAGTATCAGAACTTAATAAATGTATTTAAAAAACGTAAAGAAAGCAACCAACAACAAGAATTGTGAAGAACTCATGAACTCAAAATGATGAAAAGAAACGGCAACAAATTAACTAATTCACGAGAAAATCTCATCTCAACTAATTAATCTTGTTTCCATTAATAATAAATTCAAAAAGGTAGAAAAAGACTCAGAAAGAACTGATTCTTCGACTTAGGGCACAGGAAAATAGCTAGACTTGATAGAGTATATCGATCAATCGAAGAACTAAAACAATTATTCAAAATGTAATTTCTTCCTGAACAACCAATAATTAATGAGACTAGTAATACAATATTCAAAAACTAAGTAAAAATGTTGGTTCAGAGATAAAAAGAGATAAAAAGAACTGTCTCAAGATGTAATTAATCTTGAATAATTGCAAAATATGTTTGGAAAACACGAAAATAATATAACAGAAATTACAAAAAAATCACAATTCTCTATATATGTGACTCGTAAAAATTTATATGGGATTGAAAATTACGAATTTTATTTCAAAAAATTTCCAACATCAAAACTTTATGAAATAAAATTCCCAACATTCAAAACTTTATAAAGACTAGCAGTGATTCTTATGTGATGCAAAACTCCAGTTTCTTTGTTTCAGTTTCCTCTAAAATCTGTAAATTAAAAATATATTTTGAAACAAATTTATGTGTCATGCTATACTCGTGTTATTATTTTCAACAAGGAGACCAAATATCTTTAAAAATTTACTTAGAAAATTAATTTATATTATTTATTTTTATTTTACATGATATTCTCTTTCTTGTTCATCAAATCTACATGAAAAAATTTATATTCTCCTGGTAGGGATGCCAAAAATAATCCGAACCCAAGAAAACCCATGTAATTGTCCTTCAAATTTTGAACTTAACGCAACATATATACAATCAATATGATATGACACATCATTATACTTTCGTAAACTATAACATACAATCTAAATTTCCTATCGAGAAACTATATTTCAAACCGATTTAGTTCAAAATGATTCTAGAATTAACTAAAATCAACTTCAAAATATTTCATCATTGGAGCTCCCTCTAAAAATCTGTTAAATCTGTTAAGACCACAGAAAAATATATAATACATATTTCGTGAATGAAACACCTACTGAACTAACGGCAAATATATTAAAATGTTCATTCAATGAGAAAAATATTTGAACTTCACATTGTTAAAAAAAAAAAATTCTAAAAACTATAATTTATTTACTTATAAAAAAATTAACTTCCAACTTAAAATACCTTAATTGGTAAACTCATTCAAAAAGATGATAAATATTTACTATACCAAAAATATAAATACTGGTAAATTCCGATATGAATAATATGTTAAATATAAACAAATACTTAAAAGCTAGAAATCATATAAAAAAAGCTTTCCTACACGGTCTTTGTTTCATTCCTTCTAACTAAACGCAATATAAAAACTTCTTTGGTGCATGGTTACAACCAGGGGCGGACCCAGGAATTTGATCAGGAGTAGGCCAATGAATTAATCAAAGCAGCAGATTGGATCAATGAATTAATCAGAGCAGCAGATCTGTTATTCTGAGCCAAGAGTAGGCACAGTATTAGACCAGGGGTAGGCACAGGAATAAAAATACACTGAACTTAAAAAAAATATTTAATCCAGAAGTAGACACTTGCCTACCCTGGGCCTTTATGGGTCCGCCCCTGGTTACAACCCCTTGCAACTAAACATGTTTTCCAAAACAGATGAGCATCGATCGTCGTCATAACTCAACGAACTACTTAAAACAAAGTTTAAAAACATGAAGAACGGAACTTCGCTACGTTACTCAACCAAATTTCTAAGTGTAGGGATCACTTCATCAGCAAGGGAGGATTGTGGCGGTCATGTGGCAGTTTTATACGACCAAACGCACCAGCTGGAACCAGCTCCAAATTCTCGCAATTGCATATCTCAATCATGAACCCATCAGGATATTTGAAAAACATTTGATCAATCGGTGAACCTTCTTCATTTATTGTTCGCTTGAGATACTTGATCTTCATTTCCTTGAGCCTCTTCTCCATTGCCCCTGTATCCTCGCACAATGAAAAAAAGAAAAACCATTGAATGTTCAAAATTTCAAGGCTAGCCAGTATAAAACATGCAAGGAAGCATGAACTTTCAAATTACTGGTACAATCCAAAGAGTTCTCTAAACTTCTAAAGGCCATGTTTAACAGAGGGATGTAGTAGAGGATAAAAGATAATTCTTACCCTCATTCTACATAGAACAAAATTATTCCCTGATTTTTTCACTTAATTATCACTCTACAAGGCCTAAAGATGATGCCAAAGGAACAAGCGTGGCATTATTGTTTTGTGTATGTTTTGTTTTTTTTTAATATAGATCTAGATCTGTTGAATATCAGTGTTGTATGTCCTTCCATACCAGCAATTGATGCAATTTAACTTACTGATAAGTCTAAATTATATATACTTTTGATTAAAGTTTAACCTAAAAAAACTTAACCAATTTCCTTGTATTTTACGTTGAGATAGACTCCGCGGGTAGTTGAACTGGTTTTTGTAGCAAGTTTTCCTTTTGTTGCAAGTTTGCTTCCAGGTGTGCTCCCTTAGTCCACATCATCAGGGTCAAGATAGGGACTCTTCACTTCACTCTAACTCTACTGGTACTAAACCCTGGCTTTCACATTTATGATCACTAATGTCTATGGGCCACGGACAACAATCTCAAAGAAGCTTTCCAGGATTCATTGCGCCAAATACACAACATGACCAATTGCCCTTGGGTTCTACTGGGAGATTGAAACCTTATTAGATCAAACGATGATACTACGGGTTCCTCACATCAGATCCGACATATTCTAGGGTTTAACCAACTTCACTGTCATCCCACCAAGGATGTGGTAATTTTGTGTCAAATATATCCAACAATCAAGTTACTGCCAAAGTCTATTTAAATTACAGGAAATAGAGCAAATTGTAGATCGTCTCGCAAGCTTTCCGAAAAGTGGTAGAACACTGAAAACAGAGTTACGGATTATGATTTATGCCTGTTTGAAGTTCGGTTCACTGGAAATTTCCAGAGCCTCCTACTTCCGCACTCAAAGCCACACAGAATCACAGCTACGACACACAGTTCGTATTTTGACCATATCTTGGTCATACGAACTCCGATTTGAGTGAATCAAAGCTTGACAGAATCAAGACAAAAATATCTACAACTTTCAGGAAATAAATCCAAATTCAGAATGTAGAATTTTGTACAGCCACACCAATAGCCGCACTAGCCTGAAAAGCTGCTAAATATGGAAAGTTAGTGGGCGCCAAAATTAGAATAACTTGGTCTCCAAGTTTAGAATCACATAATTGGAAATATAGAAGTTAGTAGGCTTAGTGGGTGCTGAAAATATAACAACTTGATCTCCAAGTTCAGAAAATGACTAAGTTAGTGGGCTTAGTGGGCGCCGAAAATAAAACGACTTGATCTCCAAATTTAGAAAAAGCTATATAAGGTTAAGGAGACCATAGGAGAAATCATCATTGCTCATCACTGTTCATCACTGCTCATCATTGCTCAATTGAAGTCATTCTACTCCACTTTTCAGCGGTGATCAAAGTTGCGAATTTCGAAGGAAGATAAAGAAGAAATCGAGGTTTTGCTTGAGCGACAAGGGAAGAAATTGGACAGAAACTTAGAGATTAATTATATTTTTTTTTCTTACGTATTTTCTCAATTTTTATCATATTTATTTTATATTTTTTTGTGGATGCTAAAACACCCACGAGAATGTTGGGTTTTATTGGAATTTGGAAATTCAGGCGGCGCCGAATTAGATGGAGAACGGATGTGTACGTGGCATTGCATCCCTGTGGCATGTTGAAGCATGCTCCATGCAGCCATGCGGGAGTTGGTGACAGGTGTCATGCGTAAACACTGCCACGATAAGTAATGCATCCGAGCTAGACTGCTGCGACAGCCTCACGATCTCAATTACAATTTTTTTTTTTTTTTAATGAAACCTAGCTAATAACTGTGCCTCGTATTCTCGAAATTTTTATTAATATTAAAAAAAAAAGTTTCTCGAATTCTACGTCATGTGTGAGAAAATTACGAAAAATGCTCAAATTACAGTTTTAATTCATAGTTTTAGGTCCCGAAACCACAACTTTAATTTACGATTTTAGTCCTTCGAAAAATTGCAAAATAAATAAATGGTTTTGTAAAACCAGAAATTAAAATTGCAGTTTAGAGTTCTTTTTCATGAAACCGTGAAATTAATTCATAGTTTTAGTTTTTCTGATTATTTATTTAATTAAACAGAAAATGTTATAATTTATTTATTTTTTATTAAAATATTTTAAATATTTTATATACTTTTTGAAATTAGATGGAATACTATATAATTTGATTTATTAAAAAGATTGCGACAAATAATCCGAATCAACATTTTTCAGGCCGGGTTTTTTGCGGCTATAATAAAAATTAAAATATTTCTTTATGTGTTATTGGAAAAAATATATATATATATTTTTTGAATCTGAGTTATTGATCCCGGTTCAAAGTCACTTCTAAATAAATACATAAAATATTGTGATCCTTCTATTTTCGAAAAAACAAAAAAATTCTCTGACAAAAATTTACTTAAAAAACTTTTTCTGACAATTTTTTTTGTTTTTTCGAAAATAGAAGAATCTCAATATTTTATGTATTTAACTAGAAGTGACTTTCGAAAAAGGATCAATAACTCAGATTCAAATTTTTTTTTTCCAATAACACACAAAGAAATATTTTAATTTTTCTTACGGCCGCAAAAAATCCGACCTGAAAAATGTTGATCGGGTTATTTGTCGTAGTCTTTTTAATTAATCAAATTATACAGTATTTCATATATTTTTAGAGAAATATATAAAATATTTCTAATATTTTCATACAAAAAAAAAAAAATTATAATATTTTCTTTTTAATTAAATAAATAATCAGAAAACCTAAAACAGCAAAAGAATTTTCGGTATTCTGAAACCATGGATTTAATTTGTAGAAAGTTGGTCCAAACCGTGAAATAAAATTTCGGTTTGGACATTTTTTGAAATCTTGTTAAACAGGGTGTAGAATTTGAAATTTTTTTTTTTTATATTAACAAAAATTTCGGCTCGTATTCAATCTAAGATCAAATTTCTAATTCTAACTTATTATTTATAAGAATATTTAGAAAATAACTAGTGTATTTATAACTTACGCTTGGCATGTACAAGTCTTTAAATCTAGCATATGAAGTCTTTAAATCTAACATATCAAATTTTTATATATAACATATCAAGAAAAAAACAAAAGTAATATCAAAATATAACTCAAAAGTACTTTACCATGATGAAAAATTATCATGTCCGGTTTCTTCGGGGGATGGATCTATAAAAAAAAAAGACCGAATGGAAAACGTTCGTAGTTTTAAATTCACAAAATTCCTGATAAATCATCGGAAAAAAAAATAGACGAGATTGATCGAAGGAAAACAAACGAGTGGGTGCAAACCTTTAGAATATTCAAAGTGCAATCTTTATACATAGTATGTCAAGTCTTTAAACATAGTATATGAAGTCTTTAAATATAATATATCAATTTTTTATGCATAACATATCAAGAAGAAAACAAAACATGACACAAATAAAACTCTAAAGTACTTAATCATGATCTCATTTGAAAAAAAAATCGAGTAGAAGACGTTCGTAGTTATAGATTCACAAAATTTCTCACAGATTATCGAAAAAATAGACGAGATTGATCAGAGAAAAAAACAAAAAGAGTCGACGCAAGCTGCCATTAAAAGATTCAAAGTGCAGTCTTTATACATTGCATGTAAAGTTTTTAAACCTAGAATATGAAGTCTTTAAACATAACATATCAAGAAAAGAAAAAACAGTGACACAAATATAACTCAAAAGTACTTCGTTATGATCTCATTTGAAAGGGAAAATCGAGTAGAAGACGTTCATAATTTTATATTCGCAAAATTCCTCATCAATCATCAGAAAATAAATGAGATTGATCAGAGGAAAATAAAGAGTAGGTGTAAGTCTTTCAAAAGGTTCAAAGTGTAGTATTTATACATAGCATGCCAAGTCTTTCTACTTATGATACAAAGTCTTTAAATCTAACATATCAAGAAGAAGAAAAATAGCGACACCAATATAACTCAAAAATACTTCATTATGGATTTCATTTTAATGAAAAAAATCAAGTAGAAGACATTCATAGTTTTAGATTCATAAAATTTCTCATAGATTGTTGAAAAATAGATGAGATTGATCAGAGAAAAAAAAAAAGAGTGGATGAATTTTTTTTTTTTTTATATAACTTGAAAGCATACGGGAGGATGGAAGCGTGGTGTCAAACCTTTTCTCCTTTTAAATTATAAAACAAATATTACCATCGTAAAATTATTAAAAAAAAATCAAAATTTTATTATTTATTGTAGAATTTTAATATAAAATCTATTACATTTAAAATTAAAACTATTTATAATGATGTTGATGTTAAGAAATTAATTAAAAATTAATTGTTAATTGTTGACGTGACGAAAGAGAATATTTGTAATTAACCGTTTGTCTAGAGTTGCATTGAAAGAGTAGGAAATATATGCTGGTTAAAACAATATTATATGTATTGTTTCATAATAATAATAATAATCATAGAGGAGGGTTCAAATGCCTCTATTTTTCATGTATCCATTATGTCTCCATTTTTAAAAACTTTAATAACTCAAAATTTAAAACTTAAAAGTCAAAATAAAACCATTAGATATGATCTACACCATTTTATCTATGCATGTGTAAAAATTATGACATTCAATTTTGTTTTGGTTATCATCAAGAGCTTGTAAAAAACGTACTAATGTAGATAATTTATAGACGTTGATTTTTCAACTTATTGATTCACATAAAAACAAAATCAAAATATGATAATTTTTTATCAGCAGTACATTGATAAAGTGATGTAGATCATATCCAACGGTTTTATTTTGACTTTTAAGTTTTAAATTTTGAATTATTAAAGTTTTTAAAAATGAAGGCATGGTGGAGGCACAAAAAATGAAGGTACTTGAACCCTCCTCATAATAATAATAATAATAATAATAATAATATATGTGCTGACTAGTTGGTCGGATCCATACCAGCCCGGATCCACAAATAATACTAAAAGCGTGATAAAATAACAGAAAATATATATTTAATTCTTCACCTTATATCTTACCACTACTACAAAATTTCAAATCAACACCGGTTTTTTTTACATTCAAAACCGGTTTTCCTACCAGTGTTGATCGGACCGGTGCTGATTTCATGTTTGATTAGCACCGGTTTAAAACCGGTGCTAAATGTAATATATAACACCGGTTGTTTCATAAAAACCGGTGCTAAAAGTAGATAACAACACCAGATTTTTTTATAAAAACCGGTGCTAAAAGTTTATACAACACCGGTTGTTTCATAAAAACCGGTGCTAAAAGTTACATTCAACACCGGTTTTTTTTACTCAAACAGTGCTGATTTGTTACATTTAGCACCGGTTTGGTTAAATAACCGGTGTTGTATATCAATCTGTTTGCAATATTTTTTTTATTGTTTGAAATTTGGTTTATATTAGGCTAGCCTTCGAATTTGCTAGCCATAAATTAAATATTCACATGCACAAAATATAAAATAGACAAAATATTATACAAATGAAACAATACATAATTTAAAAATATCATCTTAACTAAATTTGATAGTTTCAACAAAAACAAGCTAAGATAATATCATGTTTCACATTGTCTTAAATTTCATAGTCAATTACAAGCATTTTTCCACAAAGAAATTAGCCCACATTGTCTGAAATTGTTTAAGATCTTCCATCGAATACGGTGATGAACTTAAGCACTGCATGAAATTATATTGAACTGTTAATTTAGATGTTGAACTTAAAGAACTTAAAAAGAACTGCATCCAATTAAATTTAACTAGTACCTTATTTTCATATCTCGGAATATTCACACATGCATAATTTTAATTAACAATAGAAACTTAACTTGGGACAGACTCAATTATATTTTAAAGGAGTTTCTTTTGTCAATCAGTGAGTTCAATCAGTGACAACCAAAGTTCAATTGAACTCACAAATATGTAAAGGATCAAAAAGTGACAACCAAGTTCTTATCAGTAACCATAGTAACAATACTCGCGTTTTATTCACGTTTAATTCGCGAATAAAACGTTTTTGGGGGGTTCCCGCACCGAATGACGTGTTATTCGTTGACCGAACCTTTGACCGAATAAAACGCAAATAAAACGCGAATTTAACGAATTTTACGAATAATACGCGTTTTTTTCACTTTTTTTTCGAAAAAAAAATTTTTCTCGCAGTACTGTGCGGCCCAAGCTGCTGTGCGAAGTGGAACTGCGCAGTGCCCTTCCCCAGGCTGCCTGGCACCCCACGTGATCCCAATTTCATTTAATATATTTTTTACTGTGTTATTGATCTTCTGTGGCAATGAGCTTATTTCCCCAATCCCCATTTCATTTTAATATTATGTTATTGATCTTCTGTGGCAGAGCTCATTTCTCAATTTCATTTTAATATATTTTTTACTATGTTATTGATCTTCTGTGGCAAGTTCTAGCAGTATATCTTATAGTAAATCATCGGTAATTAATTAAATATGCACTGAGGTCTCGTACTGTAATTCCGAATTATTCCCGAATTATACCCGAATTATACCTGAATTATACCCGAATCACGAATTTTTGACCCTGCCGAACCGAACCCGAATTTTTCATTTGTTACTATGTCAGTAACAACCAAAGATATTAAAAGTGTAGTAACTATGTTATGAAATATAATTATACCTATATTAGAAAACCATCGAAAAATATAGTAACTAGGGACAGCATTAACTTCATCACATAGAATACACATTTCTTATCATCATTCTGCTGAGGGCACTGTATTGCACATTTCAGAAGAAAAAAAATATTAGTATTGTGAAAATTGCAAGTAGCAAATATATAAAAAAAATTATATTTTGAAGCATATTTTACCTTAATTGAACATTTTATTTTCTTTGGCTTTTTTATTGTGTTGTCCACCCAAGGATTTATATGATGCAAAAATCCTGTAATTAACAAAAAATAATTAACAAAACTACTACATTTTTGCAAAAATTAATTACTACATTCCAGCAGAGAATGTATTTTGCTTTGTACCATAGATCATATGCAAGTCATATCCAATCATCATTGAGTCTAAATTCATAGTAGTGACCCAAAGAACATCATGTCCTGTGTATTCTATATCCATAGTACATTATGCTTTTGTGGTACAGATTTTTGTGTTCTCCGGGGTTTCAGTTTTTGATTCAATTTTCTGTACATTAGAGCATAGTTCAATCATATAGCAAGGTTCTAACAAGTCCCGACATTTTTAAAAATACCCTAAGTTAAATAAAAATTATTAAAAATACCCACGGTCCCAAATTTTTATTAAAAATACCCATACCGGCCAATTATTGGCCGGTACCGATTAAATAGCCCAACCGGCCAATAATTGGCCGGTTCCGTGAATTTTTTTTTTTTTTTTTTTAGAGAAAAATTGCTAAAATGCTGAAATGAAATCTAACACAAAAAATTGAATTGTTTTTTTAAATATTTTCCGAAAAGTGGTCATTTGCTGAAATCAGACACTCGAGCGCCGTTTTATGGCCGTTTAAAGTTTCGTCGTCGTTTTTCCCTTCTCAGTCAAGATATCATACCTATTCGTACGTAATTTAGCGTACTTTACCGTATTCTAGCATAATTCTACATAATTATTGTAATTTACTGTAATTCAGCATAAATCAAGTAATTTAGCGTGTTTTAGTATAAATATGCTAATTATATATAAAAAATGTAATCTAGCAAATATTTTAAAATAAATTCTATTTTTTAGTGTTATATTTCAACATTTTAGCTATTTGTCTCTTAAAAAAAAGTTAACATAATTTAAAGTAATCTAGTGTCAATCAGCATAAATTAACATAATTTCAAGTAATTTAGCGTATTTTAGTATAAATATGCTATCAAAAAAAGTAATCTAACAAATATTTAAAAAAATAATTCGATTTTTTGTGTTAGATTTCATTTCAGCATTTTAGCAATTTTTCTCTAAAAAAAAAAAAAAAAAAAATCACGGAACCGGCCAATTATTGGCCGGTTGGGCTATTTAATCGGTACCGGCCAATAATTGGCCGGTATGGGTATTTTTAATAAAAATTTGGGACCGTGGGTATTTTTAATAATTTTTATTTAACTTAGGGTATTTTTAAAAATGACGGAACAAGTCTTAGGGACATATCAGATTTTTATATGATTTTTAGAGGGTTTTAAGTATTTATTTTGGAGCTCTACCTCACTCACTGTCCTGCAGTTCACCTCTTCTGACAACCAATTTTTAAGAATTAATTCTAAGCAATTGGCTAAACAGAAAATTTTGTTCTTTTTATGAAAGTGTAGAGGGAAGCCTAATTCAAATGCCTGCCAAGTTTCAAAATATTTATAATTTTCTAACTGTTCCTAATAGTGTTTGGAATACAGGGGTAGACTAGTAAAATGCTGGAGAAAAGCAACAGTTTTGTATTTCTGAGATGTGAACTTCAAAAATGCTTAGTAGAATTTGCTTGATTTTAATTAGGTATATAATACAATATAGGACAATTGTGAGTGAAATTCTGCAATCTCTACTTTATTGCGGCCTTAATAATCTACTTAAAAAAATAGATTATTAAAAGGAGAAAGAAAAGAGGAACAATCTAATCCAGTGAAAAAATATAGATTACTAAAAGGTCAAATTTCAACTAACGCACAAACCATCGCATCTAAGAATGCAAACGAAATTAAAAAAAGGGAACTTAAACAAAGAGAAAACTTATGACAGCCTCCAACTATAGCCTCCGCGGCGGCTCCTTCACAGCGGTGCGGCGGGTGCGGCGGCTCCTCCAAATCAAGGCTATCAATGGCGGGTGGTGCGTCTCCTTCACGGCGGTGGTGCAGCAAAGAAGCGATTGTGCAGCCTCCACGGCGCTGGCTCGGATCGAGCCCCTCTACGGTCGGTGCGGTGGCACTGTCTTGAGGGGGTGGGAGGAGTAGCAAGGGTTTAGCAAGGGTCTACTGGAAAAATTCGAGGGGGTGTAGGAAATTTTTTTGTCTAAATCCTGGACTTATAAGATATTTAAAATTTTGTAAGAATTCAAATCACCTAAGGTAATAGATTATTTCTATTTGTATTCGGTCCGTCTAAATAGAATCTATATAAATATTAAAGGTACCCTTGCGTTTCATGAAAAGGCTGGATTGGCCCGAAATACAATCGGATGGTCCAAATTAAAGCATAAATATTCTGTTACCTCATAAGATATGGATTCGAGTGAGAGAGCGCTAGTTGAAATTTGTACCCAATTTTTAACATACAACACCGGTTTATTTTTCAAAACCGGTGCTAAATATACAACACCGGTGTTAAATATCTGACATACAACATCGGTTATTAATAATAAACTGCTGTTGAATGTTTAGCACCGGTTTTGTCAAAAAAACCTGTGTTATATGTCAAACATTTAGCACCAGTGGTACTTTTAACCGGTGCTGAAATACATACAACACTGGTTTCATCAAATCCGGTGTTGATTGACCGGTGCTGATTTGAAATTTTGTAGTAGAGTACTAAGAGGTAAGCCTCGCTTTGCTTCGGCCGGCGATTGTTGAGAGAGGAAAAAATAGGTAGAAAGTTTATATGAGACAATTGTATATAAGAACACATAACACACTACACATGTAAATGACAACTATACAGAAAGTTGTATATACATGACAAAAACTGCAAGTATTATATCATTTGTCTTTGCAAGGTAAATGTTGGTCTATCAACTGGTGTTTGGGGGAGGGATAAGCATTATGTGATAGCATGTTATCTCTTTACCAATACACTAAACAAAATATTATTTACAATCAACAAAATGCCTCAAAGTTTGTGTAAAGAGGATGTATTTACTCTTGTTGTCTTTTGCGTTGCTATCTTCACCGCTGCAAAATTAAGAAAATATGTTAGTATGTTTTATAACAACATATGAAAATGTGCATGTGCAAGAAATAAATAGTTTGAGATATTTTTTTTATTTCATGTCAGTTTAGAACAAATGCAAACTTAGTTTAAGTAGCATTGTAGATATAGTGGACTGTGATGTAAGTGTCTAGGGTTTGGTAAAGCCATTGCTATTTGGGCTCTGTGGACAGTAAATAGAGTGCTTGTATTTCCTCTCACTGTCAAGCATTGATTCGATTGGTCTAATTAAGCCTATAACCAATTCTGTCGATCATTGTCACAACTGTAATACTGTATGGACCCTGTCCACACATTTCAATGCATCTTCCCATCACAGATGAAGACCTCTGTAGCAATCTCTTCGCTCTCCTAATTTCTATTGCTCTTTTCGCTCATGACCTAAATCAATACCATCTAAAACTGATAATGAACATTGAAGCAGTGACTAATAATTGTAATACTATACTGCAAAAGCAAAGTAAATGAACTATCCAATGTATCTACTTAGTTGAGAAATCACTACAAAGTTATTTAATAAAAAAAATATAGAAGGTAAACTAACCATTGATTCGTGCACTGCAAGCGGTTATGGACAACTCTCTTGTAGCAGGTTACTTTATGTTTATTGGTAGACCGCCGTCACTGGAAAATAAATCTGCAAACATAACAAATTACATTATTTTGACACATTGTGGGTTGAATTCATAACGACAGTAATGAAAATAAATGATACCCACAATTTAAAAAGGAGGAAAGGGGAAAGTTTAACTCTGTTTTATCTTTACTGTGTAAAAAAGAATTAATTATATGATTTACTCTAAAACAGCCGTCGTATTTGTTTTCGAGGTAAAAATCCCGAACCTGCTCTCTTACAGCTGAGCTGAATTCATAATTTTTTAAGTGATAGCTTGACTTGTTTTTAATCACCTCTTCCATTGATTACCTTTCTTATAGGTTTGGTGCTCCGTTGAATCAAATGCCTCTAGATTGGAGCTGCATTTGTTTGCTCATGTTATCTGTCTGCTGCTTGTTTTGCAAGGGGTATAAAATAACCTATTCAGCATTGTTTCTGTGATTTTGCATCTGGCTTTGGCACTTACTTATAAGTGTTAGTTAGTTTATGGAGAGTCCAGTTTGTTACATTTTTTTTTTTTTATCTTATTGTTTGAAAAGAATAAAGGCAATTGACTAAAACCTCTCAAAGTTGATATTTGTCATTTTTATGTGCTACGTTCTTCTGCTAGCTTTGATTGCCTTTGTCTAGGGTTTGGTAAAGAAAGAGGATTAATGAGTTCTTCTTACAAGATTCAAGACCTTTTAAGTCAAAATGTACACAACTCCATGCCAGTGTACACTGTGAAGGTCAGAATATTTATATTTGGCCTCCTGGTTTGTTCATTCACATGTGCAATTGTACCTGTATTGCCCAATTGAGGCTCAATAAGCAATTACATATCAATATGCTTGACTTAAACCAATCTAGCTTCCATGTTTCCATCATAAGCACCAAATAAGCTGACAAGAGAACCAATTTAATACCAAAAAGACGGATATAATTTTTATGTGATGCTATCAGTACCTCATATATTCAATTTTAGTACTTGTAGTTCTGCACTCAATTGACACAAGCTTTCCTAAATCTTATTGTTGTATATACCTTTCGTGATCTTCAATTTAATTCACTTGACCGTCAGCTAATGCAACAATTGTTCAATTTACCCTAAAATATATATTTAGGTGCTATTACAAGCCAACAAGAAGGAAACAAGAAAAAATAATAATAGACCATACCAAGCAGTCTTTTCGAGGTCAAGCTGGTATATCCTTGACAAGATTTTAGTTTCTTACAATTATCTGTATTGTTATATTAAATTGTTTGATTTCTTATATTGTGTTTATATGGGTCTTAATAGCAAAACAGAGTTCTGCTAAATTGGCTCATTAGTGGAACTGGTTAGCCTAAGGTTTGACGAGCAGTACATGCTTGGTACAGGCTGTAAAGGTACCAGATTCATACCTATAGAAACCTCAGTGAAGCAAACAAGCAATGAAACAACAAAAATAGAAGTTACGAAGGAACATGTCAAACTTAATTGAATTGGGATCCTCTAAACTCATAATAAATTAGGTTAATATGGGGTGTACTAAAATTTCAATTACAGTGGCGTCATATATAGCATCGTATCATTGCCATTAACAGTTTTTCTTGTTATGAATAAGATCATTCACACCCATTGGCTGGAGAAGAACCAAGGATGATCTCATTGTGGAGGTAATATATCATAAGTTTCCTTTTGTCATTGTTCTTTTTAGTTACTGAGAATTAGAGGTTGTGCTTTGCGGACCAAGTTATTTTACTGGGATTGCCTGATTTTATGGAGCCAGCATTTTCATATCAACATCTCAGATATTCATTCTTGAGTTTTGAGTCACGTATATAATGTAGAAAGTTTCAAGTTTGTATTTTCCTTTTTTTTCGTTTTGTTAAAATCTTTATTGTTATGGGAAATTTTCCTTTTCCATTCCTTTCTAGATGAAAAGTGCTTATGCAATTAATAAGTTAAGGGAGAAAACTGGCTACACCAAGAATTCTTTTTATCAACAAGATGTTAGATTGTATAAGGAGGTACGTTCTGTTCTCTTCCTTTTACTTTGATCTTTTGTTGGTTTCCTTGCTTGTTTGTGGTGGTTGTTGTTGTATTGAAGTAGTTACAACTTTTGAAGCTATTATTTCCCTTAGCTTTTAGTTCAGACTTTATGCCTTTAGGATCATGTTCGGTCGGAGCACAGATGAGGAAGTCTCTTACTCCACACTTAGTTGCCAAGTATGGATAAGTTGTAGTAGAGGGAAGTTATTGAGGCACAAGTTATGTGCCTCTATTGTGGGAATAATTTATGCATCACTTGTGTATTTGGCTCTGCTAAAATCCATTTTATTTTGCTATGAAGTTCAAGCTAAAGCCATGATGCCTCAATTTCTGCAACTCAATTTTGTAACTGATCCTCAGTTCACTCTCAATGTGTAGAAATATCAATTGCCAAAACTAGACCTCAACTAATCACAATTTGACTCAACTTTTTCTCAAGAACTATGTAGTCCTTTCTTCCTCAAGGTTTCGCAGCAATTTATGCCTCAGTTACCATAATTTGTAATTAAGCACCACTGAATCCAAGAGGAAAGCAAAAAAATGAACAACATTACTTGAAACAGTCTCAGACTCTCAGTTCATGAGATTCAATTGCTTGTTTTTATGTTTTCCAGGCTTGCTGACCTTCAGTTGGTCAATACTTCTGTAGTTTAAATCTTTGACATTGAAATGTGCTTGTCCAACAATTCTCATGCATGCTTGTTTTTTATTTTTTCTTCGTTCTTTTTTCTGTCGAAAACTTCCTTTTTTTTCTTTTGTTCTCCAGATCAATACTTTGATGGCGAATGGAGATTTATCCGCTCTTAGGAAAGTCGTAACAGAGAAAATGTATTCTGTAAGCTCTCCTGTTGTACTTTATTTCCTGAAAAGGCATCTAATTGAGCCATACAAGACAAGAAATTTCCCGTATGTTCCTAAGAAACATCAGGAATGTACCTGGCACCACTTTTCCCTATCTCTTATGAAAATGCCAAAGGCAGTAAACATCAACTTTTGTGAACTTACTATAGAGGGCATATGTGCACTCTATTTTTTGTAGTGTGGAGAGGAAAGTTCTTATTATTTCTTATGTTTCATTTTTTATATTTTAGACTCTGAAGAATGAACTGAAGAAAAGAGAGGCTGTATGGAGCTCAGTGTACTGTGAGCTGGATGGGTCTGGTTTGAGTTAAGGACATTGCGGGCCTGCATGGTAATTGATTGATACAACATTTCAGGTTTTGGTTCGTGAGTTCTAATATATCATTAGCGCCCATTTAATCTTGTCGGTTCTTGGGTCACCTCTGTTCTTGTTTCATGTCGATAAGAGTCTTGTGAGATTTCATTTCTGTATTGCTCATCCTTTGATTAAAGTCAGATAAAGTCTGGTTCCTTTCATTTCTGTACCTACTCGTACGTCTGAAGAAAAAATGACGGCTTTTGTCGCAAGTAGAGTTTATAATATAGGAGAGTTTAAATGTCTTCATTTTTATGTCTACATTCATGCCTCCATTTTAAATAACTCAAATTTGAAACTTAAATATCAAAATAAAAAATAAAATCGTTAGATCACACAATATTTAATGACAATGACAAATAAATATTCTGAAAACATATAAATATAAAGTCTAATAACACACTGAATAACTCAGGTCAAGCAGCAATCGTTTAAATATCTCTAGCAACAGCAGCTTGTTGGAGTTTTGCATCTAGTCCACTGGATGAAGAGGTAATTAATTGCCTTCATGTCCTCTGCCAGCCATGGCAACATACTTCTGGAACATTGGAAAAGAAAAATAGACCGTAAAGTAGAAATTGCATTCATGTCCTCTGGCGGTATTTTTCACCATATAAATTAGACCTTAAAAATATCGAAAAGATTGCATCACCTACAATAGCATGCAATTATACAAAATCCCTACAAGCAATAAACACCACCTAAAATTTTCAGGTTGCAACAGATCGAGAAAAATATTCTACTGGCGAACTAGCAAGGGGAAATTATTAAGGGAATGTGCCTGGGGAGACAGATAGTAGACAATGGCAAAGCTTGAAATGGTATGGCAAGGTCAACATTTTTCTTTTCTGAAATGTACAAATATAACAAGCACATTAAACACCAAATTTAGTTGTTATGTTAGGAGTCTAGAACTAACTATACCCTTTGAGTGATGCCATGGAAGAAATTAAATTAGCCTCTGTTAATCCTCAATTCTTTCCTGGGCTAATGTATATCAAAATACCTATATTACCCATGTAATCTATGTAATCTATGTAGCTTATAGACAGGTATATGCCGTCAATTAGACTAAGGTAGCATACTAAAAAGGAACCACCACTGTCCTCCTTGGCAATTTTGCTACGTAAACCGGTAAAACGAATGAAAGGACCAACAAACAAATTGATCTGATCGTGACCATAAATAGCAATTACCACACAGCTACTGCCATGAACTCAATTTCTTTTAAATAGACCTAAACCAGAGATCAGACAAGCAAGAACAAATTATATTTTTGTTGACAAGGCAAGGCAACAAGAATATACTAAGAGCGCAAGCACTCAAGCAATGCAAGGGAATGGTGGGAAGTTAGGCAAATCAGGTATCAGTACTTTAATAGGCATAATGTAGAATGTCTAGGAAATAAGCCAAGAAGAGCAATGAGTAATTGGTTTTTTTTTTTTTAATCTGAGAGGCTCAAGTATTGGACCACTACTGTACAACACATGCATAATAGAGGCCAAATAAGCTAAAAGGTTATACTGATTGTGTGTTTAGCACATGAAGTGGTTATTTAATCACTTTAATGCAACAACTGAGTATATTAAGATGAAGCAAGGTGGAGTTAAGTTAAAGTACCTCCATAAGTGAAGAAAATT